>OY735199.1:45761038-45828538 GCA_963457665.1 Thysanoteuthis rhombus | reverse complement strand
TTCCCAATGACATAATAGAATGGAAATCAAACTCAGTTTGCCAACTTCGTCACGTGTAGCTTATATATATATATATATATATATATATATATATATATATATATATATATATATATATATATATATATATATATATATATGTATATATATATATATATATATATGTAATGAGATGAAAAATTACATCAATTTATTTCAGGACATCGAGTTACGTTCATCAATGACCAAAATAGGATGAGTCAATCGTCAAGTGAGGGTACAGTTATAACTCGTGATTTTGAATCGGAGAATTATTCTGTTTTTCTTCCTTTCCTTTTCTTTCCTGTATCTGCGTGATGATCTGGTCACCTCGTCTGGCCTTGAAACTATATTACTAGGTTGTATATTAGATTGTGACTGTGTGCTAGTTATACTGCTTGTGTGCGGATATATTGAATAAAAGCCGACATTGAATATGTTTTTTTAGGTAGTTAGAAATATACTTCACTTTGGTCGCTTTTATCCGTGTTTTCCTTTCTATTTTTTCCCCTTGTCTTGTCTCTTCTTTTTCTTTTCTTCCTCCCATATATATATGTATATATATATATATATATATATATATATATATATATATATATGTGTGTGTGTGTGTGTGTGTTTGTGTGTGTGTGTGTATAATTTCAGTTTTTATTCTTGTTTATTCCTGTATTCTTTAAATGTTTCCGTCGTAGAGTTATCATTGTTTGCTATTTTAAAAAAATATATTCTTTATGTATGTTCTATCTATGTTCTATAAGATATTTCAATTTGTTATTGTTATATTGTTACATCTCGGTAATTCTTTTAGGAAGATTATTTTTTATTCTAATGGATTGGCTTGCATAGATGTGTATCTATGTTATATATATATATATATATATATATATATATATATATATATATATATATATATATATATATATATATGAAACATCAGCTAATGAAATATCAGGAGAAAGAAACGAAAAAACTATACCAGTATTCGTGAATATTATATTACTTTTTAATGAAGTGCAATTCAAAATTTCGTTGTGTCAAGAACAGCGATAACTTGTAATGTAGTTTAAAAAAAATCTATTCAAAGGAATGGAGGCAGCTGCAGGAATGGACCGTGCAACTGAGTTTCTTTGACTGTCTGTTCTATTTACGTTGTCTCAGCCAAATCATATTCACCTTGTAATAATGGGAGATCATTCAACTGAAGAGATTCATTATTCAATTTATAATCATTGTCAGATTATACATCAATTTCTTAATAACACACACACACACACACACACACACATATATATATATACATATATATATATATATATATATATATATATATATATATATATATATATATATTTATATATACATCTAGAGAGAGAGAGAGGGGGAGAGAGAGAGAGAGCAGAATAGAGATGATTCCTGCTATTCAAACAAAATAAAGGGCCAATAAATGTTAGAAAAAATAAACTTAAAAGATAGGGAAAGTACATAGTTATTGGAGATTCTAGCACCAAGCCTCCCTAAAAAAATATCCAAATTAATTAAATATAAAACTGAGGTTTCTGCTTACTTTCACCGTTATATATATATATATATATATATATATATATATATATATATATATATATATATGTATATATATATATATATATATATATATATATATATATATATATACAAGGACTGTGATCAAACATCTGTAACGTACAAAATCTGTTTTCATTTGTTTTTCTGTTTATTTCTGATAAATTGAGATAAGATATGCATTATATATATATATACATATATATATATATATATATATATATATATATATATATATATATATATATATATATATATATATACATACATATATATATATATATATATATATATATATACGTGTGTGTGTGTGTTTGTATGTTTATGTTTATTCATTTGTTCATTAAGTTCTGCTCTTACCGATTTTCTTTTTTAGTTTTTATTACTATATTTCTCCTCCTTGTAATATGATCTCAAGTAGTCTATAAGTATTTCTTCGCAGTATTGTTTTCATCTATTTCGTTTACAATCTTTACTGATTCTTTATTTCATATTTACCAGAGTTTTGTTCTTCTCCACGACACTGCTTTTGTTATTGCATAAGGTTATATCATTCTCTTTGTTTTTTGACTCGGATGTCAGAAACCCTCTTTTTCTTCTAATAGGGGCATATCTCTTCCTTAAGGATCATTCAGTTCTTTTCTGTGTTCAACTCAAGGTGAATTCTGCCTGATAAAATTCTATGTTCACTTACTGTATTTGCTATGTTGATAACGGTAACATCTTTAGAGTTGATAATTCTATCGGTTATTATGGAGTCACTGTCATTTTTTGTTATTCTTTTAGGGTTATCGCGTTCTTCTCAAGTTGATCATTGGGTATCTCTCTTATGGGTTTGCTAACACGTCTTCTCCATTGTTTCTCTCTAACACCCAATATTCTCCTACACTTGATTCCGCATTTTTCTCTTTCCGTATTCTAGCATTGACATCTTCCATGAGTATCGTTTTATTTGCCTTTTCCCTGTTCATTACCTTACTGATGTCGTCATAAACTCTTAAATCTCTTTATCATAACCTTTTGAAGTAAACCTGTATCATTTAAGTCTGAATTTCTTTCTTAGTCTAACTTTTTATCCCGGCTATCCTGTTTGATACGTTGTTAAAACTAATGACCTTGCCGGTGATCTTGTTACTGACTGAGAATCTGATGTCACTGGATTTGTTATCCCCCTCCCCTTTAGCCTTGGAATCAGCTTCCAGAAAACGGGCTGGGAAAATGTTGGAGTCAATATAGACAGAGAATATTTGAACAGATCAAGTTACTGAGATGATGATACATAATTATCAGAGATTGCGAAAGGTTCTTAACAAATGTTAAGCAATCAAAATAGAGAAGGCAAACAACTTAGTTAGCGATGAACAAAACAGGGACAAAAGTAATGTACAATGTCGATAAGATCATGAAAATAGACATCAAAGATTTAGATGATGTTTAGGAATACATTTACCTAGATGATTCAATAAAATCACAGAGGAACATCACAGAAATGAAATAAAACGGTGCATTACGCCTGACATGAAAACATGTGATTTGAATAAGAATACACTGAAAAACAGATTTCCAGCATGCTTAAAACATTAAATATACAATCAGTTTGTACTAGCAGCTAAGATATACGGATGCTAGATCTGGGAACCCACAAAACCACTTGGAAACAAATTGTGCAGAGGGCCATGGAGAGAGCAACCTTAGGGATAACTGTTAACAATGGAAAAAGTCAACAGAAATTCAAAAAAGGACCTTGGTGAAGGACATCCAGTGATTGACAGGGTACATCGAGAGAAGGGGCGACAGGTGGCGGGCAATGATAACCGATTGGTGCCCTTTGGCAGTAGGAAAAGACCAGACACAGGCTGGAAAGACGAGATTGAAAAGTTGGCCCGTAGAAGATGGCAGAGATTAACGCCATCATGCTTGTCATTTAAGGAAATGGGGAAAGGCCTCTGTCCAACAGTGGACTTATAACAGCTTATGCATATATATATATATATATATATATATATATATATGTGTGTGTGTGTGTGTGTGTGTGTGTGTAGTGTTTTAGTGGAGGAGATTTTGATATAAGTAGGTGATAAAAAACGTTGGCTTATCTTTGGACACATTTATAGCAGCAATTCCTGTATTTCAGGATCCTGTTGTCGGCATGGAAGCACATCTATTTCTGACTCTGTTCAGCTGCAATTGATTCCGACGATTAAAATGAGTCCCATGTCTTGATATTTCTCACATAAATAAAGGACGGTCACTGATGGCCTCTGCAGGGAAAACATCAAGTGGAAGCAATTCGGATGAATTTGACGTATGTGTGGGGGGATTCGGAAAAAAAGTATTACTATGATATATTCAGTTGCTATAAGGGAAAACCTTTTTGTTTTGTCTTTTATTTTTTGATGATATGCTTTGGCTGAAGACCATCTTTCTTTATTATCATATAGAGATAACTGAGAGCTTTCTGGGGAAAATGCTGAATAGAAGTCATTCCGTCAATTCTCTGATGCGTGGGAATTAAAATTAGATTAAAAAAATATATCACTATAATGCATTACAGTGATGTATTCAATGGTCATAGGGAGTAACCTCTTTCGTTTTTTGTCTTTGAAATGATTTAAGCAGTTCTGGTATGATACTTTCTTGCTTTATCATTGTGTAGAGGTCAAGTTATGAGAAATAGTCTTTTCATATCTTATTTCACCGTGATATAGACGTTACTTTCTTATTTGGGCTCAAAAAAGTTCAGTGCCTAACCTGAATTCGATCTTCTCTGACTGCTTTACGCTTTTGGTCTTGTGAAAGGGCAAATTACCTCTTAATGATAATCAACGTATTTTACAAAACAACCTGGAAATAATTATGTCGCGTGGATTTGGTTCATGTCCTTGCCCTTCAGAATGAGTTGAGTGAACAATACTTCATCATTGTGAGTTTCTGGTTCCGTTTCCCGTTTTTTCCCGGACATTTCTATAAATAATCTGATGGGAATCCCTGTATCACTTGTATTTTCTAGAGCTCAAAGACCTCTCTGCTATTCACTTCATGACAGTTTTTGTTGACTCTTTCGAACAAGGTGTCTCATCGGTGTAATAAACGATCTTGTCCTGATGGTTTGCAAACTGATTCGTTGATAAGAGCTTGTTAAAATGTTCATATATTCGTCAGTGTCATTGAGCGAGGGAGATATTTTTAGTAGCTATATTTTTCTTCCTGGAATAAAAAAATTTCCAGAGGAAAATAGACAGCGGTGCTTGACACGTCCTAAAATATATATATATTAAATATTCCGGTCCAGTGCCCAGATGATATGAACCGAAAGCTGAACATCAAAGGCTCAAACTGAACAACGGGAGTTAAGTACTAGTGCAAAGATGGCACTATGCATCGGTATCCTCTTCTTTAGGATTATCGGGCAATACCTCCCCATCGCACTAAGAAGGGTAGGGACAGGTAGAGAACGCGTCCTAACATGTGGAACAGAATAGAACTGGGAAGTTTTGTCCTCTAACGAAAAAAACAACCCATATGCAACTTTAATCTTTAATAAATAAAGCCAGTCATACTTTTATCAAGATTAAAAAATGTTCGCACGACATATTTAGAACAAATTGAATGCTAAAATGATAGGAACTTTTTAGTCCTCTCTGGGGAATTAGAAAAATTCCAATCATAATCATTGTTATTTACTAAGCGTACTAAACTGACACGAAGCTGCAAAGATCGCAAAGATCTGCTTGAAGCGCTCGTAAGCCATAACTCCATGGCAAGGATTCTAAATTATTTGTTGGTGGTAACTTAATTTTTCATGAAACCTCATGAAGAAAGTGCAAGAGGAAATCGAACTCACCGCAAGAAACATTAGCTAAGCGTAGCTTAGGTCGGCACATGGCCATAGGAGTAGAGCATCTGTCAATTAAAAGAACTTCATACACTACTAAACTGGATGCGAAATTGGGTTGCTCACCAGATTCTGCCATAGTTTTCAAAGAGCAAGATATACCTTTATGAAAAGCCAGATATCCTTTGAATTCATCTAGTAATGGAATCGCTGACTCGAGTTCAAACGCTTGCTTAATAGTAAGGTAGACTTGCCTTTTCATTCAGAGTAGGCAGTCAGCCAAGGAGACGGATGATGATGAATTCAAACCGGGAAAGTCTAACTTTTTCTTCGGCGTCGTGAAAGGTTGGCAATGGACAGAGTATGAGGCCTGGGATATGTATCAAGAGGCGAATTTAATCTACTTGAAAAACCAGTGTGTCATTGCGCACCTCTTCCGTATACTTTGAATGTTATCTAACCTAGTCGCCCGAGTGAACTGCAGGAGCGTCCTCTCGCATTATGTCTGAGAAAAATCATCTTCTTATATCTCCTGGCCATTTAGTTCCAACCACCGTTGATGAAACCGAAATATACTCTTGAATGATTTGTCATTAGGCCTATGATAGAGTCAAAAGTCTCTCTCTCTCCCCTCTCTCTTATTTTCTTAACCTCTCTTGTTCGTTCTTCTCTTGCTTTATCTCTTACTCTCTCTTCTTTTCTTGCTCTCTTTTACTATCTTCTACCCTCTCTTTCTTACCCACCTTTTCTCCCTGGAAGTTGCCTTCGATTTCCCACTTCACACATTTCCAGTCACTCTCTGAATCCACACTTGACCTCCGATATATTCAGCAGCTGCACCTCTATTTTATCTTTGACAATTCACGTCGCGTACCAACAGTTTCCTCGATGAGCCAGTTATATTAACTAGAAATATATTAAGAAATATCTTCATAGAAATAGCATCAATCACCTTGTCAAGTTATACCTTAAACTCTCTTTATACCAAATACTGCCATGAGGGCCATTATTACTCGCAAATTTTCCTTATCTCTGGGCTCGGCTATGCATTGAGAGGACGCCAGTCCATTATTGAATGCATTTGATTACCTTCACACACTGATCGATCAAGTAAAAGAATTATATTATCTTAAGATAAAAATCATTCGCATGTCTTATGAACAGAACAATTTATGGTCATAAATAGCTTGTCCCTGTCAAGTTCTAGCGTAATAATGGCGTCACAGTAGCTGTCTCCCGCTTGCAGCCACCAATTCACTTTAAGATCTAATGTAGTGTCACTTGGCCAGTGGTAAACTAATCATTAGTCTGAGTAGGAATCAGTCTAGCGCCTCAGGAGCAGAAAAAATGTGTAATTGAGTGTTTGGAAAAAGTAGTTTATTTGAGTGTTTTTGATGATATTTTATTTGAGTGTTTCCCGCATCGCAGAAAACAATGCTTTCTGAACTTGTCAATTCTCTCATGCAATCTCATATTTTGCCGGTCACAGTTTCACGTATGATTTCACAGGATCCACGTTTTGAGTCGTGATGTGCATTGGCTTCCAGACATTCTTGCAACATGACCAGCCCATTTTCTCATTCCTCGTAGCCAGTAGCAGCATACAGGAGCCAATATATATATATATATATATATATATATATATATATATATATATTATTGTGTCATCCCTAGACAGCGGTCTTGCTGTATTACAACTCTTCAGTGTGGCTATAGACTATCCATTATCCCATCCAGTACCACGAGGCAGGATTGAAACCTTCGCTTCAGACCCGGAGGCCGGTATCATATATCTGCGCTACTGAACTGTCAGTAAGGCTGAATTTAAGTTATATATATTTATCAGCTTATATTCCTTGTCAATCGGAGTGCTCTATTCCCATGGAAGAGCATTGCATAAGTTTACAATGAACGAGTTACCTTTCTTAAAGAGTGCTCAAAGTATGTATGTAGATACATATGTAGTCAGTAACGCTTGGTTAATGGTGTGTCGGGCTGCTTCGAATAGTTGTTAATAATCTTTGATTATTCATTTCACAACTATAACATTCCGTCGAAGAAAAATTATTCAATTTATTATCAGATTATAACTGAAGTATTTGCTCTTTTGCTATTTCCAGAATTATTAAATAAAGTTGATTTTTATATTTAGTTCCATATCTATAAGTATTTTTTAAGAAATTTATATCTATTCAGCCATTGTTCGAGCGCCAAAATAAAATCAAAAACACATAATTATAGTTCTGAAAATAAACGAAATATCGACTTTTAAAAATGTATAGTCACACTCATACACATTTTTTGTAGTTTTTTTTTTCAAATGAAAATCAATTTGAACAATTGATCTTTAGATTATGTAATTGATATGACACTCATGTGTACAAGCTACTTAACGGAGGCAATGTTTCCTGCTCAATGGATCTCCATTGTGGGGATAATTCACTTCTTTCTTTTAAAAATCAGCTGAAAGAGAAGGCAGCCGAATACAAAATGCAACTTTCTGTAGCATAAATAGACTTCAAGAACACATTCGACTCAGTAGAAATTCCCATGGTCATGAAGGCCATCACCCTACAAAGTGTAGACCCTGTATACGTTAAAGTACTGCAACACACATACAATCACAGCAACCCCTTCATTAGGCTACATAAGGACTCTTAACCCTTCCAGCTCCAAAAAAGAGTAAGACAAATTGATACTAACTCACCCAAAAAACCTGCCTGAGATGATCTTCCGAAACATGGACTGGAAAAAAGAGGAATCAAAATAGACGGTGAATATCTGAGCAACCTAAGATTTGCAGTCGACACCGTCCTTTTCGCTGAGAACCTACGCGATCTCCAACTAATGCTAGATGAACTAAACGAAGAAAGCAAAAAAGTTAGCCCACACATGAACTTCACTAAAGCAAATATCATTTGCAATTATCATGTTGAGAATAAGAAAATAACTGTTGAGATAGAAGATACGGAACTCGGCTAGGTAGACCACTAAATCTACCTTGGACAACGATTCTCAATGGAATCCTCAAAAGAAGAGGAAATCAAGCAAATAATCATTCTGGCAACCCTTTTGAGCGACTTCAACTGTCAAAAACCAGATGATCCTAATAATCCTGAAAAGAAGACTATGCAACCAGTGTATTCTCCTGATAGTCACTTACGTAGCTGAAACATGGAACCTAGACAAGAGATAGACCTACGAACTGAGGAGTTTGCAACGTGTGCATGAGAGAATCATGCTCACCTTATGTGGAGAGATCACAAGACAGAACAGTATAAAAGGAAGAAAACGGGAGTCCGTGACATCATAGGAACTTTAAAAAATCTCAAATGGCAATAGGCAGTCCATGTTGTGTGAATGGAAGACAACCGATGGTTACATCACGTCTCACAAATTGAATCCCCAGTGATCACATCGGAAACTGAGGCCCACAGAACACATGATGGAGAAATGAACCTGACAAATTCAGGAAGTACTGGCTCTGCGATGCCCACAAATATTCATGTGGTAAACAATCATATATATATATATATATATATATATATATATATATATATATATATATATATATATATATATGCACGTTTGTATGTATGTATGTATGTATGTATAGATTAATGATCGTGTGATCAAAAGACAGCCGTTTCGTTGTATTCGGTGTAGCTATGCACTCGATACCGACTCCAGTGCCGCTAGGCAGAACTGCAACCTTCGCTCTAGACCTGGAGACCAGTATTCTACCTCTATGCTGCGGAGAACTGGACAACCAGTCGAACTGAGTTAAGCGATAATGTTTTTTTACGCCCAATCCACCATCGGCCAGAGTGCCTCAATTCAAGGATGAGAATTGGGTTGCATAATTGCAAAACGTACCTCATGCATTTCAAATATTTTTTTTCATATTCTTATCCAGTTTAAAATACTATAATTTTTGATTTTAACAAATTTAGGCTGGTTATGTTAACTATAAACGAATTCCCTTCGTGTGTGTGTGTGTGTGTGTGTGTATATATATATATATATATATATATATATATATATATATATATATATATATATTAGTTCTCCTGGAACTCGGTCTAATTGCTAGATATATTGATAAAACGTCTGCCATGAATGGAGCAAGAGATAACATTTTTTAATCATTGTTATAGCAAATTGCTTGGTATATTGATTAAACGACGGCTGTCGACGTGAAGAGTGGATGATTGCGCACTTGATGAAACTCTATCCCATAGCTACTTCAATTGTCCATTCAGTGAAAGCAAAATTGTCGCAATAGTTCTCATCAGAAAGCTTCCATACATGCATTCAATTCATGGATTGTAATTTTTTTTTTCCACTCAGAGAATGGAGACAAAAGTAGCAAGAAGGTGTATCAAATAGAAATGGACAACACTCCTCATCGTACGAAGATAGAAAATTCAAACGTTTTAAAAATTGGTCAAATAAAAAAAAAAATCATCACCATCATCATCATCATCATCATCATCATCATCATCATCATCATCATCAGCCTTTCAACATCCATCGTTGGACGTAGACCTTCCCAAGGATTTGCTACACTTCTCTATCATGGCCATCGCAAAGCCAGTACTTTCAGAATTTGTCTAGCTCGTCCCTCCATCTAATATTCTGCCGGTCTCGGTTGCCCATGTGATCTTGGGGGACCCATCTCGTGAGTCGTGATGTCCATCGGTTGTCTGCCATTCTTGTAACATGGCCAGCCAACTGCCATTTGAGTTTCCTAATGAATTCTATGATGTACCTGACTCTTATCTTTTCCCTGATGTACTCCTCTATTTTGTGGTCTCTCCATGTGAGACCTATCATACGCAAAGGCTACAGAGGCCATCACTCGACAAGGTGTAGATTAAGTATATGTTGGAGTGCTGGAACATATATACAATCACAATAGCTCCTTTATAAAGACTTGAACCCCTTTCAGGTTCAGAAAGGAGTAAGACAGGGTGATATCAATTCACTCAAAACTCTTCACAGCCCGCCTCGAGATGATCTTCAGAGGACTAGACTGGGAGGGTAAAGGAATTAGAATAGATGGCGTATATATGAGCAACTCCAGATTTGCAGACGACATTGCCCTTTTCCCAGAGAACTTACACGACCTCCAACTAATGATAGATGAACTAAATGAAGATAGCAAGAATGTCAGTCTACACATGAACTTCAGCAAAAATAATATTAGCTGTACTCAATCTTTTGTTTACTGACCTGTTTTAATAATTGGCACTTTTCCACTACCAACGAATGGCTGAAGATGGCAGGTGAAACCCACATCACTTATATCAATATACGTAAATTTCACCCTTTGTAGATTTATGAGGTTGAGAAAAGAAGACCTACATGATAAATAGTATTTCTTTGGAATTGAATATATTTCTGCTTCACAAATTTTCAAAGTGAGAACACGCTATAAAAATCTAAAGCACAATAAAAATGATTTCAAAATCCGAAATTAATCGAGATGAAAGAATTTTTTAAGTATGTGATTATGTGATGATAGATATTTTAAGCAAGGCTGAATGTCCTATCCTATTGTGTTCTTTTTTCAAGTTCTTAAAGAATTTCTCCAAATAAAGGAATTTGCGCAATAATTTGCAATTTCAGAATCGTTTGTATCATTTTCTTCACAATAGAGTAAAAATACAAATGTAAAATATTGATTAAAACCTATTTTTATTATGATGGAAAAGTTTGAGAAAGTACTAAAAAAATGAACTGTTATTTGTTGAAAAGGCACCTATTTGTTGGCAAAGACTATTTTGATTTCAAAATATGTGTCAGTGATAATGTAAGTGAAAACTAAAAAAAGTCAAAAACAGATAGATAATTAGATCAATAGATAGATTAAAATTTCTAACTCTACGTACAATGTTTGATCTAAGTGATAAATATCTGCAACTGAATTCAAATGCACACACATCCACACACACGCACACACACACACACACACACACACACATATATATATATATATATATATATATATATATATATATATATATATATATATACTAGTCTAAGTACGCATATTGTACTCCAATATTTTGCAGCAATCACAGAAAAATCATAGAAATTCCTTCCTCTAGCTGGGCAAAGGTATGGGATATCTTTTCATTTGCAAACATACGCTATCGGATGGCAGTAGAGTTATCCCCCTTTAAAAGATATTGAGATAGGATTGGAAGCTTGTAGATAAAGTGTTCAACAGCATGTCGTCCAGAACTGCCGTAACTGAATTGGTGTAGATGGCCGCCCGATGCACGATGTCTCCCGTCTGCCTTTTGGTGGGCTACAAAATCAAGTTCAACACAAACAAACTTTTTAATTGTTAAGTCTCATCGAATACATTTCTGTTGCAGCTATCGTATTCTGTTCACAAAGGTAAAATATTTGACAACTACATCGTAGTATCTTTTCAAAGGTTTGTTTGATTGCACAGACACACTGTTCCGTACAACAACATGTTCATGTGATTTAGGTCAAATGACTGCCATTAATAGGGCGAGAGATAAAATTTTCGAATCGTTGTTATGGCCAATAATTTGCAGTTTCATTTATAAACTATTTAAATTTGAAATCCATTAAAGCTGATCAATAAACCATCTTATAAAATATTGATCGTCATTCGTCTGCATACATCGCAATAAAATTGTCTCGTCAGAATAGAAGAAATCATATCTTCTACAA
The DNA here is from genome assembly GCA_963457665.1 of Thysanoteuthis rhombus. Classification (NCBI taxonomy): domain Eukaryota; kingdom Metazoa; phylum Mollusca; class Cephalopoda; order Oegopsida; family Thysanoteuthidae; genus Thysanoteuthis; species Thysanoteuthis major. The sequence goes on along the minus strand of OY735199.1, from coordinate 45,816,393 downwards.
TTTCTTAGCTAAAATTTTACTCAAAAAAGTCCCCGGAATATTAAAAAGGGAATATCATTATGAAAATAGAATATAAAATGCAAAACTCTCAAATTGGAAACAAGGCGATAAAACCTGAAGAAAAAAAACAACAACAAACAAACAAAAACGAAATAAACTGCTTGCTTAAAAGCCAACTTCGATTGCCTTTAAGCTGGATGTTGAGTCACTTCTTTATCATAGAATTTATATTATAATTATCAATTTGCTAATTTGTTTTATTCACAAATAATTAACGGCAAGTAGCAGTTAATAAAGCTGGGATTATCTCCTTGAACAAACACAATCCTTCATTTACATTTAAATGAATTAATATCTGTGAAATCGGCAGCCCAGTTAGATTTGAAATTGCTTCATCCTACAAGTCAAAGTGTTTCAAGGATATTGCAATGAGAAAAGTTCACTGTGACGTGTTGTTTTTGATGTTTTTTGATTCAAACAAAAAAACAATGAACAAACATTCTACAATCGAATCATCATATCATAGATCAAGTTTTCCTGAGGTTTGAAACTTTTGAAGCTGCTACCATGTACGCGTCGCGGAGAATGAAAGAACTGGACAAAAACAAGAAAAAACTAGAACACTTTCAAAGAATGTATACCTACGCTGAGGCCGTTGCCACTGAAATCTGAATGAAAATCAGTTAATATGCACCTACAATGTGGGGAAGATGACAGAAAAATCTCTCAATCCGTTCCAAAATCTGATAAATTCTTCGCTATGACTCACTTTGCCACGAAATGTCATTAAGTTTCACTGGGAACTTTTAGGGATATTGTATAGACAGACAAACGGATAGATACATAGATATGAGTGAATATGTTCAATTCTTTTAACTTCGTTTGCAGAGGCAAATAATGCTCTCTTCAGACTGTCGAGGGACTTGAATGATTAGGAACTTGAGAAAAAAAAATCAGATTGTTCTTATACGACAATGCTTATATGACAATCCCGAGGACAGTCTGATAGAAAGTGAGAAAAATAGAGAGATTGCTTCACAAAAACAAAGTGTTATTGTATGATGCAGCTGAGGGAAATCAAAGTAAAGGTATATTTCTATGATATTGATAGAGTTCAAAATATACGGATATTACAGACGTTCAAAAGCAAATGAAAATATAGAAGCATATGAAGCAAAAAAAAAAAGAGAAGTAATTATGACAGGGTCAACGCAAGAAAAATAAAAGAAATTCAATAATTATCTTATTCAAGAGACATTGACGATGATGCGCACACATACACAGACATGCGTACACGTACGACATACATACAAGCGCAAACAGGACGCACGCAGTAGGCTGGCCGGCTATGTATGTAAGTAACACGTCTGCAAGCTACACAAATCGAGCTTGAGGGCTGAAAATTCTTTAGTTTGTGTCCAGTAATATTCGGGCTTCTTATTTTTCAAATTCAAACTTTTTTTGAGATCACCGCTCTGTAAAGGGCGAGGAAAATGATTATTTATCAATCACCATTCGTTTTAATTTTTTCAAACATTCTTGCTACGTAATTGCCCTTTGCCTAATTGATCTATGATATCCCTGACTCTTGTTTTTCTTTCCTAATATACTGTGCTCTTTTGTAATTTCATTTAAAAATGGTACTTTTAGACCTTAGTAACACAGGACGTAGTACATCATCATCACCATCATCATCATCATAATTATCCCTTAGGCATCTGTCTTAGGACATGGACCTTCCCCAAGTATTGCCAGACTTCACTATCATGGGCATTGCGGAGCCAGCACTTCCTGAATTTGTCTAGCTCGTCACGCTATCGACGGCCACTATTTCCCATATGATCTCTGGGAACCATGTTTATAATTGATCACTCCTCAAGCAGCAAATTATCATAAGACGTTGGTCACACACACACACACACACACACACACACGCATATATATATATATATATATATATATATATATATATATATATATATATGTATGTGTGTGTGTGTGTGTGTGTGTGTGTGTGCAATGCGTGTGAGTGTTTGTACGTGTGTTGTATCAACTAAATTCAAAATGTGATATAATCTCTTTGAAATTCATCTATTACAAAACAAAAATAATGATCATTCCAACAAAACTGAAGAGTCAAAGCTTATGTAGAATATGAAAGTGCGACTCATTCTCGTTGGAACACTTGGAATTGTCCGTGGTGTTCTTGTAAAGATAGTAAGAACTAAAGGATACTAGCGCTGGGTTTTTAAAGCTAAGTCTTGCCTTTCAATACTTGTCTGGGTTTTCTGTCATTTCTCCTATTTTAAAATCTAATCAACTTTAAGTTTTTTTTTCACACGTTTTCTCAATGTTTAGATCTATTGAGTAGTAACCGGAAGCAAGTTTTTGTTTTATCAACATTTCACATGATCCTGACCCTTCAATATTATGTATCCAAAAATGTCTGCTAAATGTATAAAAGATTTACGCATATCTATTTTTTTCCAATATGTATTTCGTCGAATATATTTCTTCTCACGCTATGAGATAAATAATCTTCCTTCGGGAAAGCGCAGCATATCAAAGATATTTTTCAAGACCAAAGCCACTAAAGAATTATAACAAAATTGTCTAAATTTATGGAGATTTCGATGAATCGTTATAAAACCAAACGCCAGTGATATTTATTTATAGCACTATGTTGTAGTTAATAAGAAACCAACGATAAACAATTTATATTAAAACTGTTTTATTAAGTTATATGTTATCGGGATTTCTGACAAGAGTGTAGGTTTATATGGGCGCAGAGATTTGTTTTTTTAATCTTCTTGTAGCCCTGGCAGGAACATCTGGAAGCCAATGAAGATTTGAAACCATCACGAAAACAGTATTATCGAAATCGGCGAGAATGCTCTAGAAGAAATGCTGGAGTTTCAGTGATTTATCATCACTGGTGAAGAATCTGGTATTAACAGCAAGAGCTACCACATACTTCTTACCTTATTATATTTGTAATAACCCCTGTCAAGGTTGTCTGTGGAGGTAACAGATTTTTGTAGATACTATTTTGAACAAGTAAGGTAGTTATTGAAAATGACTTGCTCAAATGCTGTTTCCACCAATTTTTCCGTCACCAATTTTGGCATGTCTGTGACATAACGTTTTGTTGGGGTATCTGGTAATTATACAGACCGCCGGGAAAAGAAAAAATAATATTTTTGTTGAGAGCATCAGAGCGGACTGAAAAGATTCTAGCTATTTGGAACTACTTAAGCTTGCATTTTACACTGTATGATTTTTGTTTTATATTTTACGAAAGAATGTTCCATAAAACTGTCTGTACATTGCACGATTCTATTTGAAGGAGAGGAAAAAAAAGGTTTCAATTATTCTACTATAGTAATACAGTACGTGTTTTTGTATACAATAACCCTCGGCTGAACGGAATAATAGGGGCGGACGATTGCACATCAATTGCAAACGTCCAATAAATCGAAAATCACCTGAGAAAGTGTATTTTATTACCCCCTTTTCACTCTTTTCAAATTCAAATACAAAAGTTTTAACGCACAAATAAGTTTAATACGATAGGGAATATAAATCTATTGAATCATTATACAGAACGAAAGAGAACAAGTCGGTTAACTTTGCTTAAAGTAATCGTCCAGTTGTAGTACTGAACTGTCGAGATTGTTCATAGAAAACAATGTTTCAATTAATTCTAATTTCTGAATCACGCTATCTTTGAATTTCTGTATCCGTTGATGCCATTTTACTTTGTAAAGATTGTGTCTTTTTTAACAGATAAAAGTAAACATTAAAGAATTCAGGTGATAACAGGATGACTAGTCAAAACAAAAGCAAAAGAATTATTTCTATCATTATTCGGATTACCCTCATCTTGGTTGTTTTTCATACAACGTTTCGGCCGTTGTACTCTACGGCCTTCATCAGGTTCGTGTGGGGGAAGTAACGAACCGAACCCTTTATTTAACCGACAGGGATATATAGACTGCACTCCCCTCTTAACAGTAGTAGTATTTTTCGAATTATTATTGTCTCACACTGGGATTGAACTTAGAACCATTACTCGCAGTAATTTTGCCTGATTCTCTAACCACTCCGCCATGTGTCCTTGTGGATAGTCTGAATAATAATAGAAATAATAATAACAATGATAACTCATCTAAAAAATTCAGAGAAACCCAAAAGCAAAAGAAATTCAAAAAGATCTTGTTGTCTAAGAGCATTATCTAAAAAATAATCCAAACATTGAGGCAAAAAATATTTAAGCATTTATAAATGTTCCCTGAAACTATCAAGAAAAAAAATTCCATATATCGAAATATAATGAATGATTTCGAAGATTTTAGGACTGTTAAGAAAAACTATCTGGATTTTTTCATTTTGAAGAAATATTGAGCGTTGAAATATGGCCATTTAAGATAAGCTAAAGATAATTCATGTTAGCCAAAGCCCCATAAAATGATTGAAAATGAGAGTCCAACTGTGCCTTGTTATAGTTACATTGAAAATATATATCACCTTCGTAAAAAAAATTCAATGAGGCTTAAGGTATAATTGATGCATTATATGCACTTAAGGCCGTAAGAGGAAAAATTATCCATCGATGACTGCTAGGTTGAAAGGAATTAATCTAACCAACAAATTTAACATTTTTCTATGCTTTTCTCTCACTATTTTACGTGTGAGTTGCTATAAGTAGAGAAACAAACGACAGTACAACAGGTGCCACACTGGGGATTTGGCAGAATCTTAACATTTGGGATGAGTTGTAAAAGTTCGGGACCTGGACTTTTCCAAAAAAATATCTAAAAATATCAAGATTCTGACGTTAAATCAGAATATATCAAGAAAAAAAAAAAGAAAAAAGAAAAGAATAAAGAAAAAATCCACACTCATATCTGATATCTGGTTAGGATTCCTTATATCTAAATACAGCAAAACTATCTGAATTTACATGCATAATATCTAAGTTGGCGACGCCCAATCCGAAAACCGTTATATGGGAGTCCATTAAACCGAGGCATTGCTGCATTCAATTTTATCTGTGACACCCCAGAAGAAATGAAAATGGGTGGTGAGTACGTATAACTGTATGCTGATAGATAAAAAGAATATTTTAGTCTATTGACTAGAGAAGTATTGTTTTCAAATAAATTCTATTTTTGAAATTGGTATTCTAGGGACGAAAGTAATTTTATGTATCTTGTCATTTTTGACGGCACGTGTACGCTAGTCAGTATTCTTGGCTCTCAGCACTATACTTACTTCCACTTTACAAACGCATAAGCGTTAATTGGCAGAAACTATAGCCTACTCTACTTAAAACGCGATTGAAGTAGAGTAAGAAGCTGAAAATAATATATTACAATCCTCGGGTTAAAATGGTTAAATCACGTCTGCAATTAAAGTAAGGAAAGAAGGCACTAAGCTGAAACAGAACCAGACAATAACTTTTTTCCAGGTACCATGATACTCAGTCATTTTGCATAATGCACGAAGCATCTACCGAATGATATCAAGAGGCCCTTGAGTACGCATTATAAAGGATCCAGATTTTGCTATGAATAATATTCATACTTAACCCTCTTCTAATTGCACGTGCAAGAGGTTACACAAACTAGAATTCCAATGTGGTTCGCGAAGTTGTAGCATACAACACCGCTTAGCGTCATGAGTCAACACTATGCTGAGCCAGTCTTCCACGTGGCATGGTCCTTTATTGACTGGCTGCTGTTCCCCATTGCACTACTTTGTGTCATGAGTTGGGACTATCCTGAGGTAGTCTGCCAGTGGCATGGTTTTCTATTGGCTGAATTATTTCCTGTGGGTTTTTTTTTTCTTTTGGTGTTGGCAAGGACATTTGACGAATTTCGTTATGACTGGTAAAAAAAAGAGAGAGAACTGCGTGTGCGTGATGCTTTGTTTTCTCTGTTGTGATGCTCCAAGAAGCTTTTAAAAGGAGAGGTTTAGATAAGACATACATGTCTGAGTGGTATTCGCATTTCAAAAGGGGTGAAATGTCAATTGAAGAGCATTAACGATCCGTGTCATTTGCAAAGAATAATTAGAGTGAGTAGAATCGTGTTTAATAAATCCCACTTGAGAAACCACTAATTACCTAAACGACTTGTATTATCATACTTCGCTGTCCAGAAAAATAATTATGCCCGAATTAAAAAAAACAAAAACAACAAAAATACGATGGCTATGATATTGGTACAGCAATTTTGTGTGTCATTTTTAAATGCAGTGGTGAATTAATTTCAATGGGAGCACACCTTATGGCATTTCACAAGTGGTGCTCAAACTATTGGAACAAAGGAAGATGTATATTTGAATTGCATGAAACACCAGCGGTAAAAATGAAATGAATTTGGCAAAAATATTGCAGAAGTCAAGATTGTTTTTTTCATATTAACACACTAACATACGTACTCATCACCTTTTCTCCCTTCATCTGTTGTGAAAAAAGTTCATATCTCACCAAAACATGTGATAAAACCATTAGATTGACACATTTGTGGTGGAAGCTGGACATACATAATACCTGTACTGGACACGTCCAGGGATCGATATACATATTTGCCTATTAGAAAAAGATTTGTGCAATACACTTGGGAGATAATTGCGGCACACTTTCGTACTGCGAAACACAGTTTGAGAATCACTGCCTTATAGCATTAACCGCTTAACCCGTTTTGCAAGATTTTCCTACGTCTGCTTATTGTTGTCGTTATCGATTAGCATTGCTCATTCGTTAATCTAACACATACAGGGTTTCATTCCCGGGAGACGAATAGTCGCCGCTTCTGACCTACGTCCATTCTTCACTGCTAACGAACCCCAGCGCCGAGAAGAAAAGGTGAAGCCTGTCCGTCCGTGTGATTTCAATTGGAAATTGTGTCGAGCTGGGCTAAAACTCTGCCTTGTCCGATCAAGGATGACGGGGCGTGGAAAGAGGAGAACAGCTTGTTGGTAGCTCAAGATGAATGATGATGAGCACACCTTATGCACGCTTAATCAAATCAATTTTAGTGTCCATGGCTAAAGTTGAGTTGAGTAGCCGCCGCCATTTTCCTTGGTGTCTTTTCAAAAGATACGTGACTTGCTCCTATTCAGATTCAAGGGGACACGTCTATTCAGTGCAATTACTCCAGTTATTATCAATTATACTGCCAAGTATGAAGTTAAGAACTCTTTCTGTGAACATATTTAGGCTGAATTCATCCTATATCTTTGAACTGTAATCATCTACTTTCATAATCTATACGAGGCCTGACCATAAAGAAACTGGACTTTCGCACCAATGATATGTATAAGAATGCTCTGACTGATTACTGGCGTAGGATTGATCTTGAACTTTTTTATTTCAAATTATGTGGATTGTTTTTTGAACTACACGTGAAACAGGGGACGCGTATCTAGTGGGCTTGGTATTTTCCTCTAAAAGTGAACAATGAAGGATTTTGAAGTCCTGTGATCCGTGAAAATCGTTGCCTAACCGTGGAATCTCCAAAGAGGTGGAAATCCGTGATAATTTCGGGCAACACGATTAGAAAGAAAAAAAAAGACTGATGACACGTCTTGTCATATCTTATTCATGTGTCAACTGATTTTTCAAGCAACATGATTCATCATTAGTTTCTCCTTTAAGATCATTTGTCACGAACTTTTTCCAGATTTTTACCGGATTAGAAACTTTACGGACAGTTAGACAATTTTTCCACGAATCATATCACGCACTCTTTCATGTGATTTTCTTCTTTCAAAGAGTAATTTCATCCAAATCTAACATTCTCTTGGATGAATGTTCTCCCTAATTTGGTGACGACACCCTGCATAGGACTGTTTAAATATTAATAAAGTCCTCTAAAAAGTCTTTTCTAAATTCACACGGACATACAATTCTCCTAAGACCACCACTTTTTAATTTGGGAAGAAATAAATAAGAGAGAAAGTGTACGATACGCACGTTCATTCTCACTCTTGAAGCTCAAACACTACCCAATGTGGATTTTACAAAATAGCACTGTCGCTGCTACACAGCATTCCAGTCAGAGCAGGCTGAAAAGTTTCATTGGCACACTGTTTTGAAAGCTTGTTTCTTTATGGGCGGACCTTATACTTGTGACAACGACGATGCGGCGTGGGTAGCATCGGATAATGATGATCCCTTAGATGGCTTCTCAGTTGGAGGCAAAATGGACTCTCGATAAAGCTGGGATGTTTAATAGTGGCTCAGTTAGAAGTGAGAGTTGGAAATTCAAATTAAGATTAAGTAGAGGCTGACAGTGCAAAGAAAGCTGAAGGCTATTTGGGCAGACCAATCTAGATATCAGCAGAGGAGCCAAGACACCTGATAGATGAGAAAAAAGGTATGGACAATGGCAGATACAAAGACATCGGAATCTGACCTTATTATCTGCATATTTCTGATTGTTTCTTTGCTCAAGCAATGATCTGTGTGATGAAAACTTTCGGCCCACATAAAGAATAAACTAGAAAATGTTCTTCCATAGATTGTGTTGATTTTCTTGTTTAAGAGTTTCTCATGCAGATCTGCAATGTGCCATTCATTGCTGCACCTGAGCCCCCCAAGAATTTGCTGCTTTAGGACTTAGCAACGCCACATCAGGCTCGTGTGAAAATGATGTACTGTAAATTATATTTACTATTTTTGGTGATCGTCGAATATCTAGAAGTTCTTGCGAAGAGTCGATGGGATACATTCAATACGAAAAAAGCATCGTATTTGTTGGAAAACCCCTTCGAATCAGTGAAATGGCCCATGGACGAAACATTTTCAGACTCTTGTCTCTTACTGATATCTTAATGCAAACATTACGTTTGGGAAAATAAGAGCAACTCTCGTTATTGCTAGATTGTCTCTTGTTTAGGTTCAAACTTATTTCCACCACGATGTGACTCTGTCCCCGCCTTTGGTTTACAGTTGATCTGTACTAAGTTCAATACTACAAAATAGTCTTAACATAGATGTAACATTTTTCTTTCTTTTTGTAACTTACAGTAAATAAACATAGCTTTAAGCGATACTTGTATTAAGGAACAATTGTCACGTGCTTCTCAAAAATCATCTCATGAATGGAAGTGGAGAGAAAAGACCTAGTGTTGCCCATGATTAACAATAATGTGTTAATCAACAACTAAAATGAATGTGAAATACTCTGAGCGTGTCTGTCTTTATTTATGAGAATGAGAATTATCATGATTATCCTTTGGCTATTATAAAGATGACTATAACAATCCAGGGACCACGATATATTTGCCTGCCAGATGTTTTTTTTAATTTATTTTTTAAAAATTCATTTCAAAACTTTTTATATCTTTATCATTCGCAAAGTTCAGCACTTCGAAACTACAATAGAACATAGGCGTTTTTTGTAATACCTCTGTTGGGTCCCTTGATATGACTCACTACAAACACACACTGCTAATCTTTATATGAGAGGATGAATATTTACATTAGTTTCTGTATGGAAGATTTTAAAAACATATTCTATATCCTACTGTTCGTTCTATCGAATTTATTATTTATTATGTTTTGATGTCTTCTGCTGATACTGATTCAATCATATCACCGTAGATTTAGACTTAAAACGACAAAAATCTTCACATAATTTGCCCATACCAACAGTAATGGTGGTTGTAGCAAATGTAGTCAATGGTAATATAATTTGTGATCGTTGGTCTTGTCACATGGTTGTAAATTAGTATTCTAAAAAATGCAGACTGATGAAACAATATTAGTATCAAGAACAGATGAAAAAAAAAATGCTGGTAACTTATTCAAAAGAAAATTTCTGAAATATTCTGTCCTTAGTTCATCTGGTATGTTTTTGTAGTATCGTGAAAATATCCTCGCCAATCAGTAAATCGATTCAAATTTTTTTGAATAATTAAGTTTTGACTTGGCGTTTATTATTCAGGAGTGGCTAATCCACTTAGGCGTCTATATGGAAATTTTTTCAACAAAGCCCTCCCCCCTCAAATCATTTGTAATATTAGGGTGTGTCAGAAGTAAAGTATCTTAGTTTCTCACAAACCTTCACCCCAAAGATTTTCCCATGCACATATCTAAAGTGTTGTTGTTGTTGTTGTTGTCTGCATTTTCCCAGTAGTTGCCTGTTGGACGTCTCTACAAAACTTGGTGACAGCTAGTTTCCTCAGATCTCTGGCCCTCACCTCATCATTCTCTCATTTGTGGTCTATGCTGTCTCAACCTTCCCTGCTTTACTTACACACGATTTTTTCATTCTCACTGTTAGGTCATTACCGACAAATGGTGGTTCCAAGTATCACATTTCCAGTACTTTCCTCAGTATTCGTGCAGTGCTAGGTGTATGCAGGGTCCCAACCTTTCTTTTCATCTCAAGCTCCTATCTCGTTTCTGAAGTCTTGGGTACAGTTTCTAGTGTGCTTACTCATATTGATGCTACCCTCACCTTCATGTCACACTCTTTCAGCTCCCCTGCCAAGTCTTGGTTTTTTCTTAGCTTTTCACTTTCTTTTGTCTCCACTCCATGACCCACAGGTGCAGCCACGACTTTTCCAAACCTAGTCCTTGTCTCCCAAGTCCAGTCTCTTCGCTTGGTTTGGGTGGTCAGTTTGGATGTCAAGAACTCAGAGTAATTTGTGGCTTTCTATTTTCCAGAATTGTCTCAGGTTTGTACATATATCATTTGTCTATATGACCAAATCCCAGTCGTTTCCTTAGTTCCCAGAGTATAAAAATTGCTATCTTGTCATGCCCGATCTTGCATCCTTTTTGGACCAGTTTACTACAGTCACTGGTTATGTAGTTTACTGAATCGTTTCTCTCTCCACGTTAGCATCCGTTGATGGTTTGGGCTCTTTCCATCTTTGCTTCGACATAGTTTGTCGAGATGCATTTATTTTAGGCTGCCATGATGAGGGTTTTTGTTTCTGTTTTCAGGTTTCCTTTATGTAGCCATGTCCATAATTGCTCATCTGCGATATTTCGTATATGTCTTTCAAATTTCCCGTGTTTTTTTCTGTTCCAATTTTTCTTTCCTTTTCACCTTTACTGCAAATTCTTTTATTTTCTTTTCTTGTTGTTTGTTACACTGCTTGGGGTGCTTTGCATAATATCTTCTTTGCTTGCTAACACATACTTTTCTCACCCCATTTTGGCTTTCTGGACATAGTCGTCTATGTTGATGAGTTCTTCACATGCAGTCTATCTGTGCCGTCTCCGAGATGTTCAGCCTTGTTTTTCTCATTCGTCGGTCCATTGATAGGAGTTCCTCCTTAGCCCATCCTACTACTGATCCTGCCCAGAATGCTGTTGACCCTAAATGTAGACTGATAACTGATTTGATGATAAGATCGAAACAACTGACCACATACTTACAGGATGTTCAGTCCCTCCAGCGTATGAATGCAAGATGGAACGTGATCGAATTGGACGGTATCTGCAATGGATCGTCTGCGAACACTTCAACGCTTCATATGCTAAGAACCTGTGCAAACATCAGCTTAAACCAGTCACAGAAGCAGAAGATGTAATTATATCATGGGATTCAACATCCTGTTACTATGAGGTCAGTTGTCTCGATTTTATCATCAATCTGATAAAAGTCTACCTATGTATAGCGTCCGATGGTGCATTTCATTTGCAGTTAGCAATTTTGTAGTTTTTGTATCCATTCGTTGGATGTCCAGTTGATGATATTGAGACTATATAGGGCCACTGGAACAGCTTCAGTGTTACTGGTATGTATACTATTTTTCGAGTTTAGTTCTGTTTTTATTATAAGTATTTGTCTTCTACGGATTTTTTTTCTTATTTTCTCTCTCATTCTATTGTACTGTATGCATTTAATCATCGGCATTTTAGCGGCCATCGTTGGACATCGATCTTCCAAAAGAGCTCTCTGACCTCTCTTATCATGGACATTGCGTAGCCAATATTTTCTGAACTTTCTGTCTAGTTCGTTGCGTCATTTTATGACCTGCAGGCCGTGACGTAGCTTTTGAAGCTACGATGTACATTTGTGTACACGTAGCAAGTGTAAGCAATATTTTTGCTACGTATACACACATGTACATTGAATACACAAAAAGCTCACACATACGCACATACAATCTACACGCACACATGCCACATACAGCTTTGCTTCATACTATCATGAACACTTGCCACCGTACATATACCATATACACACGTGTACAACCAGGGCCTAAATTCAGGTGCAGACAGATGCCACGTTCTCATACATGTACCTTTGAACACTACACACACTAATACACATGCATGAACAAGGACTTCATGTATCTGAATGACGTGTGCGTGTGCTACATAAATGTTTTGGGCATGTGTGTACATGTGTTCCAGTGATGTGTCTGTGGACATTACAGCTGTATATGTATGCGTATGTGGTATATCTTTTTATAGTGTGTGCTTATGCGTATATTAATGCGTATATCACGTGTTTATGGCGGGTTCATTGCATGTGTAAGCAAATGTATGCATGTGAGAATTTGTCAAGCGTATGTATGTTGCTGTGTGCATATATGTGGCACATGTTTGCTCGTGTGTATGCAACTATGTTTTATGCATGTATGAGTGCACCTGTTCATATACGTATCGTATGGTCAAGTATACGTATGAGTATGTAAAATATATGTATGTGGTAAGTATGCATACAGGTAGTTCGTTTATGTATATATTCGTGCATAAATGGCATACGTATACGAAAACACACATTTGGATTAAATACACACCGACATGAGCAAGGACAAATTTATTGTGTTGGAATTTGATGTATTGGAATTAATTTTCTGTGAAATTTGCATGGTTGAATTCACCTCAGGGGAAATTTACCGGTCACCTTATAAGGAGTTGGTTTTTGCAGTCGTATAAGTTCTTTTGCTTATTTTGCAGAAGAAGAAGAATGCAATTTTGATTAAGAAATGAATAGAGGGCTCCTCTTAAAATAATCTTCATCATCAATATCATATGCTACTGCAGCAGGAGCCCCTTAGGATCCGTCATTGGGCATACCTTTCCCAAAATTCGTTGGACATTATATCATGGGCGTCATGGCGCAAATACTTTCTGAACTTTTCTAGTTCGTCATGCCATCTTTTATTTTGTCAGCCATGGTATTGCATGTAATTTTTAGGGATCTATGTTTTGAGTTGTGATTTTCAGCGGTTGTCAATCTAGCAATATGGCCAGTTCATTGCCATTTGAGTTTTCTTATGGATTCTTTGATATCAATTAAATAAATATACGTGGGAGAAAATCAAATGAAAATTTCAACAGTTATATAAACATCTATACTATTCAAGTCAACCAGTTCTGCTATCTTCCAGGGTTAAAAGTTATTTGATGAGTCGAAGGGTCGAGTATATAACTTGATTTCTTCACTTGGCATCAACCAGTGTAGAGACGATTTCCAATTTTCACTTTTAATTTTCGGTCAGATTATTATTATTATTGTTGTTATAATTATTATCATCATTATTATTATTATTATTATTATTATTATTATTATTATTATTATTATTTATATTAACAACAACAACAATGTCACACCAATTGCCTGGTGGTTACCACCGGAGGTTGAGTGGCAGCAAGTCACCTCAAGTCTCCAGCCTTCCTCTTCACACGCAGTACACATCAGTATTGTGGCCTACAGTTTCGCACCAGTTACTCGATGGTTATCGCTGGAGGCTGAGTGATAGTCAGTTTCCTCAGGTCTTCAATCCTACTCTAATTCCACCCCTCCTTCACCTATCACAGCAGAGCCGTGGTTCGTACCTCCAACACCATTCGGGTTTTTTCTTCTTCCTCTTCTGTTAGGTCTTTGTTAACAGCAGGTGTCGTAGATCTCATATTCCTAACACTTTCCTCGGTATTCATTATCATCATCATCATTATTATTATTATTATCATTATTATTATGATTATTATTATTATGATTATTATTATTATGATTATCATTATTATTATCATTATTATTATGATTATTATTATTATCATTTGGAATCTCACACCAGTTGCCTGGTGGTAACCACTGGAGTTTGAGTGACAGCAAGTCTCCTCAAGTCTCCATCCCTCTTCTCCTAGTACTCATAGGTCGCAGTAATTCTGCGATTTACAGTTTAACACCGGTTGCCCAGTGTTTATCGCTATTGCCTGTTGTTGTAGTTGTCGTGATAGTCATGAAATTACCATAAACAACGTAGTTAGCTCTACTCGACTATTGTCAGAACGCGTTTATATTTGAAGCAGTAGGTTTTGATGAATCCTCAATATAAGAACTTGAAAAAAATCTCGACAATTTTTTTCGATGGTTCGGTGTGTATATTTTGGTGTCCAAGATGACCGACAAAAACTTATAATGCCCATTACTTGTGCATTATACATCTGGTGAGGATCTTTTAATGTTTACCAAGGAAGCGTAATAACATATTGGATTTTTGCCAAAGACATAGATTTTTAACGGTATCAGGTGTACTCAATGACATATCAAAAATCTACTTCAGTCTGACCACTGAAAAGATATAATTTTCAAGATTGCGAGCAAAGGTCTCATTAGAGACATATTTCGAGAGCTATAGAAGTTTTCATACAGCAATACACACCGTATTAAATTTTTAAATCCACTTTGAAATTCAACTCATCCTTTCTTTCTTGTCTATAAGAAACGTTGTTTCTATCCTTCCCTTGATTTTCAGTAGAGGAAGGGTCTATTTTCAATGTAAAATCATGCTAAATCAACCCCTTAGTTTCTCTCCAAATTCCCATTTGTTTTTGTTTTTTTTGTTTTTTTCAAACTTGGACTGTTTTTGGTATTCATTGCCAGACAAAGGAAACAGAAGTAACTGATTCACTCATTTCCCCAATTTTTGATGAATCACGCCCAACACACCATACCTGCCGATAGACTATCCTCCCTTCAGTGATTAGCAAGACCTGTTTTTTTTATTTTCTTTTCTCGAGATCTTGAAAAATAGTATTATTCAATTTAAATAGTTATAAATATTCATTTAAAACAAATTAGTTTTGGGAAATCAGCCCCTAAATATGTTTTCTGGGGGTGGTGATGAATTTGAGCTACAGAGTGACGCCTCGAATGTTGCTGTTTCGGCCACATTGAATCAGTCTGGGCGACCTGTTTATTTCATGCCACGGACCATGAATCATGGTTCATTACCCTACCACTAAGAAAGTGGCTAAGGCAGCGATCGAACCATTGAGGAAGGGATCTTATTCTCAACACTTCACCATCATAACGGATTAATGATCTGTACCGATCATGAACTATCTAAAAAGATCCAAAATTGAAAACAATAAAATCTAAAGTTGAGACCTGGAGTTGACAAATTTCTCTTATGATATTCACATCACCCTGGCTGTTATAATGTTGCTGATACTCAGAGTCAAGCCTACTGAAATGCTTGCTTTTTGGAATCTCTCAGGAAATTGCATGATGACCGGTGCCATCTCGATATAACTCTACACTTGCACCTTAAAACCCCAAAAGAGTTAAAATCATGCCTTTTCCTTCCAACAAGGTGAAGTAAGAAAGCTCATATAGTCCAACATGTGCATTGTCATGAATAAAAACGATTTTTTTTACCATGAACAATAGCTTTATTCCACTTGAAAACATAGAATAGTCAGTGCTTTTATATCTGCAGGGTAGACATACTAGATCATTTCAGAAATTCCTCCAGGAGATCAACTAGAATAGACAGTTTAGTGAAGTTCAACTAAAGCAAGCCTATTCTATTGGTCAGTGTGAGTAGATTCAAATCTCATCGGATCTCTTCTCATAGGTATTAGATAATAATAATAATGATGATGATGATGATATTGATGATAATAATAATGATAATAATAATAATGATGATGATAATGATAATAATAATAATTACAATGATAATAATAATTTGAAATTGCAAATAATGATGATAAAAAAATAAGCTGTGTTTTTGTACCATATGTTATAATGCTAGGTATGAATACTGAGATTCTGTTGGTAGATTTTGATAAATGTAATGGAAATTGAAAATATCAGACTGTACTAGCCAAAACTGGTTTAGGCATATCAAGGGTGGTTTCTTGTCTCTTGAAATAAATCTTGTATGTGGATGAGTTGTCGATTACGATGGTTGAAGAAGGGTTTCAGCAAATTTATCCGAGATGATTGACCCCCAACGGCTCATAGCTAGCAATTCATAGCTATATACAATTCATCCCAAACAATTCATCCTGAAAAATTCACGCTGAACAATTCATCCCAAAGAATTCCTCCTGAGAAATCCAGAGGTTCGATTTAGGGAATGTTCATCACTCAAAATCCATATACGTAGGACATTCATCCCTAGCAGTTTATCTGTGACCTAGTTTCATAATATTAATACAAGCTATAAATTAATCGTAAAATTCCCATAGTCACTACAATAAGTCAAATCTTATTACTCATGTTGCCATACAAATACTAGTAACTGTTTTCTTTGGCGAAGTATTCGGGGAGAATAAACTACTATGAATTAAGTAAAATAAAGTCTAAAAGAATGTAATAAGTTTCAACGATGTACAATTTTACTAATATACCAGAAGGGTAATAACATTTTCATTTAGACAATTCGGCACAATAATGTTCGCAGGGACCATATTTGTCCATCCGAAAAAATAGTATTCGTGTCTTCAATGGTCGTGATTCATTTGATTGCACAATTCTTGTTCTGATTGAATTTTAGAATTTGATAGAATGACTTTATTTCCTGACGATATTTTTATGTATGTAGTTAACACTGTCTGAATTCTACATTTTGACCTTGTTCGATTGTAGCACATTTAAGTTTGAATATGACGTCATATATATATATATATATATATATATATATATATATATATATAGATAGATAGATAGATAGATAGATAGATAGATATATCATCATTTTTTATCATCTTTCGTTTGACATAGACCTTCCCAAAAATTCGTTACAACTCCTTATGATGGGCGTTGGGGGCCAATATCTTCGGAACCTGTCCAGTTCGTCTTACTATCTTATAATTTGCCGGCCTCGATTCTGCCTTTGATCCTTGTGAGTCGTGATGTCCATCGGTTGTCTGTCATTTTTGCAATGTGACCAATCTATTACGATTTGAGTTTTGCGTTGTTTTCTACGATGTCTCAAACTCCTGATTTCCTTGATGGATTTTGCTGTGTTGATGACCATTCATGTGATGCTGATTCTCTCATGTGCACATTGTATGGCTCTCAGTTTGTGTATCAGTGTCTTGGTCAGGTTCCAGGTTTCAACTCCATCGGATACTCTTGGAAGAACACATGGATTGTATAATCTTCTTTTTGGGAATAATGAGATTTTCCTAGTTATTGAAGGCGGTGAGCTCGTACAATCGAAAGGTTGTCATCCTAGACTAATTTTTCGCCTGATTTTTTCTTCTTTCTAGGATCCCTCGGAGATTTGTTGTCCGAGGCAAATGTAGTGGTCTACTTTCAACAGCTTTGCGTCTTTGATTTTGATCGCTGTGCGTTTATTTCGGACCTGTTTGTTGTACATGAGCTCTGTTTTACTAAAGCTCATGTGAATGCCAATTTTCTTGCTTCCTTGGTGGAGGTTCTCGGGAAAAAGATGCCTGCACATACATACATACCTATTCAGATATGTACACACACATTCACACATTTACACAAAAAACAAAACACGCAGATGCACACACACACACACACACACACACACCGATATATATCAATTGCTGAGATCTATGAATATATTGTCCCTTATCATAAATATCGTTTCTGATGGATATAGAATTCATGTTCAATTGAATTAAGTTACGATAACTAAAAGCGTAGATTCGGAATTAAGTGTCATAAAAAGGCTATTGGGTATCAAACAATTAAAAACAGCTGGGTGCTTAAATGATATATGTTGTAGCATAGGGTTAACATAATTAGCTCATAACTCGTATTTTCCCAATGCTAAGTGTACACAGACTTTTACCCCAAAACATCTAGACTCAAGAATAACTTTCTGTTCCCACCGTTCATTTGAGGTCAGTGTTTTGGTTCTTTGCGATTGGAGTAAATCCAAGCTGATCTTTAGAAATCCCATTTAGATATTCTCTCAGTTTAATCTCTTCAACATCTACAAACAAGATTAACCAAAATGGAAACCCAAACAGCGACGGACTTAAAATGATATTTAATGTTTATCTTTGCATTCAGATATTATAACTGTTTTTTCTAAAGTTTCCCTTGAAATTCTCTATGTGGTGCTTATTAAGGGATCTGTGAACTGTTTGTAGGCTTGACGCTCAAAGAAACCATCACATTGACATTGCATCATGTATGAAAGGGGGGTGGCTGTATGAGAGTCACCAGAGATGCTGCCCAAAAAGGTCATGGACCCAGCTTCTGTGTGGTGATGAAGGCTGTCGGGAAAGCAATGAATTAGCTCAGGAAAGTATAGTTCTCTCTCTCTCACAGACATACACAAAAGCACCCAATGGATCAAGCTTTCCTTTTCTTCTACGAGTGACTTCCTAAAAGTAATGGAGTCCCCAAGTGTACCAGCACTTCCAGCATTGAGTGTATAATGCAGTTTGCACAGAAGCAGAAAAAAAGTAAAAATGATAGATAAATAAGACTTGCTGATGCAGGTTCAAACCTCACTCTGACTTTGATTCCGACTGAAACTTCTGCATTGCATATATGACAAATAAAGCAAGTATTGCAATATATAAATGAATCTATCAAAAGTGAAATAAGCCCTTTTTTTGGTAATTATTCATGACTCATCAATTCTGCTTAGCCAGCAAGATAGGATACTGTCAATCAGTTATCATGAGTTCATATTACGGTAGGGAAATTTAGATCTTAGACATCAGTTCACACACCTGATTTTGGTGAGGATTGTTCAGCGTTTGCCACGTGTTCAGAATCGCTGATTTAAATATATAAAACCGTAAATTGAATTTTCTTCATATGCCAAGCTTGGAGACATTTGAATGAAAATATTTATTCGTTTTGCTTTAGTTACCAAATCTTCTTGCTTCAAGCAATTCCAATTAGAAGTACGAAGCAAAGTTTTGGAAAAATGATGAAAAGGCTTCTCCCTTTGGTTTAAAGAGTTCTTTTTCACGTCATTTTCTTATTTAGTTCTAACAAGTTTTGCTGTGAAATTAGATGATCAAAATAAAGTGATTTTATTCGTGCGTGTGTTTCGATACTCACGCCCGATATTTGTTAGCATCCGGTTAGATCAAATGTACAACAATGTTTCAAACAAAAACGGTCAGCTTGACAATAAGATTTGTTATTTGATGCAAGTGTTTTTTTTTTTTCTCAGAACAATGTTTCGCTTTTATAGTTGTTTGCATGATCTTCCTAATTCTATGTTTTATTTTCTTTGAAACAAGCATCGTCAGAAATTTACAAAAGAGTAAATAGTATTACCTTTCCTGGAATAAGTCGATATTGACGGCAAGTAAATCAGATACTAAAGCATGCAAATTAAATATTACTACGAATAGAACGAATCAGAACTACTTTCACGATTGAAAAACTGCTGCTAAATTGGTGAGGACGCACTTGGGAATTATTGGCTTGATCTTTTGGTGGGTGCTAACTAAAAAGACTCATGAATTCTACAAAGAGTCAAGATTCAACTAATTCAACTCAAAAATTAACATTTGTAGCGACTGAATAAGTATAAGTAATTATTTGATTTTTATGTACATCAATCCAGTTTTCT
The DNA here is from genome assembly GCA_963457665.1 of Thysanoteuthis rhombus. Taxonomy (NCBI): domain Eukaryota; kingdom Metazoa; phylum Mollusca; class Cephalopoda; order Oegopsida; family Thysanoteuthidae; genus Thysanoteuthis; species Thysanoteuthis major. The sequence goes on along the minus strand of OY735199.1, from coordinate 45,796,602 downwards.
TGTCATAGTCTTTAATTTGGTAGATGTACTTTTCTATTTGGTTGCTTCACTTTTTTTAAAACTTGTTCACTTCTACTTTTTTTTCAGTAGCTTTTGATTTGTTCGTTGCATTCTTAAATTTTGATGCCGTCATCTTTGATTTGCTTACTATACTTTTTGATTTGCTTACTGTAATTTACAAATTACTTGAGAAAATGTGTAGAACTATTTTATGATTATTCTTTTTCATTTTTTATTAAGTGAAAATCATTAACAATTATTTCTGACTACTGGTTACGTTAATCTCAATTTCAATAGTTTTTCATCGCAACGTCTTCATAGAACGGCTTCACTTCGACTGTGAATGAACGGCGTTGATCGGGTATGAGAATAAGGCAAAGAATTGGCATAGAGAATCACTTGAAGGTTTTGCTTTGAATTGCCATTTAGCCTTGATGGCTCAATTGGTAGTGCGACTAGGCATAACCCTAAACTCCTTGGATGAATGTGAGTTCGAGTCTCAGCTGAAACTTATTCAAATTATTTCCGATCAAGCCGTTTACTCACTGACAAAGAGAAGCTGGCTTGATTAAAATTTGCGATTATAAGCCATTGAAAAATTCAAATGAAGGTTGATATTAGCCTGCAATTGATATTATCTGAAACTATATTGAATGAACTCAATAAATGACAACTAATTAATTAATTTAGATCAGACACTCGACAACACATTCGAATCAAAAACAAAATTTATTTATACAGTGTTTGAGAAATGAATCTCCCTCTCTCTATATATTTATTTATATACACGTGAGTGGGAGTTAAAAGTATCCGATTCATTTTTTAAATTCATCTCAACATCCGTATAAATCATAAAAATAGACAGAATTTGATTACAATTTTAAAAAATTGAAGAAAAGAAAAGAATGAAATTAGTAATGTACAAATATCTCTAACATTTGGTCCAAAATCTTTCGATTTTGAAGGCATAGAATTATCTTTAAATTTCTTTTATGAGATGTGCCAGATTATTTTTTCATTCACTGGATATATCATTCAATCAATATATCTTATCAATATGTTTTATCATTACTTTTTTCATTATATAGTCTTTATATTACTATTTACACTCACACAATTACCATCACATGATTGAGATGGGAGGTAGCCATATGAGAGCTGAATAGAGAGGCTGAGTTCGAATCCTAGCTGAGGCTGCTCTTATTCCAATAGGATCAATGCCATTGAGAACCCCTTTCCCCCAAAAAAAACGATATTTTCCATCCATGAATACAGTGACGCTCAGTTAGTTATAACAGTGACTACCTGTCACGCTCTTTCCCAACCCTGAAAATTATCGCATCATAATAAATACGCTATCAGATAAATAAGTCTGTACCGTGTTGATATTTAGATTTTGTTATGACGTTTTCATTGCATAATCTTCGATCTATATTATTATGAAGCCTTGGAGTGAGTACTCTGAAAAAGGAGATTATGTTGAAAAATTGTTTAGCAAAATAAGTATTTTTATCATCAGGCTCTGGTCATATTTATATATGAACGTGTGTGTATGCGTGTGCATAAATACATAAATACACAATCACACACACACACACACACACACACATATATATATATACATATATATATATATATATATATATATATATATATATATATATATAAATATATATATATATATATATATACATATATATATATATATATATTATTGGAGTTTTATGTTTCCAAACAATGAAATATATATCTGCATGTATAACTGTGATGTGTAACACCGTGCATGTGTGTGTCAGCAAAGGATAGGTGCAGCCCAACCAAATTTAGCAATTATATCCAATGGACCAAGGAAAAAGTTTGAAATTAGCATGCTTGGTTGAAATTTTTAAAAGCTTTCAGAGAGATATGTTCTATTTATAGTATGACTATAATGCCACAGTGGAACTTAAGTCTCTGTTATATAGTCATATGTACATATACATTTCTTCGTATTCTATATCATTCATTGGGTTACAGTGGAGAGAAGATTGCATCCGGGTGCCTAGTCGGAAGAGAAGGGTGACTACTTTCTCTCTTTAAAAAATTGAAGGTGGGGATAATGGGAAACCATTCCCAACTTTGACGAATCAAAAATTGAGTATGACTTTCTTTTCTTAAGGCGACCAATAGTGAATGTGGACATTTTCTTGAAAGGGTTAAAAGTGGGGGAAGACATTTTCCTTCTAAATTCTGGAAGTTTTACATTTTTCATATATATTTTACCCAGCGTAGACAGACTCTTCAGCTGGTTCTTCAATATTTGATCTCAAATGCAAAAGGAACATGAATGAGGAAATGCATTGCATAATCGAAAATGTGCAAGCATACTTGAAGATGTACAGATAGAAAAGGGAGATAACTGAATAGGTATTATTGGAACTTTTACTTCCATAAAAACGAAACAGAATCGACAAAAACTCTGCCAATGCACATGTCAAAGCTATGGATACAAAATCTTGTCTGCGCTTCAGCTACATTCGATATTTCGTCGTTGTCCATATTTTCTTTTACCGCCTCCCTCCATCTCATTAGTTCCATTGTTCGAATGAGATCCCGCGAGACTTTGTAACTCTAGAGAAGGCGTTCGCATAACGTTGTACAAAACCGCTCGGATTTAGAGCCATTGTTCAAGTAACGTGTTTAGATATGAAATATTCAATCTGTAGAACGTGTAGGAAAGTGTAGGACGAGCAGAACAGATATGGACGAAAGCAGAATGAAAAAAAAACCAACTTGGTGCACACAATTTATTGTAACCGCACAACATTTAAAAAATCTTTTCTTTCTATTCTCGCTTCAGTAAGTTGTACTGAATACATATTTATGATGTTTTTCTGGTCCAATTTGAGATGTTTGTAACTGGAGATATATTTTTAACATGTCTTCACTGTACATTGTGAATTTTCGCAACAACTGTGACTAACCGTTCTCACTGAAAATCAAATGAAAGCAGATCTCCTCAATATTCCAGGATTCTCCACAGTATTCATGCTGATTTTAAGAGTGCTGTCGTGTTGGCGCACTCTTGGATTCCTAGTTCTTCTAAACTGTTCACTTAGTTCTTCAGGATTGTTCCCAGGGCTCGAATCACTATTGCTACGACAATCAACTTCATTCTAATTTAAAAATTCTCTGGCACGATCTATAGGGTGGGGGCAAAACTTACAAAATTGCTGCAAGCTTTGAGACTAGTTTATTTTGCATAGTTGTGTCTATTAATACAAAATTTATTAATATATCTCGTGGATTATATAAAAACGAATAATCTATTCAACACGGTTTCCATAATTTTTTTACTACAGCCTCAAGAGAACCTCGAAAAGATTAGCACCTTGACCACGAAGTCTTTAGACATCTTGCCCAGCTCTACTTTGATAGCAACCTTAAGGGTGTCATGCTGGGGGGGAATTTCTTGTTGGTGGTCTGTTCTGAAACGCCCAACACGGTGTAGTCAAGCAGGTTCAGGTCCAGGCTGGAGGAGGGCCAGAAGTCCGTTGGCCTGAAACCAGCAAAGTTGGCTTTGTAGAAATTCAGCACCGTCTTGGCTATGGGGCTGGGAACACTGTCCTGGGTCAACACATAGTTGCCCTCTGGTCAGTTGGCCTTAAGCCATGGCAATACATTGTACTTCAGGATATATTTATAATGCGAGGAGATTATTTACGCTTACTTAATATTAGGAGAGGAACATAAAAAAACGAAATATTTTACTTGAAATTATGAATTCGGAATCACATCAGAATGCTTAAGATTACGCATTTCCGTGTTTTGAGTACATTCAAGACTAAAAGAGAATCTTCCAAAAGTAATGCCTATTCTGATGTTTGCTATTTTTACACTCAATAAAACTATGGGAGCAGTCTAACAGTTGGCAACACGGGAAGTGGAATCAGCAAACTGAGTTCAAACTCCAATCGAAGTAGTGTGCATTTTGCACTAATCCCTTTGGGAAAGGTATGGATCCATCCTTTTCTTCCAGATATGGGTAAACAGCAGGGCAGACTCGGCTCCATAGCCAGGCTAAGAGTAAGACAACTCTAACCATTCTAAATCAGGGGTTGGCCCCCTTAGAGCAACAGGACGCTAATTTTGACTTCATTCCGGCAGCACCTACGGCAAGGCTAATGTCAAAGGTATCGCCTTGCTCCCCTTTGAACAACATAAGCGAGGCAGAGAAGATAATTCTGCTGCTTTGGCATCCTATGCTCTCCAAACATTTTACTTTCGTAAACGCCCAGGATAGGTAACTCAAGTGACGCTCCATTGTCTACCGAGGTGGAATTTTTCATTGAACTATTTGGTGTTCTTTTGAATTTTCTTCTGATATTTGAAAAACACTTTGGTTTGTTTGCTCAAGAGCAACCAATTCTGAATTATAAAACCTCAAAGGTTATCTTTTGACTTTTTATTTTACTTAGGTTTAGTTTTCTATGACGGCTATAGAACAAATATGTTAAAATGATCATGGTAGGTAAGGTATTTATCAATTGCACAACTGAGCCACTTAGAACCTAGCACTCCCACGGCAGATGATCGATGTCATACATTATTTCCATTCCGTATTTATCTTCATCAGATTCAGTTCTGTTCCAAGTCCTCGTGTATTCGGAGTTTTAAACCATTGCTAAAGTCTTTTTTCCCCTTCCAATTTGAATATAAAACCGGGAAGTAGCCTAATTTAAAAGTACAGGGAGTACAAAAGTAGGTGTGCAGTTATTATCAAATTGACATTTCTGCGAATTTATCACAGGTAAAGTCTACACGAGATGAAGCTGGCAGGATTTGAATCTTAACAGAAGCATGACAAGAAACTGATAATAGTTATAACTCTACGTTAAAGTGGGATGTTCTTTTCTTTGAAGGTTGAGAGTTTGCCAACTTAGTGTGATTCTTTGCCTGATTTCTCCTTTTGATCCCATGAACGCTGGTTTCACTAGTCAAGTATCGAAACATTGAACCTAACAAAAAGAAGGACCCCCGAAACGAGTACCATCTAACGTGTACAGGAGAGAATAATGATCAACATCATATGAGGAGATCAGAAGACTGCACCACTTATTACAACAAAATAGTGATGGACATGTTGTCAGAATGGCAGACACCCGCTGGACATCAAACCTCACAACATGAATCCTCTAGAGATCATATCCAAAACGGGCCGTCAGAATATATGATGGTGTTATAAACTAGACAAGTTCAGAAAGTATTGGCTCGGCTACGTCCATGAGAAAGGGGTCTGTCAAATCCTTGGGGAGGTCTATATCCAACGATGGACGCTAAAAAGCTGCTGTTGTCACATCCACTACTGTTGCTGAATATGATGTCAATATGTCCTTGAATCTAGAAATTAAACTACGAAAATGCATAGATAATAAAAACGTACATCATCCAAATTGTGACTTAATGATGCTATTGCAACATTTCAAATGTTTTTAAATACATGATTACAGCTATATGCCTGCCTTTGCACCCCTGATTATAGAATTGATTGCAATGAGTATATATATATATATATATATATATATATATATATATATATATATATATATATATAGGAAACTTTTTTTTACTTTGACTTTTCTGTTATTTTATACCCAACCAAAACTGAATTCATTTCGCCATACTTTTTCATTCCCAAACTACCTGTTTCGTTCCGATATCTTTACCAATGGTTCCTGTAAATTGTTATATTGTTCGATGGTTCTATAATTATATTAGCTGTTTTAATGACATCTTTTGTAGCGAGGCACAATTTTTGCAAAAAAGGAAAAATAAACACAATACATATCATCATCATCATCAGTCTTTTAGCGTCCGTCGTTGGACATAGACCTTCCCCGGGATTCGCCACACTTCTCTATCATGGGCGTCATGGAGCCAGTACTTCCTGAACTTATCTAGCTCGTCTCTCCATCTAACATGTGGTCTCGGGGAATCATGTTGTGAGTCGTGATGTCCATAGATTGTCTGCCATTCTTGTAACATAGCCAGCCCACCGCCATTTGAGATTTTTATGGATTCTATGATATCTTTAACTCTTGTCTTTTCCCGGATGTACTGTGCTGTTTTGTGGTCTCCCCATGTGAGGCCCAGCATTATTCTTTCATGTGCACGTTGCATAGTTCTCAGCTTACGGGTCTGTCTCTTGGTTAAGTTCCATGTTTCAGCTCCATAAGTGACTATTGGGAAGATGCATTGGTTATACACCCTTCTCTTTAGGATTAATGGGATCTTATTATTTTTGAAGGTTGAGCTAGCTCTGCCAAAGGCTTGCCATCCTAGTGTGATTCTTTGTTTGATTTCTTTTTCTTTTGAGGGTCTCATGGAGATTCGTTGTCCTAGGTAGATGTAGTGGTCTACTTTCTGGAGTTTTGTGTCCTCGATTTCGATCTTAGTGTTTTTATCTCCAATGTAGTTTTTGCGCATGATTTTTGTCTTGCTGAAGTTCATGTGCTCTCTTCATTTAGTTCATCTATCATTAGTTGGAAGGTTCTCTGCGAAAAGGGCTATGTTGTCTGCAAATCTAAGGTTGCTCAGATACTCTCCGTCTATTTTAATTCCTTTACTCTCCCAGTCTGGTATCACCTCGTCTTTCTCCTTTCTGGAGCTGGAAGGGGTCCAAGTCTTTATGTAGCCTGATAAATGAGCTGCCGTGATTGTATATATGTTTCAACACTTCAACATATACTGGATCTACACCTTGCCGACTGATGGCCTCCATGACTTTAGGGATTTCTACTGAGTCGAAGTTGATAAATGCTACGGCAAGTGGTAGTTTATACTCTGCTGCTTTTCCTTTCAGTTTACTTGTCATTATATAAAAATTGTATAAAAATTCAATGTTTACAAAAAAAAATGAAATACCAGAAACTTGCTAACGCAAGTGGACACGACATGATGTCACGGAATCATTTTCTTTCTCAGTCCCTCTGTTATTCACTCTGTAATTCACACATCGTAAATCCCACACCTGTCTCAACGAGATAACAAAATCGACTCGGAGTTTGAAAATATCCACATTCGTCTCTCGTGCTTTGAAATAACGACCGGCAAATTGTGGGTCTTGCCGAGTAAGCTAAGTTAACAAGTCGTAAATGTCTACAAAGACTTATGGGAGGAATAAACAAGGGCTTATTCAATTCTAATAAATGAATAAATCTATAAAATTAATATTCCTATGCCGTGATATAAAGCCATGACCAAGTGATTGGTAGTCGGGTCTCTTACCAACTGAAGAGACTTCTATTCATATGAAAACTTGTCTTACAGATATGCAAGTTCTTAGTTCCATTCTAAAAGATGAAGGCATTTACACTGATCTGTACTGCTATGATTTTATGATATATCATACATACAATATTAAAGTTGCAGTAATCATCTGCACTTGGAATAGGGGTAGCAGTGAGATTAGATCATGCAGCAGCCAGGCATGTTTTATTTAGTGTTGGAATTAACCTCTGGCGGATTTTCTGAGGGATAATTTTCATCCAGCACCATACTATTGATATGTATGTGACGATATACAGCCGTTACACTCTCGTTAATCAAAATGATCGATTTTAAGAGAGAGAATTTAAGAACTCAGAAATATGAATAATGTTGACAACAGAGGCTCTTATGTCTTTGTTATGTTACAGAATTACAAGTTTGCCGAAATTCTTGGTTAACATTCGGTTTAGCTAACCAAAGTAATTTTTTTTATGAAAATGTATCACTCATGCCTTTAATATAAAATGAATAAGTAAAAACTTTAGACACTTTATCAAAATAGTTCCTGATTACTCTAGATTAAGTAAACTTAACAACCATAGTTCAAAAAAACTTTTCCTTTTCTCATCTTGAAAGAAAAGAGGAGAAAAGAAAGTTAAGTAGTTTAGTAAAGGGGTAGGGGAAGAGACAGGGTTAAATGAAAAGATATGTAGTTCAGTTTTGTCACTGCAATAAGAAAGAAAGTTGATGATTTACTGAAAGTGTAAGAATTGGGGGCGGAGGTGGTTTGATAGGAAGGATGGCAGGAAGAGGATAAAAACGAATGTCGGTTACTTTATTGAGGGATGGGAACCTTTTTCGCATATGAAACTAATTTATGTTTCAATGATATTTAGATGAAATGATGGACAGGCAACCAGTGTTTGGTTTAATGGAGTAAATGAGAAGACACAAGCAAAGAGCGGGAACTGAGCAAAGGCATGACATAATCATCTCAGTTGTTAATATCCGTGGAATTGCTTCTGTTCCAGATAGTGGAATATGAAGGTTGTAGGCTGTTGCCAGGATGTTTAGCCCTGAACTATACCTGATAGAATTCCGATGACGCAAGTAACAGTTCTAATGTCAGTTTTTTAATTCGTCGTCGATGCGCCAAATCTATTCCATGAAAATGCAAATCAGCAGGTGATAAACATTCAAAGCGACAGCCATGATTAATTGGTAAAAAGTCGGAAAATGAGGTAAGTTAAACAAGTAACTAAATATGTATATAAAAAAAGAACAAAATAGAGATGTATTCGCTCGTACAGAAGTGAAGTGAGAGAAAGAAGCGAAAAGAAAAAAAAATGTTATAGATACGCTTTCAATGGTGACACAATTCCTTTCCAAGTTTTGGCTTTTATCAAATTACCTATGTTCTTTGACTATTCAATTTCAGTGACGTAGCTTTTATCTAAAATTGTAAAACTCTTTGGCAGTCTTTTATTGATACTTACGAAGTATAGCTAGGTCAGGACAAATATTAAGGCGTATCAAAAGTAGTTTCACTTCTAAAGACCTTTACCCAAAAGGTTCCGTGACAGTTATCTGAATATAAAAAAGACTGCTTTGTCTTCACATCATACTTAGTATGCACTCAATTACGGAAACATTGATACCAGAGTCCTTAAGATTGCAAAAAGACTCCAGTGTAAAGGGCATGTTGTACGAGATACACCTACGCATGTAATGTCAAGAGTTGCGTTTGTGAATCTATCCTTTGATGAGTTATACTGTTCAGCGTATTGTCTATGGGTCACCAAGACAGGGAAAGTGGGGCAAAAGAAGATATCAAGGACACTCTGAATAAGATATGCACTTTCTGTAAGGGGGAACACAAGCAGCTTGTCACGATCTGATCGGCCTATTCTAATATATGATCAAATTGCAGGGAAAGTGGGAAAAAATAAATGCTTGGGTTTGCTTTCATACCGACATTGACTCCATTATAAAGGTGTGACGTCATACGTATATATGTGTGCGGACGTGCACGGACAGACACACACACACCCACACACATATATATATATAGTACTTGTATTTGTATGAACAGAAATAGTGCATTTATGGCTTGGATTCAGGATCAATCATGAAGGGTTTGGAAGAGCTGACTATACTTGGTATCGTAAGAAATGCAAACAATACCAAGAAATTTAGAAAGAGAATAAAACCATGCAATGTAAACGGTTTCTATATAATGAGAAGCAATTTATAATCATTTTGTTGGATCATATATATTCATTTCTCATTGCATAACTGTAGCGTTGAAAGAAACGAATGGACAAAGAGTAAACGCAATGTGAATTAGTGTTGAAAACTGTTATTTGGGCTTTTGCATTACTGGAAACTGTTTAACTCAATGGTAAGAGCAACGATATGTCGACATTGCTACATTATTAGTCGCTGGTTTGGACGCCCTAGCAGCCGCATTTTCTTCAACTGTATATTCCATTTATGTTGTCTAAGCTAACCATGTGAAGACAGGAAATCATTTCAAATAAGGTTTCTATGCAGTAAAACACAAATTATATATAAACTCTCTCTCTCTCACACGCACACACACATATTCTTTTTATATATCAATAAATATTATATCAGTGGAGTGCTCAATGACTTTGCAGACAGGGCTATTGGGAGAGGACAAAATAAATATTTAGTCACTTTGAGAACATTTCGACATATATATATATTATATATAATGTGAACTGCAAAGAGTGAGACAGACTCGGGAGTAAACGGTTCAGAGGTAAGGTTTACCAATCCTTAGATGTTAATGGTCCTGACTTATTTCGGGATTTTTCCCATCATCAGTGGTATGTGCTGTGTGAGTATGTGTTTTTAAGGTTTAAAGTTCCCATTTGGAACCAGCGTCCAGTCTCAGGTGCTATGCCTTGTGGGTAAATATATATATATATATATATATATATATATATATATATATATATATATATATATATATATATATATATGTATATATATATATATGTGTGTGTGTGTGCGTGTGTGTGTGTGTGTGTGTGTGTGTGTCCTCCACTCTTGATAAATGGATGAACCAAGAAATACGTTTTTGATGTTTCCACAGCCACATATATATATATATATATATATATATATATATATATATATATATATATATATATGTATATATATATATATATATATATATATATATATATATATATATAATTAGGGAATACAAGATAATACAGTATGTGATGCATGTTTGAAGCAGTGATGTAAAATAAACCGAATTATTCGCATGAAAATGTTCGAAAAAGGTAGAAACATAAACGTGTTAGTGTAGCAAATCCTTTACTCCATCAATTTCAATAATACTCGATTAATGCGCCGTAATCATCAAACCTCCCATTTTCCATAGCCATTAAACCTTTTTGGTGAATAAGCGGATGTTTTAATATTTTATCATACGCTTCCCAGAAAATTGGATTTAATATACTCCAACCAACAAAATGAAAGAAATTGAGATCCTGCTCTTTCATCAAATTTCAAGAATCCAATTTAATATTCATTTGGAAATCAGTTTCCTCGTAGCATAGAAGATATGTAGAAAAAACAAATATATATAATTTAATAATCGACGGATAGACACATTGATAGATAGGAACAGACACATACACACACACACACACACACACACATATATATATATATATGTATGTATGTGTATATATTTGAATATATGATATATAATGAAGATGTAAAATAAGATGACAGTTATTGGCACCGACACTGGGATCAGTAGAGTTCGATTTTTGACTGGGTCTACTTTTCTCCCCTTTGCACTAATGGCTTTGGGAAAGTTCTGAATCCACCCCTCTGACGTCTGTCTGATTTCCTGTTATCTAAACAAAAAACATTTCATTGCACGGCGTCTGAACGAGATTTGAGAAAGGATTTGCAGTATTCTTGAGAGCCTCAACTATGCATTTAATAAGAAAGCACATACATGTTTTAAATTAGACAATTTTCTTGTTTTGTATCATTGCTTTTTTCACGTTGATTTTTCAATTTATTGTAATTTTGTGCTTCTTTCCGTAACGCCCTAAACAAAACAGACATGTCTTAGCTTGTCTCTTCATCTCAATTACTGATCGAAGATAATTGCATCAAAACAAAAAGCCTCCGGTGATCTTACATCACAAAGCGGATATTGTTGCAGACGTTCGCTTTTCACAGTAATCGTGATGAATATAATAGAAAAAGGATGTCAGCTATGAAATTTTATTGTCATGTAATTTTGGATTATTATTCGGGAAAATGGACTTACCTTTGAAAGTATTGATTTTCAAAAGACGAATCTTAAAAGATTTGTCGATATCAAGGAATTTTTTATACGTATGGAAGCAGTTAATTAAAATTGCAAATCCCTAAAGATATGTATGTATGTACATATGTATGTATGCATGCATGCTGCAAAATCACTTTGGATACACCGATTTTTGTTTAGCAACATCGAGCCTGGTCATTACTCGGATGGGTGACTGGAAATGATAGGTGGCTTGTACACCAACGAGGTTCTTCTATAGCGGTGTCAGCCTACGCTCTGTCGCCGATTAACAAATGATCTTACAAAGCTGGGGTTGAACTGTGCATCCTGTCTTTTTTTGCGCACATTCTGATCCAGGGTGAACACATAACAGCGTGCTCTCGTTAGATTCTCCATACTAGTGCCGAACAGCGGTGATCACACACACACACACACACACACACACACACACACACACACACACACACACATATATATATATATATATATATATATATGGGTGAGGATTATAATTCAATCCACAGTATTGAAGAGACAATTTAGATTTGAAAAGCAACAATTAATGTTATAAATGAGATTTCTCCATCCAATTTAATGATTAGTTATTTCGAGCTATAATTATATAGAATACTCTCTATTTATAGATACCAGACCATTTCTTTGTCTGATGTCCCAGATGGTTTATAAGGGTCCTGAATAAACACAGGTAGGGATCTCTTAATCTAATGTGTTCTTGCAGTCCCCAAGGACTATGTGCCTGTCGGGAGGAATGTAAGCGATGTATAGTTAATTAGCTGTGGCTGGGGAGAGTTTATCTGATTCGCTTTCAAATTTCTTGTGTTCATATGGGTGGTTTTTGCTATTGTGTGTGTAAACTGGGTTTGATGTACACATTAAGTTATTGAGATAATTTCGAAAAGCAGAACTAGTTGATATATCTTTCTAAAAACACGAAATTTGGACATTTCCTGCTATTCGAATCCATGTAAAAGTATAAGCAATAATTTGAAATATGCAAGTCGTTCGTTATCAATAGCCTTCACAGACAAGAATAAGGTATCATACTTATTCTGTTAATTACTATTCTAATTTTCATTATCTAGAAAAATAACTTCTTCCGACCATACGATTTGTATACCTAAATAAGGCTGTAAAGGGATTATCTGAATCGTGCCAGTAACAAACAAAGGGAGCAAAAACGATGTGATTGATAGAACAGATAACATGTCGAAAACTGAGTTGTTCAATCTGGTTAATCTAAATATCCACCAAAATGGGTGAATTAACTCGCAGTCAAAAACAGACATAGAGGGATGAGTGGACAACAAATGACATTTGATTTTGTACCGCACTTTACGCTGTTAAAAAAGAAGGGAGGTTAATTTTAAAGAAAGAGGAGAGCTTCATATGAAAAAGTGTGTTCTGCTAAAGTAAACATAGGGGGTGGGCTAATGTAAAAAATGGGTTGATATTTGAAAAACGGGGTTATGGGTGTGAAAGTCAAGAAAAGGCTCTGACGTTAGAAGAAAGAGTTAGGCTAATTTCCAAAAAAGAGCGGGGGTGCTATTGTGAAAAAAAATGGGCTGATGTTGGGGAGAGGTAGAGAGTTTAAAAAGAGAAGTACAATGTTAAGAATAAGGGGAAAAAAAGCAAACTTTTGGTAGGGGAAGCTAAACCTTTAGGAACAAAGAATCCCATTAGTTTAAAAGAGAATAGTATACAACCAATGAATTCTCCCTTTAATTACTTCTGAAGCTGAAACTTGGAACCAAAGCATAAAGATTGACCCTCGACTTGAGAACCATGAAAACTGCACTTGAGAGAATCATGCTCAACATCACATGGAGAGATCACAAAACAAAAACAAATGTCAGGGATATGAAATCCACCAGAAAACTCAAATGGCAGTGAGCTGGTCACGTTGCAAGAATGTCAGACAACTGCTGGGCGTAACACCTCCCAACTTGGAGACAATATACAAAACAGTGACTGGCGAAATATAAGATGACATGACAAAATGAACAATTTCAGGAAGTATTGATTCAGCGACGCCCATTATAGAGGTCTGGCTAATTCTCAGGGAGGTCAATTTCCAACGACACGCACTAAAAGAATGATGATGATAATGATAAATGTTTTTTTTTTTTAAGTACCTGACTAATGTTAGCAATGGGGTAATGTTAATAAGGGGAGAAACTCCCTCCTTCCGAATTTTCACAAATGAAAGAGGAAAAAGGACATCGTTGGATTTTGACTGCAAAAAAGTCGATAAAATGTTCCCCTATATGTTGAATCCTATAAAAGAGAAAAAACTTTTCTTCAATTTGACCCTGAAAGTGGAAAAATAAGTCTCCTTTCGATGTCAATCCCTAAAAAGGAAAAAATAATTGCCACCTCAGATTTTGAACCCTGAAACTGAAAAAGATTGCACCTTTGAATTTGTCCCTTTAAAAATTGAAAAAAAATTTTCTCCACGATGCAGACTCCTAAAAGTGAAAATTAAGTCTCCTCAACTGTTATGGTTACAATAGATCGGAATTCCTTTTAACTGTTACAGGTCAAAATCGAGGTGCAATATTTTTCAAGTAGATTTCATCTCGATTTTAACTCCTGAAATAAGAGAAATTTTTCCATATGAAGTGAAAAGATTTACTTTGATTTTGACCCCTAAAATTGAAAATGAAATTTCCTCCCTGATTTGGCACCCTAAATTTAAAAAAAAGATACCGCTTACTTCGACTTCTATTAAGTTCTTCTAGACTTTGGCCCCTGAAAACGAAGAAAAACTCGACTTTGACGCTCAAAAGAAAAAAATGAAAGCACCCCTTCAAATTTGTACCCCCGATTGAAAAGAATTCCCCAACAATTTTGATACATGATCATGAAAAATATTGGTATCCCGCGATTTTGTCCCCTGAAAAAAAATATTCACCTCAATTTTCACCCCAGAAAGCAAAAATACGATACTGTCTCATTTTGACCGCTGAAACTGAAAAAAGATTCCCCCTCGATTTTGACATCTAAAAGTGAAAAAAAATCTTCCCCAAGATTTTGACCTCTGGAAGAATCCCCATCCTCGAATTTGACCGTGACCCCTCAAAATAGAAGAGTTTGGAACATCTTGGGGGAGGTCTATGTACAACAAGGGACGCTAAATGGCTACTGATAAAATGATGACGATGATTATACCAGGATGTAGACTTCCGCTGATCGTGACCTCAACGCAAGCCACCGACCTGTTCACCGTCCACAGCTATTTTGTATCATGTCAATATCCACAATGAATTCTCTTTTATGAAGATCAATACTTTCAGGATCACTTCACCGTGAACGTAATCTTTATTTACGCATTATCTTTTTTCTATAAGAAAATGTGAATATTTCCATAATTTTTAGTATAACATATTTGTGTTAGACATTTGTCATAACTGCACAAATAAATTTCATTATCATCTAAACTGATACAATCATGCACAGTGATAACTTGGGTATTTTGAACAGCATATGTCATATCCTCAAAGTAGAAAAGGAAGAATATGAAAATAACAACAACAAAAAAACAAAACAAGAACAAAACAAGAATGAACAAACAAATACAATCGATATAGATGAAATGAAGATCAATCGCAGAGATGCAGTGCCGAAAGTCCTTGTCCAAGACGATACTCGAGGGAAATCAGACTGTGGATGCGTCAAAATCGATCGCAACATGAAAAGTAGACATTTGCCGTCGGCAGCAACTTCAGTGACCGCTAGACGCACGAAACCTTTTCCAATCCTGTCAACTGACTAAAGATAGAGCGACTGAAGGAAGAAAAAAAAACATTCTGTCTGGCTTCAATCATTCAAGATAGTGTCAAATAAAGGAAGAATACATCAGACGGGAAGTAATGGGCGTGGATATGTTTGATCTCTGAATATAAAAGCTGTCTACCTTGGCTGGGACAGTTTTGGTATGAATGATGCCTACCTCAGTTGAGACGATTATGAATTTCCACCTGCTTATTCAAGATATGAAATTCAAATCAGATCAATATTTTGATGTTCAACGTTGATCACACCAATTTCCCCTGCTTTATAACTATAAGATCTCGTGTTCTTCCATAGATGTGGTGATTGCTCTGGGTTTAGAAAGTCAGGAATATTTCCCTCTTTTTGATACCTAAGACAGTCTGCTTTGTACCATTTTTTATATGGTCAACGTCAAGTCATTTGCACAATTGACTGTCAATTACTATCTTTATTTTTCTAAAACTGTTAAAAAGCATCAAGTGAAACTGTCACCAGAAAGGTCAACTTTTGTCTTTTTGGTAGGCTAGCTGGCTTTCTATGTATGTGCTGTGCATACAAGCCGGACAAATGGAGCTAGAGGGCTGACAATTTGTTCATTTATTCCTTATCATGTCTCAGAAAGAAATGTGTTCCGGTCTTCCGAAATTCCTTAAAAATATGTTTTTAGTTAGTATCCCAATTTACAAAGTAAGTTACTATTAGATTGTTCCTTCAGTTTGTGTCCGGCAACATTTATATTTGTTAAGATGAAAACGCAGACTTTTTTTATTGATCACCATCAACAAAAAGTCAGATAAGTATTTGATCTATTGATCATCCCTCTTTATTTGGAAATGAAAGATTCTCAACACAGCATACTCCAAAGAGACAAAGGTCTTGCGACAGTTTCTATTGAGTGATTAACTAGATATAAACATCCGTGACTGAATTTTTAACCACTCATTTATTACGACCGAAAAGAACTTAGTAAATGTTGTTTCGTATTTTCAAAATAGGAGTAAGAATGGTTTATTTCATCGTAGTTTAGCAATAAACCTGTTTAGAATATTTTTTGATAATTGTTATACTACTTCCATGATATCCGGAATGACGGATTAATTTGAGTATGGCTCGTTACTTCTGACTTAGATTAATGTATCTGAGCACTCTACCTCGGACCAAAGTATCCCACACTTGGATCTTTTTGAAAAAAAACATGGTAAAGACTTCTGCACTCTCTTTTCACTGATTGATTTAATCGTTCATACGGATAATTTGATTTATGAAAATTCCTACTGTTCATGGACTTTATGATGACCCTGTAAATAGATACTCTAAGATCATAAAATAAGCATAATTCTTTATTCCTGTCAACAAGGTTGGAAGGTGTAAATGCATCCACGTATGTCTGCTTGTTTGTCTATACAATATCTAAGAAGTTCTCCCGTGAATTTTGATGAGATTTTGTGAAAGGAAGGGGCTAAGGTAAGGAAGAATCAATTAAATTTTGGGGTGGATTCGTATGTTGTTTTTTACCGATTGAGGTATACTTTTATCATACTAAGAGTGGTAAGCAACGTATTGAAAATCAAAACACAGCTATCTCGTTCCTTCATAATAGCTATATATGAACTGATTTTTATTCACTTTTTGTGCATAACATTAACAGATGTCTGAACTCTTGGAGTGTTTTCTAGTTATCTGTGCACATTTTATATATACCCTTTATACACTCTTATGAGTGGTTCTTCCAATCCTCAGTTAATGATTGGTGCGTGTTTGTGTGAGTGTGTGTGTGTGTGTGTGTGTGTGTGTGTGTGTGTGTGTTTGTGTGCGTGCGTATTCTCGAACTAATACATGATTAGCCATCAGTTTACCTTCTTGTTTGACCATTTTAAGTAACTGA
Source organism: Thysanoteuthis rhombus (assembly GCA_963457665.1). NCBI lineage: Eukaryota > Metazoa > Mollusca > Cephalopoda > Oegopsida > Thysanoteuthidae > Thysanoteuthis > Thysanoteuthis major. The sequence goes on along the minus strand of OY735199.1, from coordinate 45,779,350 downwards.
AAGTGCTTATTTAGAAAGTCATGATCACAAGTAAACTGCATTGGCCAATGTCCACTTCAACAAAAAAACAAAAACAAAAAGCAAACAAGGATTAGAAACTACCTTCCTTTTTTTTGTGGCCCTTAATGAAATTTGCATTTGCACACAGACAGAAAGACAGACCGACGGATAAACGTGCGCGCGCACACACACACACACACACTATATATATATATATATATATATATATATATATATATATATATATATATATATATATATATGAAATTGACATGCCACCAAACAGTTGGTCTGTCTTCTCTGGTGTGGCCTCCTGAAGTATCTTGCTAATGTAATTGATTATCTTTTGTTCCTACGATTGACTTTCTGTCAATGACAATCAACAATCAAGCTGACCATCTTGATCTTTCCGTGGAGACGGCCTAGACAACAGCGATCTTGTGGCTGAAATGATGGACCAAAAACTCTTTCCTGTGCCGATAGCTATAAAAAAAAGTTGGGGAGCGCTGTTCATCCTCTTCTCTATTGCTTGAATCCTAAAACACCTCCATTATTTGTATGCACAGTTCTCCCCCTTTCAAACTCCCTCAGCCAATTGTCCTCACGTTTTGTTCTCATAGTTTTCTCTTTCTTGTTCACTTCTTTTCCTCTGACTTTCTTCATTCTAACGTTGGCTCTGCTGATGGAGATTGGATTTTTTTGCATTCTTTGCATGGGGCTTTTCATTCGCTCACATTTCACCTGGCCTCCTCTTTCGTGGCTTAACTGAGACCAACATCTCTTTTCTTCTTTGACTTCTTGAAACTGACATGAAAAGACATGAAGCAAAATTAAAAATGGCATCTTGAACCTGACGAGAAACAGAATTTTAAAATTGCATTCTTGCAAGTGAACGACTTCTTCAATAAACCTCGATATAACGCGTGGATCCATCTAAAATGACTTTTGATGACCTGAACAAAGTTTTATAAATGCGCTGGACATAAATGCGTACAATTGTTTTTATTTGATATCAGCTGAAAATATAAACACTATGTAAATACTACAAATAAAAATGACTGAACCTCTATCGGTACAAATATAGTGAATGTGAAAAAAACTTGAATACTATCATCAACTTGCTTAGTTTTAGTTATGAAAATAATGACAAAGGATATCTCTTTGAGTAATCTTGAAAATTGTAAGAGTCACTTTTTGTGCGGCTTTTAAAACTTGCTTCATAACTGTGGAAAAAAACTTGAATCCTCTAGAAGTAATAGTATAAAACCATTTACAGTGATTTATCTAAATTTACATGTTTCATTTTTGGTGGCGTGGGTTAAAATGCAAATGTCAAGGAAGTAAAAATCGTAGTTATGATGGATTAACTTGGTACTTAGAAAAAGTAAAAATTAATTTTCGGTTTAAACTAATCTTTCTGTCTGTAATGACGAGCATCCTAATATTTGAATAGCATAAAAGTAATTAAATGACATTCATAAAATGAATAACAGTTCGAAATGAATCGAATGAATATGACTTTTTTCAGATATTGGTCATGCTAAATTATACTTCCGATGTTCTTATTAGTTTAATCCTATCCAAACTTAACAGGAGACAAAAAAAAAAGATATCTGGTTTGAGTTTTCTGTACTTTTAAATTCTAAACATCACTCTTTCTTACGTTCTTAAAATCTGTTTTTTAGCTTAGAAAAAAATCACGGAATTCTTTGGAAATTATAGTCAAAAACTATCCAGATTGAAATGTCTAAAGCTTGCAATAATTTGATTTGGGAGAGGGGCGATAAAACGGAATAGTCTGGGAGGCAATCTCATGACAGAGTTTTACTTACCGAACGTAACGAATCGAATGCACAGGCCAATAACCGCTACCCACCTCGCTAAGTTGAAATATTTGGTCCTTCTCTCACCCTCTCTCATTACTATTGCTATTACTCTCTCTCTCCAGTCACCCTCTCACTACGTGAGACTGATTAATTGATTTTGACACTCTGTACGAGTTTTTTATTAAACAACGTCACCAGCCTCACGTTTCTTTCAACACCCTACTTAATACTTCTACATAGTTTCAACAAATTCCCTCCAGGCATCTCGAAAGAGATAGTGAACAAAATACACATAATTTTTACCTGTATATGCTAGATTTTGGTCGATTCCCTAATTCCGATTCGGAGCGAAATTTATATATTTTTATGCCTTTTTTTTTCATTACTCGTAAAAGCAATACAAAAGTTGCAATGATATCTCCTACACACCAAAAGTAATAGTCCTGTGAAGGGTGGAAAATTACTCAGTTGGTGATAAAAGCATGAAATTTGTCACAGAAATTCTTTGATAGGTACTAATCATTTTCAGATACGACCATAAAAATTGATAGGAAACTTTCGGAGATATTGCGTGAATATTCCTGTGTGCATACAGCAATGGATAAAATAAAAAGAAAATGAGAGAATATGAGAAAAAGATGCAACCATGCCTCTCTATAAAAAGTAACCGCCTTAAAATCCTTCCCTATGTTGTGGTCCACCTTATTACAAAATTTAATTGATGAGACGTTAAATGAAATCTCTTCAACCATTAAAAGCTACATTACAGCAAAACATTCGAAGAGCAACACTGGAAACACTGGAAAAGGACTTTGGTCCTTCGACCGAGAGACATTATCATTACCACCATCCCATGCCTCGGGATGTTTAACAAAACCTCCCTTAGGATCGTGATATTTGTCTAGAACTTATGTATTATAGATGCACAAATATGTGCACAAATTGCGATTGTGCGCCTGTTCCAAACTCAAATGTGCCATCTATCGCACATGCCGAGGTAACTGTGAAATTGCGTTTCATGGCTTTTTAATGTTATGTCATCAAAGATAATATATCCGTAAACCACGTGTTTCTTACAATGATAATGAATCGTTTTTTTTTCCTCGACTCAATACTTACAAGATCTCACTTTAAAATATTGTATATCACTCAAATAACAAAGCATGATGCTGATCCTAGATTACCTACTGCTGATAGCATTTTCTTTCATTTGCTTAAATGAAAACGTACGTAATTATTTTTATAATTTTTTCTAAATACTTTGTCTTGGCTGTGTATTCTTATCAATGAAGATTAAACTGAAATATCTTTAAGTGTTCATCTAACTATTAAATATTGAAAAACTCTATTTACGAAGAATTATTGGCTTGTTACTAGGTTGGAAACATTGCCTAGCAACTGTTGCATATCTGACATAGTTTACTACACTCAAAAGTATGAATATGCCAAATTCCACGCTTTCATCACAGAGTCAGCTTTTCCAACATAATCCTGCATCGATCATTTGGACGTGAGAGTTTATTCTAATTCTTCTGAATCCCTAGGCTTACTAGGAAAAAACCCAACAAACATTCATGAAATTATGCATTTATGTTACAGAGACTCCTGGCATTCTGCTGGGCAAATAACATACTTTGATTCACAAATACTAGTGAGAACTTCTGGCGTCAATTGTTCACAGAAAATAACAAAAACATGGCCGGGGCATTGCTCGCAAATGGTTTTAAACATTAGACCATTGAAAAATGTAATGAAATATTTTGGACGAAAACTTTTCTTTCCTCACAAATATAGATTTTTGCATCATTATTGAGCGATAAAAATACTTCCATATGCCAGAAATCGTACTGAAGAAAACAAGAACAATGCAGAGTTGAACTCCATTCATACTTCCGTTCCGACTCAACATAGCCTTTCATTGTATACGTAACAAATGAAAAAAAAATTAGGAAATTTTTTTTTTTGTGGTGAAACATGTCCTTTTATTTTTGTTGTTTTTTTGTTTTCCTGATTTTTTTTTTGTTGAATTCGAGTTTCTAATTTCCGAATTCGCTCTAATACAGAGTCTTTTGGTATGTTTGGCTAAATCCTTCCGTATTAGATCGGTTTTGTATTACTCTTATGTTCACAGAATTTGTTAGCGTTAATGGTGGATCCTCCGAGTGTTTGTTTACAGATAATATTACACTATTTGTTTTCATATATGGTTAATAAGTGTTTAGTCTTAGGCTGAGTATGAAGTCTAAAAACGATTTTGACATTGTGTTTTATTCCTATCTTAAGCCCTATTTCATTAAATCTACCTGTAATTAGTTTTGCGATTTGATTGCATCTATGGCCATTACAATTCGTTAGGATCGGTAAGCAGTTATCTCAGTATAATCCGATGTCTTTTACGTTTATGAAGTTGGTTATTCCATATAATATCTATGATCGTATTACCTCGGAGACCTTGGCAGAGTTATATGCACCTATTGCCTACTTCAAAGTTCTAATTATAATTTGTATAACGATCCCTTGTTTTAATTATTAAAGAGTAACGTTTTTCAGGGTGTTTGATGATTTGAATATCTGATTCAACAATATCTATGCATTCTTACCATCTCTATCACCTCATCTAAGATTGAATGGTAGAAATCTATTATACCAAGCTGTACAAATGGAGCCCTGTTTTCATCTGGTCTTTTTTCAAACCATTCAGCAACGTCTTGTGTTGAGCCATTGCTTTAGTTCATATCGTTTTCTTACGGCAATGTTATTTTTTCTAGGATCACGTTACTGATTTTACCGATATCGGTTTGATAAGGTCAATAAAAAACTAAATATAACAACCTCTAATGGAAAGGAGAATATCCTAAAAAAAGTTGATTGAATCATAAACTGGAATAAGTCTAAAACTGTAAATAAAACGGGAAATTAAATAATATAGATAGATATTGAGGAATTAAAACATTATTAGTAAAAATACGAAGTATAGAACACACACAATATAGCAATCCGATATTTTAGCGTGGAAAAGCAGTGTCTGCATTCAGTTCAGCGATAATTATAATAAATAATGATTTTCAACTAATTAATTATGTGTCCCTTCAACGTCATCATTCTGTTATGCTACATAAACAGATTCATTTTGATTGTAATTTTTGAAAGAGGGCTTAGATCCTATGATCATTTATATGAAACAAAAAAAAATAAACAAACTAATTCACATGATTTCGTCCTTTTTTATTCTCTCTTTCTCTCTGACTCTCTCTCTCTCTCTCTCTCTCTATCTCTCTCTATATCTATCTATGTATATATATATAAATGTGTGTATGTGCGTGTATGTGTGTATGTGTGCTTGTGTGTGTGTGCAAATTAAAAAAATTGAGGTATGATCGGACTGAACGATTATAAATTGCTATATATCATATTGAAATTCTTTTTGAATGGATATTCCGTAATTACACGGTTGATTTATCGCTTGGCCTAGAAAAAATGATAGATAGAATAAATAATTCCAATAAAAAAATTGGGCTATTTCAGGAATCGTACCAGCAATAGTTGACGGTATACAAATATCCAAAATAATTTTTAAATTGTTGTGGCTAAGTTCAATTCCTACAGTAGTCTCATTTTCTCCAATTGTTTATTCTATTTATGCTGCTTAGGCTAATGTTATATATTATCCGTGTAATGACGGGAGATCATTTCAAATGAGGATTTCAATGTAATATAACACAGACAGACATACATACAGACAGACAGACAGACAGACAGACAGACACATATATATATATATATATATATATATATATATATATATATATATATATATATATATATATATATATATATGTGTGTGTGTGTGTGTGTGTGTGTGTGTGTGTGTGTGTGTGCGTATGTGTGTATGTAGGGGGTATGTATATGTACAAAGGGAAGAAAATGATGAGAGCCCAAAAAGAGGTGAGAGAAGTAATATATTCATCGATCACCCATTTTCAATTTTTTTAATTGACACCCTCACAACATGACATGCTGCCAAAAGACATTGGTTACGTGACAGTTCCTATTCAGGCACTAACCAAACATGTTTTTATTTCATTTCATTATCCTATAATAATATATAAGATAAGCCACCCATATATGAACTTTTTACTTAATATCAAATGCGTGCACACATGTAAGCCACACTCCAATACCAGGATTTAAAAAAAACAAACACTGTGCTACCCCCCCCCTAAAAAAAAATAAATTAAAAACCGAACAAAACAAAACAAAAAACACCATCATTAGGGAAGGACAATTGGGCTGAGAATGTAAAAGGAGTCGTCAATACCAACACCAACTTGGCAAGTGAAATTTCAAACACGTATTTTTTATGGTAATACAAACACATCTTGTCAAGTTATCAACCAGATCAAATATAGACCAACGTTTACTTAGCAAGTGAAATTTCAAACACGTATCATAATGGTAATATAAATCTAACTTTAATTATCGACCTGGTCAAATATATTCCAATGCATACTTAGCAATTGAAATTTCAAACACGTATTTTAATGGTGATACAAATTTAACTTGGGTCATCTACTAAATCAAATATATTCCAACGCGTACTTAGCAATTGAAATTTCAAACGCTAACTTTAATGGTAATACAAATTATCGACCAGATCAACGCACAGACATGCCCCCAACACATCACACACGAAGACACCCATATATATATATATATATATATATATATATATATATATATATATATATATATATATATATATATATATATATATATATATATATATATATATATATATATATATATATATATATATATATATATATATATGTATATATATATGTATATATATATATATATATATATATGTATATATATATATATATATATATATATATATATATATATATATATATATAATATATAAATGCAATGCTCTTCCATAGGAATAGAGCATTCTGGTAGATGGAGGATTTATGTGTAAATGAATATAAATTCATCCTAACAGACTGTCCAGTTCCGTAGCTCAGAGGTAGGATATCGGTCTCTGGACTTGAACCGAAGGTTTCAATCCTGCCTCGCGGTACTGGATTGGTGAACAGAAAGTCTATAGCCACATTGAAGAGATCTAATACATCGAAACAGCTGTCTGTCGTTGAAACAATTATATAAATATAATGAATATGAATTTATATATACATGATAATGTACATTGTTATGTATTTTATATATCAACTATGTATTTTTATTATCAATACATCCATAATTACGAAAGTATTTAATCAATATTCAGATAATAACAATTGCTTCAGTCAACCAAGTCTATATATGTGCGTCAGTGTGTATATCTTCGCGTTTTTGTACCTGCACATTGTTTTTTTATTACTATTATTCTTTTGGTGTATCTCTGAATTTTTGAGATGAGGTATTATTATTATTTCTATTAATATTAGGACCATCCTCATCTTGGTTGCTTTTCATACAAAGTTTCGGCCGTTGTAATCTATAGCCTTAATCAGGTATCATCTGGTAGGTGTGGGGAAGTAACGAACCGAACCCTTTATTTATCCGACGGGGGTATATTGACTGCACTCCCTTCTCAGCATTAGTAGTATTGTTATATATTGTCTCACACTAGGATTGAACCTAGAACCATGGACACATAGCGTAGTGGTTACAGCATCAGACAAATTACTGCAAAGTAATCTGATTGTTCTAAGTTCCTAGTTTGAGACAGTATAACAATACTACTAATGCTAAGAGGGGAGTGCGGTCAATATACCCCCGTCGGATAAATAAAGGGTTCGGTTCGTTACTTCCCCACACCTACCAGATGATACCTGATGAAAGCCGTAGAGTACAACGGCCGAAACGTTGTATGAAAAACAACCAAGATGAGGATGGTCCGAATAGAAATAAATTATTCTTTTGCTTGAAACTTTGCTTAGGATTTATTTCGTCCAATCAATTCATTTATACGTATCATTCAAAATATCCAGTATCTGACGTCGACCTTATCTGTTGTTATATCGAAATGGCATTTTTCCGTTGACAGTTTTGCAATCGTAACAGACATTTTATTTTAACGATGTCGATCTTTCAAACGCCGTTCCTGATGTTGCTATAAAGATAACGTTTGGCTCTTATTCGAAAGATCAATCAAAGAAACGTCCCATTCGGATTTGATTTCTATGCTGTCCGTGGAAACTCACAATGCATCAATTCTTCGCTTATTTGCAAAGGCAAACTGTTGTGAAGCGCCTGTGTCGGTGCCTTCCGCTAAATTCTTGGGAACAATATACGTCTGCGACTATTAAAGATTTGTCAAAAGTCACATCCATCATTACCATCATCATCATCATCAGCAGCAGCAGCAGCAGCAGCAGTCATTTCACATACACTGCCAAACTAAGGCCTTTTCAATATCCTTCCATCATGGTTGTATGGTCACTTTGTGCCACAGATTCAGAGAAGTCTTTCTCCTGCCTGGTTACCCCCTTAGACTGTAGAGTCCAGTCTGCACTGCTACCTTCACCCATAGCCCGGAGAAGATGAATTAGATTCATGCTTTTCCTCAAGGACATAAGTGAACGTAAGTAGCGTCACCAAGAGTTCGAAACTCGGTTCTACCGGTGATATCGTCCTCGCCTCTAATCGTTACTCCACTCACACCAACTTGATTCAATTCAAGGAAGATGATGTGCTTGAACAAGCCTGGCTGCAGCAGAGTCAAACTCGACTCATTCTTGCGTTCCAGCTGAAGATAATTACTGATACTTTTGTTCTGCACATATCATAAATAAAACTTTATTCACTTTTTCTAATAAATGAAACTTTATGTTTCGATAATAATGCATTTAACTAGTGAAATTCAAATAAACAAAACGAAGTTTTGCTTTTAGTCGGACTTAGTAGAAGGGATTTTGATATTAATTCAGGGTTGAGCACTCTTTAAGTGAGGTAACACATCCATTGTAAGCTTACGCAATGCTCTTTCATAGAAATAGAGCATTCTGGTGGATGGAGATTTCTGTATAAATAGATATATCGCTTAAATTCAGCTTTACTGACCATTCAGTTCTTTAGCCCAAAGGTAGGATATCGATCTCTGGATATATATATATATATATATATATATATATATATATAATGCTCCTGATGGTGGACTCATGTTCCACATCAAACATATAACCTCTGAAGGCACACACACACAGAGCACGCACACACAGAGCACACACACACAGAGAACGCACACTACAGAAGATTGGAATACCTCCCGAAATATTCCACTTTTTTTACTAGTTGCCGATAGATTTCTTCCCCCATCTCATTTATATGGCCCCGTCGCCTGATGATATATCTTGCATATCTGAAAGAATAATTTTGTAGAATTGCAAGACTTATCAATTTAGTACATTCGATGAGACCCTTACCTACTAATCATCAAGCTAGTGGGTTAGTTAATTTCAAAAATGTATTCACTTATTGGAAGAGAATAAGCCCTTGCGTATCTTTAACAGAAGTTTTAGTGGATATGTAAAATTTGTCAATTTAGCTCAGTCAAGACACACGACTACCTCTCAATTGGTCATGATTCTAAATAATGTGAGGAGAATGGTAATTCTTGCTCCCACAAATTTAACAAGGGTTGTTGTTGTTGTTGATGTTGTGATTTTTGTTTTTTTACACTGGAAAAAAGGGACCAAGTCAAGGTTTGCACAGCAATTTTACGAAAATTGAAATGAGTAACGAATCCAGGAACATATTAGATATATTGCTCCATCAAAAACATATGATTGAGTATCGATGACAACACTCATCACTTCACGTTGTTATCTAATTGGTTGAATGTCTTTTCTTGGGAGACAATTCCATTAGACATCAGAAGCAAATCATTTTGTGATCCATTCAGACCATTTCCCTAATCTTAGTTATTTTTATTACATCGTTTCAGTTACTCAAGTCTCTAGTCTTATACAAGTATCAATCACATTGGACAACCTTCCAATAATGTCGAATTGAAACTCTTTATTCTGTGTTATAGATTGATATACCTGTCACGTTCTAGGTCCTTTCTTTGGGAACTTCTTATTTCATCTACAAAACTATATTGATCTCCTTTCTATACTTACTAATATTAGGTCAGGAGTAAAAAAAACTGTGCACACTTTTGATTTCATTATTATTTAATCAAAGTTTCTTTTCTTTCTCCTTTGTTGCCTTTATGCCAGCTAAGACATCGTCTGTCCCTTCCTAGGCTTCACACGTGCTTCCCTATCTCGGTTGGATATTCAAGATGTGATAAACGTTGTGTCAACAAACACCCGAAGCTGCGTCACTAACTTCACCATACTCGAACCCTTTTATAGATTTATATTAGCTATTGATATTTAGAACAAATACACTCATGCAGAGGACCCTGTGAGTGTTTACAAAAATGATTTCTTTCGAGACAACTATCGTGGCCATCGTTAATTTCAAGATGAAAGCAAAAATACAGACGAGTATATCATTATTAACACCAGACGTTACAAAACCTTTTCTAAAAGAATCTAAACGCAGCTCATGGATCCGATACTGTATATCATCATTTTCTCGATTTTTTTTTCTTCAAATGTCTGTTATAGATTATTCATTTGTGACAATCACTGGTAATTAGTGCATGTCTTGGAGCCAAATTCGATGTATTTTTCAATAGGCAATAGACAAAAATATTACTTAAATATTTCTGTGTCACTCATATCACATCGTCACTTTTCAGAACTTTCACGTTTTACAGATTTATTTTGTAAAGTAAAAAGTTCTTCAACTTTTCTATTAAAAATGTCTTAAAATAGAGAAGATTGAAAAAAAAATGATTTTCCAACAAAGGAAAAATTGATAAAAAAGGTTAAAATAAGACAAAGGCTCGAAGATAGGAAACGGAAATGTAGAATATTTAAGTGAAAACTAATAGATCATCTTATATTTTTACAGTTTTTATTATTCCTTTTAGTTTCGGGGGAGATTTTACAAATGGATATTCGTCGACTTGTCTGGTAAAACAGCGACTTACCTGAATAGGTACTTAATTAAATGACGTTTCCCTGGGGGGTTGACGGACGTGGTCTATAGAGTCGAAAGTGAAAAAAATACACATGCTCTGTGCTCTGCATCGACGAACAGTGAGGTCGGCCATTGCACCAGAAAACATTCAAGTTGTCACGATGCGAGAATAGAGTTCAGAATCGGAAATCGAGTTGCTGATGGTCGAATGTGACGTCAGCAATAATTTTGGACGGAACTGACATTACAGGTGTGGGTCAAGACGGTTTATGGGGGTAGAGGCGTTTTTTATTTTCTTTTGATAAAAAGATAGAAAAAAAGTTTTGATTTATACACCTAGGTTATTTGGAAAAAAATAACAGATCTTCATAGAATCACATACATACACGCGTACATATACATATATATCTATATATATACGTATATATCTATACCTATCTTTCACATTTATTAACCCCTCTTGTCCAAGTCTAATGTCTTTCAATCCCATTCAAAACACCTTACACCCCCACGGATCCATTAATTTTTCCCTCTTACTAACGTATCCACGTTATGAATAATACTTCGAGTAAATTCATGAGTATACGCAATTTGTAATCGATCTGTCGAATCATATACACCCATTCTGTCATTCATATATATGTATATATATATATATATATATATATATATATATATATATATATATATATATATATATATATATGTGTGTGTGTGTGTGTGTGTGTGTGTGTGTGTGTGTGTGTGTGTGTGTGTTTTAATAGGATAAAAGATAGTAACAATCCGGAAATTTAATTTAAAATATTCATTTTTTTAACATGGTGCTTATTACGTCCTGATATAACACCTGTTTAATCTATCTGCATGTATCCTGATGTAATACATAGATCGTAACACCTGCTTGTTTATTGAAGATACGGCATCTATCACACTGACGCTAGAATTTTGTGTTTAGGACGTGATAAAATTAGTATATCAGATGCTATTGTCTTATCCTTGGGCTAATTTTATGACAAAATCTCCTCGAACACTGTTTGTCTTCATTCTAGATTATTTAAAGCTAAGCTAATATTGAATAATAGCATTAGGAAAAGACAGATACACCTATACATAATCGGGTGTATCAGAATTATTTTCGTTTTCAATCTTTTGAGAGCTCCACTACTTTTTAAGCTCATGTAAGGCTCTTAATATGGTATCTTTCGTTGACCTAAGCTGTTCTGGAAGTTATGAGATGTTGGTGATCACCACTCTAAAAACGCCAGAACAAGTTTTGGGTAGTACAGTCAGATATTGTTTATTTTCACTTTCTAAATTCTATAAGCAGCTTCATCAGTTCTGAAACTCAGGTTTGAAATAATGTCCCCAAATTGCTGGAATCTCAATACTATTACAACCGGGAAAGCCAAGTTTGTTATGACCAGTCCACCAACCCAATTTAAGAGTTATGCCCTGTCCAGCACGGCTTCCTATACACCAAAGGATACAATTTTTTAGAAAACTATCTGTGAAATGGAATTATCAACAAAAATAGATAAATCTTTTTTTAATGTTTCTTCTTAAAACCATTCTCAGGTATTTCATGAAGCTATGTATCTCTGAAATATATCCCCTTTTAAGGACTGAGTTCGATTTTGATTGCAACTCAAGTCGTAGTCATATCCGGCATTAAAAATAATTATAAGTATTGATATTGTCAATAACATAATTTAGATAAGCAGTCTGTAACAAAGAAAAAAACAAAAACAAGCTAAAAATTAGACCACAAATTCCAAAACCTATACATCTTTTTATTGCTTTGTTGTCTCTGGTTGGTTGTAATATTAAAAGTAATGCTTCTTTTTCTGTTTACTAATGCGTGAGTCAGCAGCCTGAAATAAGTTGTGATAAATTGATGCCTAAAATTTAAAATAAATATGAATACCAAATACCAAATGAAAGAAAAATGAAAATGCATTTGATTTTATTCTTCCAATATTGTTTTTACTCTGGAAAAAAGGCTGGGATAATGCTGAAAAAGAGTGGGCTAATGAAAAAAAGGGAGTTCGGTTACAGCAAAAAGGGGCTGGGGTGATATTCGAAAAAAAAAAAAGAGAAATTATTGTTAAAAGAAAAAAGGTTGCCGAGAGAGCTCGAATTTATAGAAAAAGTTGAGAATTCAAAGAAATTATGAAAGTATGATGTTATAACTGGGACTGGAATATCTAGAAAAGGGAGACTTGTTGAGAAGAATGCGACTAATGCAAAAAATGAGGTTATGTTAAAATGGGGCCTAATGTTTGTAAAAAGACAAAGTGATGGGGGGGGGGTGATGTTGAAAAAGTGACGCTAATTTCCAAAAAGGGGAAAGGTTAATTTTCAAAAAAAAAAAAGGAAAACATTCTCCCTTGATTTGAACTTACAAAAATGGGAAAAAGAACATTCCACTAAAATCTAAAACCCAAATGAGAAAAGTTTCCCCTGATTTTGTACGTTTAAAATTAAAACATTATTTCACTTTCAATTTTGACACTAAAAGTGGTATAGAAAAGTTTTCTCGTGATGTCAACACCTAACGGTGAAAAAAAGCGATTTTGACTCCTAAAAACGAACAAAAAAATTCCATTTTATTCTTAACTGTAAAATTGAATATGAACGTCCCTTGATTTTGACCCCTAAAACTGACACTTTGAATTATGAAAGTAAAGATAAACGTTCCCTCTTGATTTAGAACACTAAAAGCGGAAGAGAAATATAAGTTCTCCATTTCGACTACTGCAGTGAAAGAAAAATGTCCATTTCTAATTTGACTTCCAGGAGTGATAAAAATTTTCCCTTGATTTTTACCTCGGAAAGTGAAGAAATCATTCTCTTCGGTTTGGACACCTAGAACTTTGAAAAAAAAAATCCCTTGGATTTCGACCACAAAAAGTAAAGAAAAAATATCTTTGAATCTAACCCCCGAAAGCGAATAAAAATTACTCTTCGATTCCAACCCCTGTCCTACAAAAAATGGGGGGAAAACCCTTGAGTCTGATCACTAAAAGTGAAAAAAAGAATTTGCTCTTTATTTTGACACTTAGAGGTAAAACATTCTCCATGCTCTATTTTGCCCTCCATCCTCAGTGGAAAAAAAAACGCTTTTCCATTTTGAGTCTTAAAAATAAAGAATAAAAGTTCACCTGCAATTTTGTCCCCAAAAAATAAAAGAAAAGAAATCCCCCGCTTGCCTCTGAATCCCAAAAATGAAAGAAAGGCCCTTTTCGATTTTGTCCAACAAAATTGAAAAAAAAAAATCCTCTTCTGGATTTTACCTTTAAATTTGAAAAATTTTCTCAATCGATTTTGATTCCTGAAATTTGAAAAAAAATCACCTCTATTTTGTCAACCTAAAAAATTGCACCCATTTGGATCCCAAGATATGAAAAGATCTTCCACCCTCGACCCTTAAAGTAAAATGAAAAAAAGAAGACATTCCATCAGATTTTGATTGCTATGAAAATTTCATCCTTCCATTTTAAGCCGTTGGGGTGGAAATAACCTTCCCCTTCATTTTCACCGCTATAAATTGAAAAAAAAAAAATGCCCCTACAGTTTCGCCCCCTAAAATAAAATTCCTCCTTCATTTTTGTCCCCTCAAATTCGTAAAAAGAATTCCCTTCGATTTTGACCACTAAAAATGGGAAATTGTCCCCCTCACTCGATTTTCACCGCTTGAAGTAAAAAATATTACTTGGAATTCAACCTTCAAAATTGAAAACAAAATTACCTTTCGATTGCTACCCAGATGAGTGAAAAAAAATGCCCGTATTTTGACCCTTAAAAACGAAAAAAAAATAAATGTCTTTATCGATTTGAATGGAAAATAAAAGTTTCGATTCTATTTTGACTTTTATAAGTGAAATAAATCCCCTTCATCCAATCTACATAAATATCGATATCCAAATTTTGTGTTCTGGAAAAATGTACTTAAATTGTTCTACATCGAAACACGCACCAAACAATACAGCACTATTCAAGACTTTCATGTACAATCAATGGACATCGTGATACCAGATATGTTAAAAACATATTTTAGTTTCTTCTTAAATAGAGAAGGTAACATGCGTCACATTTTGATTTCTGGAATCGATTCGTGAAAAAAGAATAAAAGATATTCTCTTATCATCAAGAAGTAAGAAATCATTTTTACCATGATGAATGATAAAATAGAGCCCCTGAACTGAACCTTTCTAAAAACATTTTTGGGGATAGAATTCAATAATTAATTTTTTGGGATAGAATTCGATAACTAATTTGCTAAAAACAACACTCACGGATCAAATCCGTACCTGCAGAGAATTTATGCGTTTATGTTGAGTAGTTTTTTGTGATAGGCGGGCACATACCGACGGAGTTTTAGCGAATTATCATAAATTGACTAATCTTCATGTTATTTCTAATTTACATTAAGTTTAATTAATATCAAATCAGCTGAATTAAATGGTTTTATTGAGTTGTCAGCGTGACCAGCTGCATCAGCCATCTTTTATTCATTTTTAAACACGCCACAGGTGAATGAAAACAGACAAAATGTTACATCAATATAATAATTACAAAAATGAAAAAAAATGTCTTTTTAAACCTTGATCAATACATATTTAGATTGTGTCCTATTTTGCCATCAATTTTTTATCTGTATTTTTTTCAATTAATTTTACAGTAGAATTTTTAATTATACGAATAATAATTTTATATTGTAGAAATCAGAATGATTCATTTTTTTTTTTGCTAAATTTCAGGGAAATTGCGTATTTTTGATATCGAATGGAAATTAATTTATATAATTTTTGAAATATTTTAATTTCTTTTTTATTAAAAAAACTATTTTATGAATAAAAGTTTTTTTAGCAAAAACACTGCATTTAGCGCAGATTTCTCACACTGACGGCGTATTCAAAAGCGCTCGAGTACATCGTGGCTAGCTTTGATGTTAGTTTTGATATAGAAGCGGTGTAGGATGAGTGCTGAAACAAACCCCTTTATAACATCTAAAACAAAAAGGTGCAGCTGCTTAGTATTTATGATGATGGTGGTGATTTAGCGGAGTCATGAGTAGTCTTTAGATATGTGCATAAAATAGAATTTGAAGTGAAGGTCTGTAAAAACAGGAAATACTTTTGGTAAACACTGATATTCAAAATCCAACTATCAAAGTTACAAATAGAATGATGATTTGACTGACAAACACCGCTTACTTTTCAGACAGAGGTTTAAATAATTGATGATTTAAAAAAATGATTCTGAAAACTAGTAAAAGAAATTTTGGGAAAATTTCAATTTTTGAGAGTGCGATGAATACTTCTTTGTTTTTGCTTTTGCCAAATCCAAGAAGCGTTAATTAAATGTCATTCACTTGACGAAAATAATCTTTCTCGGTTTTAGGCGAAAGAACAAGCAATTAATTTTTTTCGCCCACCTGCTAACGAATCCCTACTTCGCCTTCCATAACGATTCATTTCACCATGCTTCAGCCTCAAATTTCAAATGTACAACTGCTTGAATTGAAGCAATTCATTATTTGCATGAAAAAGTTCAGTTTTATGAACAGAACGCCTAATCATAATTCTTAATTTTCGACAGTGCTTGTGATCGTCAATGCAAAACAGAATTTATTTCTTCTGTTGCCTGGGCCTTTACACGGAATCTCAGAAGCAAAAAGAATCTGTGCGTTGAAATTCACTCATTTTGGGTTTATTAACTTGTTGCATTTATTTTTGTTATTTTTTTCGAGATTTCTTTCGCTAATTAAGTTCAGCTTGTTCCTGGTTAACACGTTTCAAATAATAACCACATGTAATTAGGAGACATCAAATATATGAGAGACAAAAAAACTTTTGATATTCTTGTAGCATTTCTCCTCGAAAATATATGTAAGCCACGAGACGCAAAACTATCTACAGAGTGTTCATGAAATCAATATCCGCTTTGAGCGGTTGATTAAAATTTGGACACGGTTGTGATTAAGGATTTCATGATATACCTGATCATTGTCAACGTATCATGAATGATCTAACCAGATAGTTTTTTGCTGAGAACTCGTCAAGAGAAATTCGTCTATGGGAAATTAATTCGTCGCGAAAATTTGTCGTAAATTAAAGAGGAATATTTTATTTTAAAGTGAATAATAAATCTTCAGCCTGTTTATAATTTAAATTGGTACAAAAACACATAATTGAACTCAAAACATATTTTAGCAGTTAAAGATGATTATTGAACGCATATTTAAGAGAGATGTTCGCTCAAATTTCAATCATATAATTAATAAAAAACACCCCTAATTGATGAGTTTCCCCCCATCTTATTCAATTCATGAAAAACCTTCGAAAAAAAACCACTCCATTTGAAAAACATTTTATCGGTGAAATTTTAAGAATGAGTTAATCGAAATAATTGTGGCAATGTTCTACAGTGTAGAGGGGACAAGTGTCTCTTTTAGCCCGTAGTAGTTCTGCTCATATAGGGTACCTTATATATATATATATATATATATATATATATATATATATATATATATATATATATATATATACACACACACCCTATATATATATATATATATATATATATATATATATATATATATATATATATATATATATATATATTAGAGGTGAAAATTGCGGTGCAATTTTCAAAAACCATGAGAATTATTGTTTTATCGATTCAAAATCAAACAGATTTTTTAAAAACTTTTAGGGGTCAAAATCGAGGGGAATGTTTTTTTTTAAAAACATTTTCAGGGGAATATTCTTACCACTTTAGAGGAGAGACATTTTCTACATGTTAGGACACAAAATTGACGGGGTACATTCTCTTTTTCAATTTCAGTGGCCAAATGTGGAGGTAATTTTTTTTCCACTCTCAAAAATTCGAAATCGAAGGGAATCTTTCATTTTTCTTGGTCAAAGTATGAAGGTTTTTTTTTTTCATTCTGTTCCAGGGCAAAAATCGAAGGGTTATTGTCATATTTTTCTAAAAAACCGAGGAAAAGAACGGTTTTCATTTTTATTTGTCACAAAATCGAAGGGGGCTTCCATTTCTATCTTCCAAGGGTCAAAATTCAGGAGAAAGTTTTTTTCCCTGGAAGTCAATTGGGAGAAATTTTTTTTTCTCTTTCAAGGGTTGAGATCGAAGTGAAATTTTTTAGGGGTAAACATATAGAGGGGAAATTTCATCTCATATTTGGTATCAAAATCAGGTGGAATTTTTTTTTGCGAAATTGAGGGGTATTTTTTTCCACTGTTAGAGTCAAAATTAAGATTTTTTTTTCAATATAAGGGGTCAAAATCGAAGGCTAAATGTTTCCTTTTTGGAAAAAAAATTTGCCCACCTACCCTTTTTAAAGATTATCCCCTCATAATGATAGCACCCTTTTTCTTGACATTTTAAACCTTTTCCTTAACATTACGCAATAATTATA
>OY735199.1:45596038-45756038 GCA_963457665.1 Thysanoteuthis rhombus | reverse complement strand
CTCTTATCAAACAACGTAACTCCCCTATCTCCTCACTGCTCTTCCTTAACCTTCTATTTTTCCCACACTAAACCCTGACCTTGTGTCGCATTTTGCTCTGGTGGGAGAGTAATTAAATAGATGCTATTCCTAAACCTTCCAAGGAAACAATATGGCGCATTATATACGCTTAAAAACATGCAGGAGCTGTCGAGAAATTCAAATACAAAAATAGACCCAATAATTTCCCCCAAAGAAGCCCATTCACTTTGATGATTTTGGTGTATGAGTGCCACATCGTCGGCGTTGTATGATTGTTGGTCTTTGGGCTTTAAGTTATCCATAAATATATTTTCTTAATAATCATAAAATCGATAATGATTATAAAAAACGGCTACTTTTCTTACATTTAAAATGTATTGGCTTTTAGTTTCAGATGCAATTTCCATCTCACATTTCGATGAGATTTATATATAAAATGGTTCTGAAAGATAAAACAAATAACCATGATGAAAACTAGTTGGCTTTGTACTCTTGCATATGTTATTTCCCAATGGAGATAATAATGCTCTTTTTTTTTTTTTTTTTCTAAGTAACGTTTCGTGCAAGACAGTCAATTTAGAATCATATGCGAATGTATTGTCCTGAAACTGCCAAGGACTGAGTTACCTGTTGGAAAGCGACATAGTACGCCCCCTTAGTGCCAGAATATTTGGTAAAATGATTAACATTGAATTGACGTGGCAACACAGCTGAAATATTCAAGCATACTGTCGTTCGGCACCTGGAATCGTCTGCAGTGATTAGTTATCTTTTTTCTTTGCAAGTGAAATCACTTATAGAGTGGTGAAGATTTAGCAACAGATATAAAAATTGGAACGTATAAGTTTCCATTCTCTGCTGAAACATTTATCGTAATTATCTAAAATCAATCATTATCAACAATTTTGCAAACAGAAAATTACTATGAAATGTATTTCATTTACATTTGACAGTGTTAGGAAACGACTGTGTAAAAAAACTATAAAGCAAAAGAAAAACTACTTGCTACGGAAACAGCAATGGCATAACGGCAGCAATAATCGGTTGATCAGTTGTGAATCTGGCCTTATAAGTCTACATGAATCTACAAGAAATGAAAGTTTAATTTATTTGTCAGCAATATGGTCATCATTACCAGCTGAACCAGTGGAAATTCCACGCTTCTCCTCTCCTTTATCCCTCCAAATATTCTTTGGCCATCCATGTTCTCATCTAAATGGTATAAAGCGATTTAGTTTCGCAAGTGAAAATCTCTTTATTTCCTCAATGAATCAACTCCTTTTTTGGTCTTTCCTCTTCCCCCTCCTCTAATTAAACAACTCTTATTAAACTACCTAACTTGAATATCTGTCTTCTCTCCTCCTACCTCCTTATTAAACCACCTAAATTTCTCTCCTCTATCCTCTACCAACCCTCTTTTAAGATAACCTAATTCTTTCCTTTTGTTATTGTTGATTCCGGGCAAAAAAGAATTCCAAATGCAGCGAGGTAAGAACTAGCAAAATGATACTGTCGATTACCCATAGGTTTTCGATCAAGTCACTTGGAAATCGTCAGATTATCGAAGTTAAGCAATGACGAACCTATCCAGTACTCAGATGGGTGACCACCTAAAATTAAGCAACGTAAGGTCTGTAAGCCAGATTTGCTAAATAACTACACCATAGTAATGCCAATCATGGAGCCAACTCTTTTATTCCTTACAAAAAACGTCTCAGATCGTGGACTAAAAAGATTGTGATATTGCTAAAATAATCAGTTTCCCCCTTTTAAAGGTATTTTTCATAATGGAAGTGGCTCAGCCATCTGAAAAGTGGGAATCTTACATTTCATTTTGAAAAGTTTTGATAAAAATATATGTATTATGATAATCTTCTATAATAAAAATTGTTATCAGAGTATTGGTAATTGTGGGTTACCTGATATTAAGGCCCTGTGCAGGGCTACATTTAGGCCTATGAAATATTTACATAGACATAACATATTTCACAAAGAAAGAAAAATAACACAATTAGTTTCATCGTAGAGTTTCCGCTATTACTAATTACAATAATAATATTCTTCAGTAGAATTTAATAGTGGTTCGATTCGATTGGTTGACTGCCTTATTCAAAAAACACAAATATCTCTCAAACAACCTTGTATCAATTTCTTGATTATTTAATTGGAATATTTCTTTTATAGTAATATAAGTTATTGTTGGAAGACACTTTTAGTAAAACAAAATGTTTAAAATTTGAAAAAGATCAATTCAGCATTATCAGAATTTTTTTTGTCAAGAATCCAAGATTCTCTCTACAAGAAATAAAAGAATTAGCTTATGGTTCACTTTCAGTATTGCTGATATTGATAACGAACTTGAATACCCAACTGCACCCCATTGAATATTCAAAGAGTTAGAAAAGGTGTACAGCTTTCAGATGAGTAGAAAAAGTTTTGGTCATTTTTCACCCTATAAAGGGGGAAATAAGTCCCCTTCCAATTTTAATCCCCTTGAAGCGGAAAATGGCCCTTCCTCTTTTGATTCATCGAACAGGACAAAGTTTCTTTGCACTTTTGGTCCGTGAAAAGAGAAGCAGTTTCTATTCATATTTCACTCATTGAAGAATTATAAATAGGACAAATAAGATACACACACACACACGTATATATATATATATATATATATATATATATATATATATATATATATATATATGTATATATATATATATATATATATATATATATATATATATATACTCCATCTATATTATCCCTGACCTACCAACACAATCTAATATCAAACCACTTCCCTCCTACCCTGACACTGTATGTTCTTTCCAAGACCTACTGCTGCTGCTAACACCACATAACTCATCACAGAGTGAATTATGTCCCACACAGCAGGATGACCCTAGTAGATGAGATCCCATTTTTTGCTCACAAGGCAAAGCTCCTGATGATGGACTTATAACCATTAAACGGCACACACACACGCTATTGAAAATGGGAATACCCCCAGAAACATGCTTAGACCATCGATGAAAATATTTCATCATCATCAGTCTTCAAGGTCTATCGTTGGACATGAACCTTCCCCAGGATTAGCCATACTTCTATATCATGGGCGTTGCGGAGCCAGTACTTTCTGAACTTGTCTAGCTCGTCTCTCCATCTGATATTCTGCCAGCCTCAGTTCCGCATGTGATCTCGGGGGATCCATGTCGTGAGTCGCAATGTCAATCGGTTGTCCGCCATTCGTGCAACATGGCCAGCCCACTGCCATTTGAGACTTTTAATGGATTCATGATGTCCCTAACTCTTATATTTTCCTGGATGTACTGTGCTGTCTTGTGGTCTCTCCATGTGAGGCCCAGCACAATTTTTTCATATGCACGTTGCATGGTTCTGAATTTGCAGATCCGTCTCTTGGTTAAGTTCCATGTTTCTTCTCCATAAGTGACTATTGGGAGGGTGCATTGGTTATATACCCTTCTTTTTTAAGGATTAATGGGATCTTCTTATTTTTGAAGGTTGAGCTTGCCCTGCCCAAGGCTTGCCATCTTAGTGTGATTCTTCCTTTGATTTCTTCTTCTTTTGAGGGTCTCATGGAGATTCGTTGCCCTATGTAGATGTAGTGATCTACTTTCTCCAGTTCTGTGTCCTTGGTTTTGATCTCAGTGTTCATATCTCCGATGTGGCTGTTGCATATGCTTTTAAACTACCACTCGCCATGGCGTTTATCGACTTCAAAAAGGCGTTCGACTCAGTAGGAATCCCTTATGTCATGGAGGCCATCACTCAACAAGATGTAGATCCAGTACATGTCGAAGTGCTGAGAACTATATACAATCACAGCAGCTCTTTTATCAGGCTACATAAAGACTCGGACTCCTTTCAGCACCAAAAAGGAGTAAGACAAGGTGATACCAGCTCACCCAAACTCATCACAGCCTACCTCAAGATGATCTTCGGAAAACTAGACTTGGAGAGTAAAGGAATTAGAATTGACTGCGAGTATCTGAGCAACCTTTGGTTTGCAGACGACATTACCTTTTTTGCAGAGAACCTACATGAAAACATTTACTGATTAATAAACTTAGTTTCCATACACTTTTCACACCAGAATCTTTCTCACTTTCTTTAGTTCAAATTCCAACTTAGGAATAGAGCACTCTGGTGGATGAAGAATTATGCAAGATTGAATATATCGCTTAAATTCAACCTTACTGACTGTCCAGTTCTGCGTAGGTAGAGGAAAGATGCTAGCCTCTGGGTCTGAAACAAAGGTTTCGATCCCACCTCATGATACTGGATGGATTGATGGATAGTCTATAGCCAAACCTAAGAGTTGTAATACATCGAAACAGCTTTCTGTGGATGACACAATATATATATATATATATATATATATATATATATATATATATATATATATATATATATATATATATATTCTTCCTATTCATTGTAAATATATATGTGTACATTGAATGGAAATTAAGGGTCAACTTCAACATTATAATTACATTGTGAATAGACCCCACCCCGCCGAAAACCTTGCCACAAGCTTACAACTGCATCTATGTTTAGGGGATTCTTATAGCGTGACAGACAAAAAGACAGAGTGGCACCTCAAACTTATACTGATAAGAATATCCTCACTAGGAGGAAAGAAATAATGCTCCCCCAATTATACAATGAATGTAAACCAAAAGTATTTTACGGGTTGGGTCAGAACCTCCTGGAGCGTTATAGCTTTGCCGTCTTAGCTAATACAAGCTGATTAGCATTCTTATTTATTTTTGATTTTCTATTGTTTAACGGTAATATTCAGAAGACTTCTAAAATACTTTATAATGAGGCAATCCTTGCTTATTTCGATGTAAAATAACGTTGTTTGCATGCTGAAATTTGAGTAACGTACTCTATGTCCATATAAGAATCGATTTCTCAAAATTATGTGCTTCAGAAAAGAAAAACAAAAAACTCTTTAATGCCCCATCTACTAAAAACCGTGACTATCTCAAAAGTAATGAGCTATCATTTGGTAGAAACGCTGTGTTTCTATCTTCATAACTTAAAGACTAATTAAACTTCAAAACACGTGAAGGAGGGGTTGGGTCGTTCTCTTGAATCTGACTGAATTAAAAAAAAAAAAAAAAAAAAAACCCCCCGAAGACTTACTTTCCTAACGGCTTTAAAAAAACTTACCCCCCCACCAAAAAAAACAACATATATTCAGACAACAAAAAAGATTTGTAGGGAATTTTAGGTTTAGCATTTGCGACATGTTATAGAAGCAGCACGCATCCTTTACCTTCTTTTTGTGTACCATATCTCCAATACCTTGCACCAACTTTGCTCATTCCATCATCACCATTTTTTCCTACATGGGAAGCTCGAAAATCTCCGTCCGTATAAATTAATAGTAATTGCTTCTTCGTGTTTTACATTTTTATTACCATACTCTACTTTTGAATTGCAGAATCAATAGACTTTTTGATGTACTGTATATCCATATCAATGGTGTTATCATGTCACCATAGCAATGGGTTCCAGATTTATGTAAAGCATCATACGATCTATGAGTTTGATGTATTTGCTGTGCTGAACTAGATCAAGGTCACTGAAGCGAGGAACGAAGTATGTGCAGAAAGTGTCGAGCCGATTAATATTAACGAGAAAATGACTTACTCAGGGCAATGGCGCCTTAGCTCCCTTCAAAGTGCCCCCCCCCCGTTATAACCTCACACAATTATCTCAGCGTTCCTTGCTCTTTTCAAATCAGCTTGCAAAGTATATTCATCCATTCCCTGATCAATAAGCGCGAAAAACTGTCCGGGTTGGGTCAAAACTATCGGGAGCGTATAGCTTAGCCCCTTTGGGATCACCATTAGCTGCTTGTAGTGTTCTCTTTAATATCGTCCACGGCCTGAGTTCTCTTTGGGAAAAGCTAAGAGTCAAAGGGAGCCGAATCTGCACTTTAGGGGAAAAGTCACACTTGATTGTTGTGATGTTCTGTCAAAAAATTTGGCACAAGTCGTTGAGAATAACTAAAAAGGGTTGGCTACACCACATAGTTCTACTAGTTTAGATAGAGAAATAATGCTGTGAATATTAGAATATTTTGTTTCCCATTTAGCGCATTAGACATTGTGTAGGTGTGAACAATTTTAAACAGAAATATTCAACATGAAACGATGCTTGATTTTAAAACCTGACAAAGATATTTAAAAATTAGTTTTTGATTCTTAAAATGTTTTTGAAAAGTCAACTAGGGCAAATCATGTCTAAACAAGAAAATAAAGACACATTTTCATTAATTATAACAGTCATAGATTTAATGTTTCCTACATACAAGTAAAAATCCAATAACGGCGCCATTATCGTTATATGAAAAAAAAATCTCTTAGAAATTAGGAATTCCTTTCTTAAAAATTTACCAAAAAGTTTTTGTCAAATTCAGATGATCTGAAGAAAATAATTCTATCACCAGTCGACTAAACTGTGCTAGAATGTACAATATTTCGAATTAGAAAATAACAAAAAACACTTTTGACACTGTAGATCAGCACGTTTCCAAAGATGTCATCAATATTCATGATCCGTACTGACACACGGGGCATTTTCTGCGGAAGACTGAGCAGACAGGTGGTGGAATTTACAATATGAAAATATAACACAGCTGTGCTATGCAAAACAGTTGGACTCCCTGTTTGAGCAAGCTGGAGCACTCCACTGAAAAAGCTGAACATAATCGATACATCGAAGGATTTATCTGTTAAATGTAAAAAAATCTATAAAAGCAAGAAATTATGAGTAAGGTAAATCAACAGAAAATTGAAAGGTAGGGTAGGAATCATATGTCTTCCGAAGTTTTGAATTGAAAGTTATTTTTCTTAAAACTTCGTCCTTTAAAAGAATAAGTATTGGAGATCTCAAGTGTCAATTTTTGATGAAAATTGGTCCATATTGTTCATACGTAAGACTATAAGATTCAATGGGAAAATAATGAATATCACATAGATCAGGATGAAACATCTTTTAAGTAAAGAATGATGGTCTCAGTAGCTTACAATTAAAGCGTAACGTATGCACGCAGGAAACAATGGAGTTTTGTTATTAATAATAAATTTTGTATTACTATTTATTTTCTTATTAAAACATCTTCCTGTTCTTCAGTTGGACAGATAATTGGAAAACTATTTGTTCTCTACCGAAAATGATTCATGTTTGTCCAGTTATAATTTGTTACTATGTCAGATTGGCATGATCTACCAAAATCTATCAAATTATGCAGAATATTGAGCTCTCCCATGTGTCCCTGGGTTAACAAATGTAAAATATTAAAACCTAACTGACGTGCAATATTTTTTGTCATGTTAAAAAAATGTTTAATGACATTTTTAGCATGTTAGAAGACATTGTGACCGTTGGGTTATTTATCCTTTGAGAGTAAATTTATGCAATATAATGTGACCAAAAATTACTCCTTTTATGTGCATTCACGAGTAAGCAAATAAATGTTAAATGCTACTCTATGATTAAAACTAAATACTTATCGCTTCTGACAAATCGATCGTTCTAATATAAATAAGGGTGAGATCGAACGGAAACCCATAATTTTCATTCGTAAATTTATGCATTTTAAATTCGATGCCTCTAGCTACAAAGCGATGTTTCAGCTGAACAGAATTTACGTAAAGATGGGAAAGAATGGGATTCCTAGTAATGACTTTTTGACCACCCCTTCAGGGTTCCATGGATCCTAGGTTGGAAACCGCTGAGATACATTAATGAGCCGATTCAAGTGTTTGCCTCGGCCATTTCGGGATACGTCCGCTCTTTGTACAGCCATAATCTTTCTCTTTCGGACTTCACTTTGCTCTAATGAACTTTTAAAAGGGATACGATTTGTGCCCCTTTATGATGCTAAAACAGCGCTTATGATGTTGTGCGAATCAAAGGGCCAGAATTCAGAAAGGTTTAGAGAGATGGAAACGCCACTCTCACAAGTATTTAGACTCTGATAGAGGATATGCCGAAAAACAATTGCTCCATATTTTTTATTTCATAAAAGTTTCAATGATTTTTTGATACTATCTGTTGACTAAAACCACGCCATACTCTGATAGGATTGTGCTCATGCTTTATAATATAGTAATATTTCTGTTCATTGATACATGGTTTTGGTTGCTTTCATGGAAAAATGCAATAGAATCGTCGAAAATACAAAGTATATTGTTACCATAACTTTATTAGGGACGAAGTTGTAATAAATTGCTCAATGATATTTCAGAATCAAGTAGTAGTAATTTTAATGAATTGTAATGAAACAACAGATTTCTCCCAATTCAAACAAGGCCTCAGAGTCAAGAACAAATTGCAAGGACGCCTGGACATTGATAAAGCTATGCCTGGTTGTTATTGTATCGGAATTCGATCACATCGTTATTTTCGAAGCACACCGCCGCTACTTAGACGTTCCTATGTTGCTCGGGCTTATCCAATAGCGTATACTTCCGGTCAATTGGTATTATTAGATTTGCTTGTGAGCAAACGCATGTGTTCGGTCAGCTAGCTCTGGTTGATACGTCTGGAAAGAGTCAATAAACCAAACAAACTTAGTGAGTCACACAATTATATATTCTCTTTGCCACTTGTTGCATACTGATCTATTTCTGAATTGACAGCGCCGAGGTGATTGTATTTGTTAGAGTAAATGCTGAGCAGATCATTTTGCATGGTATCCTTTTACATGGAGTCTCCAAAAAGTGTTGCCATTTGTCCAACAAAACTTGGTCAAATTTTTTGGCCGAAGCATTTACAAGTTATTAAAGGCTTGGGTACTCTTTATTTTACCGTCCGAAATGTCCCACACTAACCTGAAACTAACCTTGGTATTCAATGAATTTTTGTAAATTTGGAAAACAAATGTGATAATTTTCTTTTTCATCACCGCTACTAAAACAGATCAGCTTAAATTGTAGGTTCTAGCATATGATTGTAAACATGTATCCGTGTACCTATGCATCTATGAATCCATGAATCAGGACGTCGCATGGCCGTAACTATTTAAAGTAGAAATTTCACACACACACACACACACACACACACACAACAAACACACACACACATACACACACACATACATCTTGACGAGTGAGAACTTGAAGAAAAAAAAAATCCGCTCCAAATCAATTTGCAGTGTGAGTTCAATTTACCATGAAGATTTACGCAAAATTCGTCCTTTTGTCTTTGTCAAACATCTTTCAAATTTGTATTTTGGGTATCACAGCCCACAAAAAGACAACAGAAATAGCTTTTCCATTGATCATTACTTTTTCCAGTGTCTTAGTTGATCACCCTCGAGAAGGTATGATACCAAAAAGCATTGATAACTTGGAGAGCGAGAAAACACAACTTTTCTCAAAAATCTCATCCGTTGAGCAGGTAATTGATCAGTGCTACCCACATTGGTCTAAATAGTTTCTTGATTTAGACTACACAAATATATGCATATGCTTATATATATTCATATATATACACATTCACAAACACCCTCCCCACACACACACACATATTTATATTTACATTATATATATATATATATATATATATATATATATATATATATATATATATATTAAAACACATACATATAGGAGGTTTCTTGTGTAAACTTCGCTCTAAAGCCTTTGGGGAAGAATGGATCCACTTCCTTCTCTCTATATGTGAATAAATCGCTGGGCTGTTTTTAAGCGTAGAGATAGCACTTTTAATCAAAATGCAGTTTTATGCTGTACATGAAGTAAAATATATATATATATATATATATATATATATATATGTGTGTGTGTGTGTGTGTGTTTAGTGTGGACCGTCGGCCAAGGAACATCCCATTAGTTTTTTACTGAATTTGTCATGTTTCCGCACAAGAGGATATAGTTTGGATCTCTTACATACGAAAAGAGGAAGCCGCTTATTATGATTACTTTCTGACGCAGTCATTCGGATAATATTGATTGGCTGATATCAAGCGAAGGATTTACAAAGGGAACCGCTCAAGTGTTAGCGTCCAACTGATTCTAATCTGTGATTGTAATAAAGTCTCCCATATATATGTGTGTATATATATATATATATATATATATGTATATATATATATATATATATATATATATATATATATTTATAAATATATATATATATATATATATATATATATATATATATATATATATATATATATATATATATATATATATATATATATATGAATTTGATGTGTAATTAGGTATTATTCTTCTGTAAATACAATTATGATTAAATGCAATTTGAATGTAAAAGCGCTTTCAACCGTACTTGTGGTCAAGTAACCCCATTGTCCTGAGAAATGCAATGAAAGAACCAGAACGGCGCCATAATAACTCACAAGGTCTATCCAGTAAGTATCCAGTTCTTTCATATAAACGAAAAACTAGCCTACCTAGGACAATGGTGCCTTAGTGTACTTCAAAGTACCAAACTTGGGATTTCACACACTTATTCAGGCGTTGTTTCCACAAAATGGTCTGCAAAGATGTCTTCCAGGATCACCATTAGCTGCATTGTTTCGTTCTCCTTAATCTTGTCCATGGTCTGAAATATTTTAGGTAAACTCCAGAAGCCATAGGGTATCAAATGTGAGCTGCAGCAGGTTCGACCGACCTAGCTGATGCGGTTTTTTTTCAAAAGAACCTGAACAAAAATAGACAATCTCGTTCGTGGTAATTGCAACGGTAACATGATACACAAACTAAACAATCGGTTCTGATTCCGACAATTGATTGTCACCCATACATGGAGCACGTTTTAAAAGTCATGAAAAGGTCCTAAAGTCATACAGAGGCTATAAAATCTATAATTATTAATTGAAATTCAACATTAAACAACTTGATGTTCATTTCAGCTTAGAATTACACGTTCACTATTTTTATTCTTGACTTTCATGAATTTTTTTGAATACGATCAATCAAAAAAAAAAAAATTATGAATGATCTTCATTTATTAGGATAGTGCCCGTTGTAAAGGTGCATGTTTCTAGAGGGGTCGGATTTTATGGTTAAGCAGCCAGCCATAATTGACATGTAAATCAATTTTCTGTCCGTCGTACGAAACTATGGCATCGAAGCATTTCAATTACATTTCTTCAGTTTTGCCAATTTAGATATCTTATATCGAGGGAGATAATTAATTGAAACTATAGTGAAAGATCTATAATCTTCCTTATTTTAATTAAATTATAATCTTTCTCATTTTAATTAGAAATCGTTACTGCTCTGCCTTGATAGCTGATTAATTTATATGGAAAATGACTTCGTACAATTGCTAGTTGTTGATTCATCGTGGTGTACACACATGCACAATGATATACCCTCGGAACAGGGAGATTAATTCATCAGTTGTTAGATTATATCATAATATAGTATAAATCACTTTAAAACTATATCTTTTTTCCGCATTTTGAACTGCTAAAATTTATGACGTAATAGTATGAAAAAAAGTGCTTGTTCTAATCTTCAGTAGTCTAGAAATGACTAGGTAAACGCAGGATTAAAAAGGTAAAATTGTATTTCTATCATGGAATGTATTATTTGTACTACTATCCTCATTTTTGCTTCGGATTGTTTCTCCTCAACACACACATACGCACCCCCCACACATATATATATATATATATATATATATATACGTGCACATTATACAGTAATACATACTTATTTGCATACATTGTTTTATATTTTTAAGCAGGGGTTCCTTAGGATATGAATGTTATTTTAAGGTTTCCATTAACCCAAAGTTAATTTACTTAAAATTTTGGTTCGAAAACATTTGACACGTGTTTCTTGGTTCAAATATTTATCCAGTGTGGTTTTATTTACTTTTAATACAAAACCTTAGGCACAGTTTCCGAATGAAGAATGAAGTGAGTTTTTGTTCTTCTATTGACTATCTTACCCTTAACTTGATCTTTCTGTGAACCATCCATCTTTACAATATCCTTTCATCAAAAGAATTTTACTTTCTCTTCATATCCTTATGTAGTACCTCATATACTTTAGGTTAAGAATTAAATGCAAAACTATTCTTGTAGCTAGATATCGAAAACGTCACTTCCTTCGACTACTCTCTATAAAAATCCGGAACACACGTGATCAATCGTTTATTGGCACCAGCACCTCTGGCTGATAATGCCCTTTTGGCCCCAGCTCTTGTTGCCGGGTACTTTTTCTCTCCTATTCCTCCTCCCTAAGATCGGTATCATTTCGCTGGCCTCCTGACCGATCTGAACTTAGCCATTTTTCCACCGTGACCAATTTCTGTACTAATTTTACCAAATTCAGCTCACCGAATTCGAGGCATCCCACATATGCAACGCTCTGCAGCTACTCGACCGTGTCCTAACCACGTGCTCCAAACACGTATACACCGCTAACTCTCATGAATAGAATGTCAATGCTTTTTACCATCCGATAGTCACGCTGATCTGTCTTCTAATTCTCCTTACTCCAGGAAGCACCCATGGATTAAACACCATGTGGTCTCTGCTTTACGATATTCTGTTAGTCATGTATTCTCCAGCGTCACTGAATACTGAACGCAGTCTCCATAACTATTCCTTGCTACGCTCCAAGCCTCATGTTCCTGTATAAAATGTACGTTTTTTTTGTCTTGTGTATGTCCTTTTTACTTCATTTCATCTCGGCACCCACGTTCATACATGGTGCGCATTCTCTTCATAAATCTCTATTCCTCCTTCCACATCTCCAGTGACATTGGCGCTAAAACCAAACCACGTGGAAGCAAACAAAAATCCACTCCACCAGCATCTCTTCGCACTACTCATTCCTCAACGAGAACTACAAGAACTATTCACAACCATAATATCAATACTTACATTCATCTCATTCGCTCTATGGGGCTTAAACTACTTGAAGAATCCTCTGATGAATATGTTTTTATATTCACAATACCACGATGATGGGGAAAGATTCTGATGTGAAATCCAACAAAATGAGGGACAACTTAGCATGATAACCCCCCCCTCCCAGCCGAACTATTGGGAACTATTGCCTGTTGTTTTCTGGTGTTTTGTTCAAGAACAAGAAAGTGGATCTCTAAGGGGGAATGCAGATAAAAGGCGGAGAAAAATCCGGATGGGTTCTTGGAGAAAGAATTTTTTTCCAAGGCAGAAAAAATTTATTGATTTCCTGAAAAAGAGAAGTTATTCGAATTGGGACCGGGTGCTGATTTCATTCCCCTAACTAGGAGCACATACCTCAATCGAAGATGGGTTCCCGGATTGCATGCGCCATGTTTCGGTGGGAAAACGTAAAAATAGAAATAGATTTTATTTTTTGATTTTGCACATGAAAAGAAAGACAAAACGATACCGCCATGAGAATGACAAAATTATTCTCAAATTATTCAACGTTTTTCATTCAATTTGAAAAAAATGGTGTTATATTATCATTCTAATGATGTAATTCTCAAATCCTTGAGGTTAAAATTCAATCACTTACACATTTGACAACACAGTATTAAAACATGTTCGGATGCACATAAGGACAAACACAAAGGAACTCAACTGGAAACTCATAATGTCTAAACAGCGATTGTTTGCCAGTGAACGATTTAGTGAAAAAATCATGGAAGATAAACAGAGGTTTATCCATAAGTTACATTGTTATATCGAATAGTTTTTGTTCTTTTGTACGTACACTGTGGCTATTTTTTTGTGTTTATAAAACGAAGGTTCGCCTCATATCTTTTCCCATAGATAATAATAAATGGAAGTGAGCTATTACCCCGAAGGTGTTCTTCGGCATGGCGTACGGAAATTAACTGTCCAGTTTAGAATTGTAGATATAATCAACGTACACCCCTTTTTGAGGACTTGAAAATTATTAAAAGTGTGCAAACAAACATACAGCTAGATTTATATATATTCACACACACACACACACACACACACACACACACACACACACACATATATATATATATATATATATATATATATATATATATAATTACATCCATTGTCATAATAAACTTTATATCATGAAAAAATATGCATATGGATAACTCTTTCAGAATTCACATACGAATTTTTTATTATAAAAGTCCAAGAACGTTGAAAACGTGTTCCAGTGGCAGGTAATTAGGATTAGGGTGGAAAATATCGTTGATTGAAGTTAATGAATCGTAATGGTCTGGACTGTGGTCCATAAAAAGTTCAAACCATTAAATTCTTACAAATTTATTTTTCATCTCTAGCTCAATACATATTGAGTAAATACATACTCAATATAATCAAGTAGAGCACTAATTGGCGATATAATGCATTAATACCATTGCAATAATTCATCGATTCTAATATTCAACACGATTCAAGTTCTATCGATTCTTAACTTTGTGATTCTTTTACTCTTTTGCTTTCTACAGCAAAATCTAGTTTTTTTCACATTCTATAACTATTAAATAAGCAGAATCGATTTGAAATAACAAATTAACTTGGGCCAGGTTTGTCAACCTCTTGAGGTTAGTGGAACCTTTTTAATAACTTCCATATCCCAAGGAGCCTCTGCATAAAAATATAAAACTATGTATGCAAATTAGTATGTATCACTGTATTATTATTTGCATGGTTGTTCAGACCAATTCCAGTTATAGCCCAAAACTTAATTGGATCGATCCATATGAAAACTTAGCTACGAAAACAAATAGAGGGTTGTAAAATTATGAAATCGACTGTTGTATTATAATAATGAAGATTAAGTTTAAAAATTTCTTAAGGCTTTGTTGTCTGTTCACGCATTTAGACAGCTTGAGTTGAGATGAGACTTGAACAAAAACTTCAAATTATGATTATGGAATTATTAAAATAAATTACTTAATAAAATAGCTCTAGGCCCTTTAGTGACATTCCATACATAAATAATATTTCTGACGGATATAAGCGAGTATATTGTAATCTGAAAATGATTATCAGCATTCTACTGTGCAGTGGGATTTAGCCTTCTACGCATTTTTTCACTTGGTGGAAATCTATACTGAACTTTCCGGTTCCCTCTCATCCAAAGGACAAATAATATAAAAAAGATATAAAATGGAAGTCGGTGGAGAATTATTACTACACAGTTGGTGTGTTTGAGGCATTATCCAAATAACAGTTGGGGCAACAACTTAATCTGACTTCCCACCATTCTTTCATTACCTTCCTAACCTAACCCTACAGGACCAATTATTAGTTTGACCGAAATATTTTTTACACTCAATTGCATAAAAGGAAAAAATACTCGTCAAAAGATATCAATACATGGATGGATGAGTTGGATATTTGTAAAGAATTACTGTAGAATAAATTGCTTTCAGTAATTGGGGGGAAGTTATGACATAAAAACGATTTGTTTCAAATATCTAGAACTAGATTTCGATAACAAATTATCCCTGATGACCTAGAACTGGGTTATGGTCGTGAATTACCTCTCTTCACCTTCGACGGCAACCTCACTGAGCCCATATCACATATGTGTATATTCTGCAAACCTCCATACCAAATTAGGTCAATGTGCCTTGTACATTTTGCGTAAAAGAGGTACAGACAAATAAATAAGAAAACAGAAAACTTACATTTATATATATATATATATATATATATATATATATATATATATATATATATATATATATATATATATATATATATATATTCTAGGAAGCTTTACGGCTTTACATTCTTAAACACATTGAGAAAACCTTTCCAAAAGCTCTTTTGTGTTACTTCCCAATATCTAATAATGTGATTTAAGTAAATTCTTTTCAGTGTTTTTTTGAAATATGTTTTACATATACTTTATCATCATGGTATTATGCAATAATTTCCTCTTGTTGAGATCATCAATAGTTCACCAGGAATTTTAATAACAAAACAGTTATATTAATATGGCACCCCAGCAGTGTTGATCTAACCTCTCTTTTAGCTATGATTTTAATACATAGCTTATTTCATGCATGTATTTCATTTTTTTTTATATAGGTATTATCATAATATAGTGGGTAGGGAAGTTATTTAATACTTGCATGTTTGATTTTTCTTGAAACAGGGCTTACACGCGTAGATTACCCTAAAAACATATCTAACGATGAGGGATCAGTAAGTATTACAACACGCGTGACTCTTTGTTCGTGTCACTTCCAGTAAGTGTTCACCCGTGTAAATTTGCTGAGTTGGTTTTAATCTCAGACAGCATGTCAGTCAAGTTCACACGATATCATCTTTACAAATACTAATTACACAGGAAACTCCGAGTTAATTTTCTACCAACAGATCCAACCGGAGAATTTGATTTTTTTTTTGCTAACCTTAAAGTTTATCTTTCCACGTAGTATACTATCAATATGTTTTTTCCTTCAGGTTATCAGATAACATGTACTTATATACATGGTTGAAATATAACCAAACTTCTAGCCGGTATTAACACCTCAATGGGCCATTCAATTAATATTATTGAACAATTTATTACTTGGTATTTCGTGTTCGATCTGCCAACCCAATTGAATACTCCTCAGTCAGACAAATGGACAAGAGCCAAATATTTTACCCTTTCCCAAGTTCTAGTTAATGCAATGATATTCCACACTGACACAGACTGGATCCATTTCTTTCGATCACCTAAATCCCCTAACACAAATATCATTTATTCAATTTAATGCACATTGTTCATTTATTCTATTTTTATACTATCGTTAACATAATCTTTGATTTACGTTATTATTTCATTATAGTGAAGTTGCTGGATTTTAAAGCGATCAGAATGCCTAGTCATGGCTTTATTGAACTATCTAAAAATCTTACTAGCTTAGCCGACTTGATTTGCCATTCTTACAACTAAAGAAACACTTTTCGGTATAAAATCAATAAATGTAAGAATTGCCCTGGCTTTTCTCAGATATTCTAGTAATATAGTTCCGTGAAATATATGAGATGGAATTCCATTTGTTCTAAATAACATACATACGATATGAAATAGAAATGTGTCATGTTATCTAACAATTTGTAGATTGAGATTTCATCTCGATTTTAATATTCAAATCTAGGGACGTTTTTTGCATTCCGTTATGTTGAGACTTTAGTTCAAGATATTTTGGGAATATTGTACTATTCGATTTTCCGCACTCTTTTCCATCATTGAGAGAAGATAAGTCGTCAGTAAAACGGATACAACCTAAAGATTAACGGAATTGCTTTATATTAGTTCTAATCAAATATGACACGAATATCTATGCATGTCTATTTGAATACAAATTTGCCCTGCAAGGGCACCAGATCGATTCTTGCAGAGACACCTATGATCTTATGACATACTTTATCATCTATCTTAATATAACACATACACACACACACACACACACACACACACACACACACACATATATATATATATATATATATATATATATATATATATATATATATATATATATTCAGCTGTGGTTGGCCCACTGCCAAACAAAGGCCCTTCCCATTTCCTTCCACAGTGACCTTCATTGCACTACCTTCTACCACGTCATTTTCTTTCTAATTCCCCGATCATGTGTCTAAGCTTTTCGTATTGCGTTTGATGTTTCTTGGTTAGACTTTCGCTCCAAAAGGATTAAGCAATAATTATATACGTCACTTTTTATGCATATTGGATATTTCTTCTTCAGTACATCTCTATTTAAAGCAAATATTTTCCGACCAATTGTTACGTGTCGATTTATTTTGTTTCTGTAGAATTTTTTTTGCTTTATCAGTT
The DNA here is from genome assembly GCA_963457665.1 of Thysanoteuthis rhombus. Lineage (NCBI taxonomy): Eukaryota > Metazoa > Mollusca > Cephalopoda > Oegopsida > Thysanoteuthidae > Thysanoteuthis > Thysanoteuthis major. Next base: position 45,738,186 of record OY735199.1, on the reverse strand, counting down.
GATCTTATTAAATGAATTCCTAAACTATCTTTTTTAGTTCTCCATCCTCTGTTTTCATGATATCTTTTGAGGTTTCATTATGTAGCAATAATTTTGGCTTTACTCTGCTCGTCTCTCACCTTACTTTTTGCCTCTCTCTTTAGATCACTTAACGTTTTGTTTCTGATATCTAAAGAATGTCATTAAAAACATAAAATCGTTCACTCCCATGTTGTCCCGGTCTATTTTACGAAAGTTGTTTAAAGTTTGCTGTAAATAATTTGTGGAAATGTATCACCTTGTCTCACGCTTTTTTCCCCAATCTTTATCTTTTTGTATCTTTGAGAAGTCTAATTATTGCAATGTGATATTTGTACATTCTCCAATGACTTTTATATAATTTTCGTTCTCACTTTGTTTTTCCATTCAGTTGAAAACTGCCGTTGTGTTCCACTGATTCAAAGACTTTTTCATAGACTACATAAGCCATACAAAGTGAATTGTATTATTCTTATGTATTTTCGATTAGTAGGTTTAATGTGTCTAGGTCGTCCATTGTTGAATAGACACCCCGAAGCCCGTCTGTTTGCACAGATAGTTTTCATCGAGACTATTTGTTATTTTATTTATAACCATTCTTGAGAGTAGTTCATAAATGTTAGGTAGTAATGCAATAGGGCGGTAATTGTCGAAGTTTTTGTTGTCTTTTTTTTTTTCGCTAACCCTAAATAGGAGCTTTCAGACACTTTTCTTTCTCGAATGCAGTGCGTGATTAGTTGGCCAATCTCTTTTGAAAGACGCCTCCTAACGAATACTGCGAATACTACCCATTCTGTTCTAAGGTCTGGGACGTCAATATTCCCTATCGAGATGTCGGTTGGTGGTACTTTTATTTTCCATCTTTTAACGCAATCCACGGCCCAGCGTGTTTCAAAATCTCCCCCCCCCTTTACTCTCTTCATTTCTCTCCTTTTACTCCTCCTTTTTTTATCTGTTTATTAACTACTGTTTTTTTTTTGCTTCGTAGTTTTTCTAGTACTACGTTTCTCCTCTTTTTGATCGGTTCTAAAGTTGTTTCTAAGTGCTATTACTTACCTTTGTTTTGTCTACCATCTCTATCAGTTCTTTAATCATAACTGTCAGATTTCACTGTTTTCCACTATGCTACTTTCGTTATTCCACAAGATCTGAAATATGTTCTGTATAGCTCATTATCTTACCGGGACATGTTTTCTTCTAAGTAAGTTTACTAAAATGTTTCATCCTTCATTTCTGGACTCTGAATTCCCTCACAATTGATTTCCCATCTTCCCTTTTCCCCATATGCAATGTGTAGTTTGTTTTTCCCAGTCAATTAATCTGCTGTGGTCTTTGTGAGGAATGCCAATCTCCCGGTTAAAACTTCTTTGAAGTTAGTGCATAAACTTGAATTACCTTCCGTGTATTCCTGCTTGATCTAACTACTATGATCTAGTATTTAATATAATCTGTCTAATATGATGTCAAAACTTACATAACGTTGCCTGAGATGTTATTGTTGAATAGAAATCATACACCACTGAACTTTATATCCCCCATCGTTCTATAATTGAATATATGATCTCTTACCTTTAACTGTTAGAAATTTCTTCTTTTTCTGTTGATCTCAATAATAGGTACTGTATGAAGTTATGTTGAATTTTTCCAACACCTTTTCTCACTTAGCAGTGTCTGCTCAGTCTTGATATTATATTGCTCAAAGCACATGGAGCAATGCGGTTGGACCTTTGATAGACTACGGTTTAAGAGGAACACCTCGATATCTCTAAGTTCATCTTATCCTTTCGAGCAAATGCAGTACTACAGTTACTGATACAGATCATCATCATCATCATTTATTATTATTATTATTATTATTATTATTATTATTATTATTATTATTATTATTATTATTATTATTATTATTATTGCAAATGCCGTATTATTCTGGATGAAGACATAATAGTTTAAAGGTACCCATAAAATAATTCTGAAAGGAAATAATGAAATAAAATAAATATATATCAAGATTGTGAAAATAGTAATAGTAGGGCACATGAGAGAGAGAAGGGTGAGGTTAAATCCTGAAAGACCTCAATAACTACAGGCCAATAAGCCTACCCAATTGTATCGACAAACTCTTCGCAAAAGTGATCACCTACTGAATCAGCGAAACGTTAGATGCAAACCAATCACAGGAACAAGCTTGCTAAAAAAAAATTCTACTCAACCATCAGTCGTCTCCACTCAGTAAACCAAATAAGAGAAAGCAGCAGAATACAGAATGCCACAAGCTGTAACATGTCTTGATTATGAAAAGGCCTTATATTCAGTGGAAATCCCCTAAATCACTGTTGCAATGATGTAACAAGGTGTAGACCCCCGTATATATCAGGGTACTGAAATATATCCATCGACACAGCAGATCCTTCATCAGGCTACATAAAGACTCCAAGCCCTTTCAACCAGAAAAAAGAATGAGACAAAGTGATACCAACTCACCTGCACTCTTCACAGCCTGCCTTGAAATGGTCTTTTTAAAACTTTGAATGGGAACATAAAGGAATAAGGATAGATGGAAAGTACGTAAATGATTTCATCTCCTTCGCTAAAGACGTAACGATCTCTAAATAATGTTTGACGAACTAGATGAAACAAGCAAGATTGCACCAACAACATCAGAACACTCTCAACAGACAATTTTTGGAATGTCATCCGAAATATCAAATGGGTCTTTTCCAATATTAGGAAAATGAAAAATACTCAGAAGAACCAATCAAATTAAAGACCCAAAAACTTCTCAAAACGGATAAAAATGCTGCCATAGAATGGTTACATGTAAAATCCAGATTAACAACAAAATATCTTCTTTAATTGTTGTTGCCATTATATTTAAATCAAAGTGCAAACAAACTATCTGTAAACTCTTTAAAAGAACTAAGAATCTCCTTTAAAAAATGCAGAAATATCAAGCCACCGGCAAAAAGAGATAATTGAAGTAACTAACCTAAATAAAACAATCAAAGAGAAACGAAGAGGAGACAAAAGAGGATATACGACGCCAGTCATCGAAACAATAAAGCTATTAACAAAACTTTGTTGCAGTGACCTTAACCATGATTGCATCAAGCCACGTTAGTAAGTTTTTTTAGCTATACATTCTGGACTTAACGAGTGTCCATTGCATTTGGCTTTATATATATATATATATATATATATATATGGGAGCTGAAATGTTCATTTGCATATTTCAATGGGATGCTGTAGATCTCATCATTCCAAGCATTCAAAGATCAAAACCTGAAATAAAATAAATAATTATACTTGGTATGTATATTCAAATGTATCTACTGGCATTTAGTGTCTGTGTTTTGTCTTTCAGCAAATTGGATCCGATCAGGGAACGTAGATAAATTCTTTCCATTTATTCAAGACAAAGAGTCAAGAATTGATCGTACAAGCAACAATCATAGATGAAAATCATTTCATTTTATTTGAATGTTTTCTCGGTGCAAAATCTTTGGTGAATAACAATAATTCTGAAGGATCAATAAAACTTCATTATAGTTCAAAGAAATTGTATAAAGCCTGAAGAACCGAAGCAATCACACTCAGTTCTGAATTGAATGGTAGCAAACACGTAAAAAAAATCAGTTTCTTTTTCCTTCGAGCATGATAAGCCTTTGGTCTGGAAGTCAGATGTTCCACTCATTAAATCATCATCATGATCAGCAGCAACGTGCCAAAATCTTCTGAACTCGTCTAAATTGTCACGCTAAATTGTTATTTTTTACCGGCCACAGATCAAGTGAGTCGTGATATATAGCAGTTGTCTGGCATTCTTGCAACATGTCCTGTCCATTGCCAGTTGAATTTTATGATTATTTTAATGAACTTTCTTTGGCTCCTGACTGTTCTCGAATATGAATTGCTGTTTTTTGAAATAAAACATGATCACCTCCTGTGAAACTGCATGGTACTTAGTTTGAAAGCCAATTTGTTTTATTAATTTCGATCTTTTAGGTTTGTTAGTGGCTATCAGGATGATGGAGGCAACTAATCTAGAATACACGAGATGTTACTTGGGGTCTACTTGTTAGGCAGGAAACTTGAATATTTCTCAGCGATGTCAGAGGTCGGATCAGCTTAACAGTTACTGGCACGGAATACTGAATCAAAGCGCAGGGTTCAAATTCTGACTTCTTTGCGTCCATTTCACGATAATACGTTTTGGAAATGCATAAAGCAATGGTTTTTAACGTATCAAGTGAAATAATCTATCATTTGCGCAAGTCATCAGTGTTCAAACTAGGCAGAAACCTGCATTTAGCGCGTTGTTTTTTTAAACATTTATTCTTTCTTCTTGAGATATTGACTCAAAACAATCTTGCTATCCTGATGTAGTCCCCGTTCAAAATGTGCCATACTAACGAGATTAGTAATATCTATAAAACAAGATCATTTTTGCTCATAGTTAGCGAATAGTTAAAGCAGTGAAGCCGATCATGACAAACAATAACAGAGTTTAATATTAAAATGTCTCACACATACAGATATATTAGACAAATATATAATAAAGCAACTTTTTAATCTGTTAAACATTATTTTTTGAAAAAAAAATATCCGAAATATTAAGACTTTAAATTTCCATTTATTTATTAACTGTTATAATTTCGAGATTCAAATTATCATTTCCAGAATAGTTTGTTCCGATGAATCCAGGGGTTGCAATTGGCCTAGTCGGTAACAGCTTGGTCAATCGAATCGGTGATCCGGTCCGGTTAGTTTATATTCACTGTGCACCAATGCCCTTGGGAAAAGCATGGATCCATCTTCCCCTTCAGGTATGCCGGAGTATGTCAAATAGTAAGACGGAGTTGACTATCCAGGCCAGGGAAAGCAACTCGGATTTCAAACAAGGGATTGGACTCCCTTTGAGGCAGGATGGCACGCACTTTGCTGTCCTTCCACCAGCTCCAACAGCCAAGCTGATACCAGACATATCACTTTCTCTCTTTACTCTGGACTACATCAGTAGAAGCAAGAGGGGGATTCTGACGACTGGGCCCTCAAGGATCTTCATGTGCTACACAAAAGTATCCACCCTGGAGTGGGCGTATCATTATCTGTGGGGAAAGGACGAGGGCCAATCAATAAATTTATTCATTTTTTATTTCGGTTAATCCTTCTTTCAATTTTCCCCAATGGTAAAATCACTAAAGATTGTGATTGATATATTTTTCAGAAAATAGAAGCTAAGAGAAAGAAATTCTGCCAAATATACTGCATTCCCAGCAACGTGCACCACATAGACGATTCCTTTCTAAGCAATCGGAGTAATACAGATGATTCTATTTTCTTTTACGTGGAGACTTCCCCCAATCGTGTAGAAAAAAATAACTCTTGGGATTACATGCTAGTTAGTGCCCTCATGCTTGCTACTGAATCATGCTGTTTTCCTAGGACTTCTCTTGTCTCGGACATGCAATATGTGAAATAGACATGCATGTGCGATGGCGTCACTAACTGCACCATTGTTGTGGCACCTGGTATTTTCAATTTGTGATCTACCAACGTACTGGGCATATCCGTCACTGCTTACCATCGGTGACCGTAAAAGAACCAGTGTTTCCAATGTGACTTGGTCGAAAGCTCTGGGACTTTATTATTGCCCGTATTAAAATGTTTTGGCAAATATTTCCCGCCTCTCTTTTCAGCCTGCTAGTGTATTGAAATGCGTGTACAATCTGGACATTACGACAAACAGTATGCATCCCCAGTGATCACATACGAAACTGAGGCCAGCAGAATATAAGATGGTGAGACGAACTAGGCGAGTTCTGAAAGTATTGGCTCTGTGACGCCCATGATAGAGAGCTTTGGTATATCCTGGGGAAGGTGTATGCTTAACAGCGGACGATGAAAGACAGATGATGATGATGATGATTCGCAGGTCGAGATCTCTGGTTTGTTGTCAGATTTGGACTCTTCATTTTCTATTCAAATCTACTCAAATCTTTGTCTGGCTTTCCAGTATGTTGTTATCATCTTTGCTTTTCGGAAGCTGCTCCTGTAACTGCAACGTAGCGGTTCAAATCACAATAGCGTTTTCTCGATTTTTTTTTTCGATGTGTCTTGCAAATAAGTTTGCACGAGTTTGTACGACACAAGGTCTACAGTGTTCACTTTTCCAACAGAAACAGTTATACAATTCAGAAATCTGACGAGAAAAGATAAGAGATACCCTACTTTAAATTATCATTAAATTAATGATAGACCAACTAATTAACGGAAGCTAGCAAGATACGTAAAATAAATCTGCCATGTATTGAACAAAATCCAGTACGTTCATTGCCATGGTGTTGTAGTCTGCTTGGTAATCTAACAGATTATTATAAAGTTAGACAACATTAGACAACTCGAGTCCTTGTTTAGAACTAACCTTAGCTTATTGAATACTATATTTCAAAATTTGACTCATGTGCCATTCTTTGTTGTTGACTTTAGTGGTTTGATATTTCTTTTTTAGGATTACTTTCCCCATAGAGGTGACATCCAGGCTTATATTACTTGTACAGTTTCCTTTCGGGATTGTAACGTTTAACAAGCTTGCCTTGCAATTGCAATTGTAACGTTTAGCAAGCTGGCCTTGCCATTGCAATTGTAACGTTTAACAAGCTCGCCTCAAAATTGAAATTGTAACGTTTAACAAGCTCACTTTGCAATTACAATTGTAACGTTTAACAAGCTTACTTTGCAATTACAATTGTAACGTTTAACAAGTTTTCCTTGCAATTGCAATTGCAACGTTCAACAAGTTTTCCTTACAATTGCGATTGTAACGTTTAACAAGCTTGCCTTGCAATTGAAATTGTAACGTTTAACAAGCTTGCCTTGCAATTGCAATTGTAACGTTTAACAAGCTCACTTTGCAATTGCAATTGTAACGTTTAACAAGTTTTCCTTGCAATTGCAATTGTAACGTTCAACAAGGTTTCCTTACAATTGCGATTGTAACGTTTAACAAGCTCGCCTTGCAATTGAAATTGTAACGTTTAACAAGTTTTCCTTGCAATTGCAATTGTAACGTTTAACAAGCTCACTTTGCAATTGCAATTGTAACGTTTAACAAGTTTTCCTTGCAATTGCAATTGTAACGTTTAGCAAGCTGGCCTTGCAATTGCGATTGTAACGTTTAACGAGTTCGCCTTGCAATTGAAATTGTAATGTTTAACAAGCTTGCCTTGCAATTGCAATTGTAACGTTTAGCAAGCTTGCCTTGCAATTGCAATTGCAACGTTTAGCAAGCTGGCCTTGAAATTGAAATTGTAACGTTTAACAAGCTCACTTTGCAATTGCAATTGTAACGTTCAACAAGTTTTCCTTACAATTGCGATTGTAACGTTTAACAAGCTCGCCTTGCAATTGAAATTGTAACGTTTAACAAGCTCACTTTGCAATTTCAATTGTAACGTTTAACAAGTTTTCCTTGCAATTGCAATTGTAACGTTTAGCAAGCTGGCCTTGAAATTGAAATTGTAACGTTTAACAAGCTCACTTTGCAATTGCAATTGTAACGTTCAACAAGTTTTCCTTACAATTGCGATTGTAACGTTTAACAAGCTCGCCTTGCAATTGAAATTGTAACGTTTAACAAGCTCACTTTGCAATTTCAATTGTAACGTTTAACAAGTTTTCCTTGCAATTGCAATTGTAACGTTTAACAAGCTTGCCTTGCAATTGCAATTGTAACATTTAAAAAGCTCACTTTGCAATTGCAATTGTAACGTTTAACAAGTTTTCCTTACAATTGCGATTGTAACATTTAGCAAGCTCGCTTTGCAATTGAAATTGTAACGTTTAACAAGCTCACTTTGCAATTGCAATTGTAACGTTTAACAAGTTTTCCTTGCAATTGCAATTGTAACGTTTGACAAGTTTTCCATACAATTATAATTATAATGTTTAACAAGCTCGCCTTGCAATTGCAATCGTAACGTTTAACAAGTTTTCCTTGCAATTGCAATTGCAACGCTTAACAAGTTTTCCTTGCAATTGCAATCGTAACGTTTAGCAAGCTCGCCTTGCAAGTCAATTTGCTCAGATAGTATTCTCGATTTTCACACGGGCCCTACATCTTTAGTGTCATGTCAGATTAAGCTATCCTGAAAATTCATGTCTTTATTGAAAAATGGCTTTTTCCTAACATTACGTACTTCAAATATAATTAATTTTAATGTTTTCTTTTGCCAGATTGAGGACTTTTTTCATGGTTGGCCCAATATTTTCCCATATTATTTCGCTTATTATTTCCTGTGTCTGAATGTCATGACTTCAGTAATTACATGTGTGAATAAGTAGTCAGATTGATAAGAGTGTACAAAGTGAGAGGGAGAGAGGAAGGGGCAAAAAAAAAGTACAGTAATTTGATAAGGTGTTTAGTGAGAGGGAGTACAGAATTTGATAAGAATTTAGGAATTGAGAGCGCTAAGAAACTGTTAGGTGGTTTTGATAAAAAGATGGGAAGGAGGGGGACAGGAAAAAGTTAGGGGGTTTGATTTTGATTTGAGGGCACGAAGAAAGGGGAAAATATTTAGATAAAAACGTGGATGGAAGATTAGAAGAGATAAGGGAGATAATTATAGATTACAAGCATAGGATGAAAGAAGAGCTGAGCCATGAGATTGCAGGTACTGTTAGTAGTCAACAACTTAGAAAATTCCCCGGGACCATTCATTCCATCATCTAATTTGAAATTCATCTGAAATTACGTTAAACCTAAAGTTGGGTAACCTCTCTGATGGCAAGTTCTTGGATTCATGAACTTGTATCAACAATATATGCGATCATATCAAGCTGTGTGAGATGTTGCAGCCGCAGAAAGAGCTCACCTGCAACCATGTCTGTCGCTCACTAATATATTCAATATTGTTTTCGAGGATAACAAATCTGAAACTTTGAATTGAAAACAACCTGCGTTGCAGAAATTGATATTTTCTAATCCCCCTTTCTCTGTAATCTATTATTCATGATCCATCGACGGTTTGATTCGATCATCATCATCATCATCATCATCATCATCATGCTCAAACGAGACGAGATGAGAGGAAGAAGAGAAAAGGTACTGAGAAAGAACGATGTACATCTTTTTTTATAAATCGTCTTCCACAGTTAAAAGAAATGTCTTTTGCATGCACGGATTCTTGCAAAAAAAATCACTTGAAGATATCGTTTTGGGTAAATGAAGAATTCCAGTTATTCAATGTACTGTTTGTAGCGTGCTCTCTTATTAGTAACTTTTGGTGGACGACTTCTTTAAATATGCGTATGTTCTCTTTTTGTATTTTTGTCTCCCTTTCTTCCTCAATCCCTTAGTTACAGATCATTAACTCCAACCAAAACATCTTTCGTCAACGGTCGAATCGGTACTCGCCGGTGCTTTCTAAAGAAGCGGCTGGCCTCCTCGAATTCGTTTTTCCAACAGAGGAAGTCTTAGCTGTATACTCAATTTCAATTGGCCAAATTTAGACATGCAACCATTTTTTTCAGTTAGAATTTAATCAAAGCCACATGTCCAAAATCTACGAGACATACATACACACATGATCATAGGTGCTAAAACGAACTGCAATGGACTCTATCAGGGTCAAGTGACAACTCAGTTTACCATTGTCTAACACATACACCTTCCCAAATATCTGTTTGACCGGTCTATTCTGGGTGTGTTAGGGCCAGTGATTCATTAACTTGTCTAGTTCGTCACACCATCATATTTTTGCCAGCCACCGTTTCGCATATAATCTCTGGGGATCCATGTTGGGAGTGTCGATGTCGAGAGATTCTTTGACATTCTTGTATTGTCACTTGAATTTGTTAATGGCCTTAATAACTGTGACCCCTGCGTCTTTCTAATATAATGTGCTGTCTTGTGATCCCTTCATGTAATATTGGGCATGATTCTTTTCTATTAACAGTGAAGGGCAATATTGTTCGCAGAGGGAGGGCAATATCTGGATTACGTTCCATGTTTCAAATCCATAGGTGACAATTGGGAAGATGCATTGGTTGTAGATCTTATTAAAGCAGACATAACTTGATCGATTTTAATACGCAACAAGAATATGCCACGTTGTAATAACTCATAAGTTAGTGTAGTCGATCGTTAATACAGTAGAAATTTCATTTGTTTCGATTTTTATGTATTTTTGACTGTAAAATCCAAAAAACTGCACCGTCCTCCACGTAATTTCATACGTCTACTTTTCGAGAGATCCTCTCATAATGAGCCAAGATGTTATATATTATTTTGTCATTTCAAACTTACACATTTCAATCTTAATAATTATCGGGCAGAGGTCTGAGGGGCTAACTTCCTCTTTTATAAAATAAAATCTTTTGATGTCACGGATTACATGAGAAGGAGAAGATTGCTCTGTTATCTTAAAAAAAACTGTAATTAACCAATTTTTTCTCATTCAAAATCTGACGCTGCACAATCTATGTCGCCTAAAATAAGTTGAATGAACATCTAGGAACACAATTTATAGTCTTCATTTCTATCACACTGGACTTATCATAAACTAATTTTTTTGTCGGTCAAATTGCAGGAGTTGGTAATGTTCACGATTATCATATATGAAGTTATTCAACTTGCAGAAACTGGTCAGGAAGTGTTGTCATTTTTACTCACCCGAGCCTCAGTTGTTGAAATACATGGTCAAATCAGTTGTATAAGGACGGGAAGATGGTGCCGTATGAATTTTTCAAACGAGAGTCTCTCTTGAAATTTGCACTCTAAATTTTGACTTCCCTCAGATCAAACACTGACAGTTTGCACCAATTAAACTATCCCCAGCGGATAATCGGGTCTCAAAAGTAAGGACACTGGCTGTTACAGGGCTAAACTCTTATTTCAATTCCAACCGAAGATTTTTACTGCAGCATTTGTATTCTCTATATAGGATATATGTTTTTAGAATAAATTCATTTATCCAAGTGAGCTAAATGTTTTTTTAAATTTTGCATTGATGCTAGGACCATTGGGTTCATCTTTTTACGAGTATTTCGTAAGGTAGCCTATTACTTGCTCATACCAGAGAGGAATTTCAAACTACCAAAAACTGACAGATTCCTGCTTGTTTGGCTATGATCAGTTGAACATAAAGGAGAAAAGGACCTACAGGAAACACTCATCACTCGTGAATAAATATCATTTGATGGAAAAGGCAATCTTTCGTTTGGGATTTATATCTATTTGTTAAAAAACTCTACCGGGTTATATATCTATCTTTAAATATTGTCAGAATCGATTCGGAATACACGAAAGGGGACGACGTTGGTTGCAACTGATCACACAAAACCAAGTATCTATTCCTTAACGATTCTCCAAATGTCTGTCCGTCCGTCTCAATGTACTTACCCATCGCTATAAGCACACAACATGAAATCATGATTTTTTTGTTGTGAATTACTGGGACTTTAGAGCAGGATTTTAGCAAGTTAGTTATTGAAAAGCTATGTTTATTTGGAGAGTGAAAGTAAATTTATGCTAAGTTGGACACATTTAGTGCGTCCGTATTCTTTAAGTTGCCGTTTGACAGAAAATTTTGAAAAACTGTCAACGGAAATCTGTCAAAGGAGGTTTTCTCAGGTTTTAAGCTGGTCTAGCTGGCTATGATTGCATATTGCGTACAGGCATTGCCGATAGAGCTAAAGGGCTGGAAAATCGAACATTTACAAAATATTATGAACAACACTTTTTTTTCAAATTTCCCCACCCCTAAATATTTTTTTAACATGATGATTCAATTTGCAATGCACATTTATGCTCGATTTGATTTTTTAGATTACGTCAGGCAACATTCACATTTTTTGAAGATCCAGTCTTTTTTTGGTGATCACTACCCATCAAAATGCAAGAGTTACTAATCCATTAATTGATCACCCTCTTTTTCGACTTTTAATTGATAGCTCCCAATACCACGAGGTGTTAAAAGTCACCGTCTATGTGACAGTTTCTATTGATCTCCATTATTTTTATTAAATTCTGCTTTGTCAATCATTAATGCTAGACTATTATTTTTTCTCAATTAGAAAATGTCAACAAAAATTTCTGCCAAAACTGGCCACGTGGTTTCCTCAGTTTTCAAGTGGGCCTTGCTGGTTATCCATGCACCACACATACATGCTACACCAATGGAACTAAATGGCTTGAAATATGAACATCTACCAATCATTATGTCTGGAAAAACATTTTTAACCAAAATCAGTTTTTGTGCGCGATCAATTTGCAATGTAAGGCAACATCCCTGTTTGTTTTCTTGAAAGTTTGGACTGTTCTAGTAAAAACTGCGTAATAAAAGGCAACAGAAGTTGCTTATTTCTTGTTCACACCTTTTTTTCTTCAATTTTTTAGTTGATCACGCCAAACACAGCTTTACTGCCAAAAGATGTTGGTCATGTGACGGTTCTTCTCGAGTGATTAACCAGACCTGTTGGTTTATTCTCGGTGTTGGTATTTTCAGGAGATCTTGAAAATAGAATAGTCAAATTGAAATATTTATGAATATCTATTTGAAGCAAATTAGTTTTTTAAAATCGGACCCAAAAATGTGTTATCATAGAGGATGTGCTGATAAATGTGTGCACCGTTTTTACACCGTGTGGACGAAGGTGTGAAGCTTCACAATCAGGATTTTATCTATTTGTTAATACATCATGTTTACTACAGATAATCGTAATTCTGTTTTTTTCCCATTAATTTTCTTATTTATTTTCATTTGTGCACCATTTTATACATCGAGCGAACGAAGGTGTGATATTTAACAATTTACAATTAAGATTACCTTCCATTGCACCGAAAGATGGAGATGCTGAAGTGAATTAGCGCTGAATAAATTTGCCGTATTATGCATCCATAGTCGCTTTAGACAATTATTAAAAGCCATAAAGACACAGAGGAGAAAAAGTCGAATGTTAAACTCCTTCCAAATAATATAAGTGTACAGTATCGATTATAATTCCATCTGATTATTTGGGAATACGGACCTATCTTTATAGTTACCTGCTGAAAACTTTTCCTATGGTCAGGATTTCCAGCTAATTCCCGCAGAAGCCCAAATGAAACCTTTGGTTCTAGAGGGAGATCATTTCTCAGGTTCACCTTGATTCTGAAACACTAGTTACAATGTGCCATTTTGTGTACTCGGAGATCATATACGTATATAAAGAATTTAAATATTATTCAGATGGATAGACATATGGAAATCAGATCATTTTTCTCGGAGGGAGCGCTTATACCTACCCAACACTTGGTCAATGATATGCAAAGAGCATGCTCTGAAATCCCATAAGAAACCACAGAAAAGATTGTGGCCATAGTAGTGCCTGCTATTAAGTGTTGCTAAAATAGTTGTACAGGCATTTGATGGATGAAAGTAATAGTATATATTTTGGCAAGCGTGAACAAAATAAACAATTTAGCTCAAACTTTCATTATAAATTGAATCCTTCACTGAAAACTTATTTTCGTGTTAAAGGTTTCAAAAACCAGTATGCCAAAGATCTGCTGCTGGGTCCGAATAATTGCCACAAAATTGTGTGACTGTAATTGAATTTCCCTTACACAGACGCACAGAGATTTCGTGAATTATAGTGAGATGATGTCGCCAAATAAAAAATGTATTATCTACAAAGTGATAGGCCATAAACTATCATAAAAATTACAAGTCACGAAAAGAAAAGAAATACATTTTTCCAGGTTAAAACTCGGACATTTTTGCTTGTTGAGAAATAATGTACATGATCATAATAACCCAATTCTGATAGTAATTCATAGTGATAGCCCCAGTAAACTAAATCAGGATTAAAATAAAAAACAAAACAAAAACAAACTGAAATTAACTTAGTTGTGCAGGTTGTTCATCGATCCTAGGAATTTGGAAAGAATCTGTTTCAATCGAAAAAATTAGAAATCTTAGTTCAACTTGAACTTGAACACATAGCATTTGCAATTATTAATTATTTAGAATAATATTCGACGTATGGACGGATGATTCAGCTAGTATATATCATGACCGATGTCTTTCTTTTTTATTTGTTTTTGTGTCTATGGATTGGGGTCCACCTTTTAGTTTAGGGAAGAAGCCCACACGTTGGGAGTAATATCAATAATACGGAACAGAGATTCTGCTTTTCATTCCAATTTTGATATGAGTACTGTAATCTGATTGTTTGGGCACCGTAATTTGCATCATATAGCTACATACATGTAAGCAACGACTTGCTCAGTATAGCCCAATGACTTAGATTCTAGATGAAATACAGAATAATTAGATAAAAGTTTTTAAAAATTCTGAAATCATCCATGGTTTTCCTGAAGTCGACTTTTATGAACTATTTTTTCCCATCTAAAATCGGTTACTTGGGTGAATTGACATTCAAGATGTCGAGTAAGCAATTATCATTCAATTTTTTACAAAATGGAACGTCCATATTTATGGAAGTGACATCCAATTATCAACAACAGTTTTCGTTACATTTTACAAAAAGCGTTTCGGTGATGTATTTTTCAAGCAGATTCTCATGCTTCATCGATTCACGATATAATTAACAAGTCCTACTTTCTACGATCTTCTTTATCGTTAAACGCAAATATAAAAAAAAAAATTCATTACAAACTTCAGACTTTTTGTTGAAATTTATTTTTGAAAAGAGCAAAGAATGAATTATTCAGAGTTATCACGATTACGCGGCAGGTAATCGTAAGGTCAAATGTCGTTGATGGTATTTATAAAATGGCTTGCTCGCTTTCATCTTTCAAGAAAATCAACTGAGTTCTAAAGTGATATTTTGCCTACAGACGCAACAAGGGTCATAAAATGAATTCAGTTTTCATGATTTCAACTGTATTTTTCCTTTTAACAAAATGGGAGGGATCCTGTTTTGTTTTCATTCTTTTTTTAAAACCTATAACGCCTGTTTGGTTTTGTGATATTCACATGGATATTTGGAAAAAAAAGAATTAAAATAAAGCCACGCATTGACTTGCAACGCATACCATTTTTTGCTCAAATATAGAGGTCAATATCAACTCTCACGCTTCTATGAAAATGAAGTCCCAAGGGATCAGTTGAAATTTTAATCGATACAGCAGAATATCATTATTTGGAAGAAGTTTGAAAAGTCAACTTCATAAATTTTCTTTTGTATTCTTATAGCTTTTAACCTTTGTCGAAATTGACTACGGATGTACAAAAGGGTAAGACCATTTTGCATCTGTAAAAATGCAACAGAAAGTTAAAGCTCTTTTGGAACAATGTAGGGGTGGTGGACCTGATTCAACAGTGTGCAATTTCACACCGCCGCTCACTCGATACAGAAATAAAAAAAAGACCAAAACAAAAATGAAAGAAAAAACAAATTTCGATGAAACATCATCATCATCATCATCATCATCATCATCATCATCATCATCATCTTTTATCGTCTGTCGTTGGATATACACCTTCCCCAGGATTCGCCACACTTCTCTATCATAGGCGTCGCGGAGCCAGTACTTTCTGAATTCGTCTTTCCATCAAATATTCTGCCAGCCTTGGTTCCACATGTGATTTCAGGGGATCCATCTCGTGGGTTGCAATGTCCATTGGTTGTCTGCCATTCTTGCGACATGGATAGCCCGCTGCCATTTGAGCTTTTCAATGGATTCTATGATGTGCCTGACTCTTGTATTTTCCCGGATGTACTGTGCTGTCTCGTGGTCTCTACATGTGAGGCCCAGCACGTTGCATGGTTCTCAGTTTGCAGATCTGTCTCTTGGTTAGATTCCATGTTTCAGCTCCATAAGTAATTATTGGGAGAATGCATTGGTTATACACCCTTCTTTTTAGGATTAACGGGATCTTTTTGTTTTTGAAGGTTGAGCTTACTCTACCAAAGGCTTGCCATCCTAGTGTAACTCTTCGCTTGATTTCTTTTTCTTTTGAGGGTTTCATGGAGATTCGTTGTCTTAGTTAGATGTAATGATGTACTTTCTCCAGTTCTGTGTCCTCGATTTCGATCTTAGTGTTTTTATCTCCGATGTGGTTGTTGCACATGATCTTTGTCTTGCTGAAGTTCATGTCTAGGCCGACTTTCTTGCTCTCTTCATTTAGTTCATCTATCATTAGTTGGAGGTCGTGTAAGTTCTCTGTGAAAAGGTCAATGTTGTCTGCAAATCTAAGGCTGTTCAGATACTAGCTTTCTATTCTAATTCCTTTACTCTCCCAGACTAGTCTTCAGAAGATCATCTGGAAGCAGGCTGTGAAGAGTTAGGATGAGGTGATATCACCTTGTGTTACTCCTTTCTGATAAAGGAGCTGCTGTGATTGTATATATGTTTCAGAATAATACATTAATAGATAAATATGAATATAAATGATTTATCAATAGATTAGAAATGATATTGATGAATTAAGTGGACGTGCAGTTTAACTCATGTTTGCAGGAGGCCAAGCAAAATTGTTCTGGTCTCTTTTCTGCATGCGTAGTCATTTTTGCAATGGGTAATGACCAAAACCAACGAGAATATTTCAGTTTCTTACACTTTGAAAATATCTCTTGCGTTGTGAAGATTGGAACGAACTATTCAAGTTTTACTATCAAACAAATATGATAGAGTTTGGGGATTAGCAGGTAATTTGCTTCCACGTGAAATACTGGAAGAAGTCAACATTGCAGACACGAATGCAATCAATAATGCAGTTTTATCAAATGCTACCGGGGAGGAATCTGCACGGTTATGCCATCGATTGTGTTAAATCATCTAATATTTGTGTCTTGTCAGCAGAATTTCACTTGGCCAATTACAAACACCCGTCCAACTGCACGTCTACTCAGTTTCTTAGAATGAAATAAGCCTCTGAGTGTTTTCAAAGTAAATTTTGGTTCACATATAAGACTTCTAATCAGTTTGTCCAAATCACGTCAGGGGAATTTCAATTTCGAGTACCAAAAGTTCGGTTGAGATTGTTCTCATCATTTTCGTTCTTGCTGCGGTTGAAAAACTAAGTCAACTTCATGTTTTGCGTTGGAGCTCAGATCTGATGACGACACCGTACTACTTGCAGGGAACTTCCTGGACCTCTATCTGATGTAAGTCGAACTGAACGAAGAAAGTAAGAATGTTGCCCCACACAAGAACCTCAGCAAAACGAAGGACATGCACAACAAACATGTTGGAAATAGGTACACAAGCATCAAAATCGAAAACGTTAAGCCGGACAAAGTAGACCAGTCTATCTACCTAGGACAACGAATCTCCACAGATTACTCAAAAAAAATTAATCAAGCAAAAAATCTTGTAGGATGGTCATCTACACCTTCAAGACACAAAAAAATTCCCTTCGTCCTAAAAAATAGTATATACAACCTATGAAACCTCCCGATAATCACCTATGGAGCTGAAACATGAAACCTGAGCATGAGACTGATCTGCAATCCGAGAAACATACAAAATGCACGAAGGTGAATCTTGCTCAACATAACATGGAGAGACTACAAGACAGCACAGCATCATAAGGAGAACAGGAGTCAGAAACATCATAGAAAAACTTAAATGTAAATGGACGGATCAGATTGCAAAAACTACTGAAAATTGATCGACATGAGTAGAGTATGAGATGGCAAGACGAACTGAAAAGATTCAAATATTGTTTTTTCGATCCCATGGTAGAGATTCATTGCAAATCCCGAGAAAGGTGTAAGTCCAACGACACGTGATAACAGATTTGTACAACGGAATGTACAAGATACTGGGGTTAACGACAGAGAGGGAGAGGAAGAGAATTAACACTACCTCTATAATGTCGTGCTGCAAAATAAACGCTGAAGACATATTTTGTTTTCCGAATTACTACGTAAAAGTGGCGTGAAGCTTTTGTTCAAAAAGTGGATACTTGTTTTTTCAAGATACTCGTGAGGTTCTGAGTGGATGTCATAACTTTAAAAGTGTTTTGTGGGGCCAGTTTTATACATGATGTTGACTTCCATAATGTTTTTTGACTCACACACACAAAAAAAGAGCAAGCCGACCCAGTTCGCATTCCATGGAAATAGTTTGCGTTAATTTTCATTGAATACCCATGTCAAGTCTGCTGCAGCTGTGATTTGACTTCTTCACGCACGCATAAATACACACGCATAAATACACACGCATAAAGACACACGTGCATAAACACGCACACGCATAAACACACACGCGCACACATGGAAGTAGTGGATGATTTCCCATGAAGATGAATCGCTACAATTAAATATTTTGAATCTTTCTGTACACATCATTAGCAACTTTCATAGTGTGGTACAATCAACAAATTTTGGAACCCATCTTAATGCTTATATGTTTATTAAATATAATTCATTGTTGTTTTCCTTTCTCAAATATTACTTCCATTTACACACCTCTATTTTGCAAGTGGGTGTGTTGGTGATCATTCGGTTTTCAGCATGGAAAAGGGAATCAGCAATCCTGGTTCAAACTCCAACTTGGACATTTTGCATTCATATAGCTTTAATGCTTTTCGTATCTAGTAATTTGAGTAGAAACTGGACTCTCTTGCCATTAATATCAAACAGTGTAGGAGACTGGGATGTTGAGTTCCACTCTCTCTTATAACAATTTAAGTCAATCTACTAAACAGTTAGCAAAACATGATTTGAATCCATGGGCATGTCGTAATATCTGACCTAGCAGTATATCTATATTGGCACTTGAACCATCGAGGTTGGACTGGTATATGAACCCGTACTTTTGCAGACTATATATATATATATATATATATATATATATATATATATATATATATATATATATATATATATATATATATAAATATATATAAAAGACTTAAGTGGAGGGTATCATATAAATTATCAAGCAACAATGGAGATGGCCAGAAAAAATCAGCAAGAAGAGGTGATAGCAGATAGATCAAACGGCTAACCAATGGGTATCTTTGGGACAGTAAACTCAGAATGCGAAGAGCGGATACAAGATCGAGTGATGACATGGAAAAGTTTTTTGGTAAGACGTGGTAGATGTTAGTACAATCGTGGTCGTTACGGTAGGAGATAGAAAAGACCTCTTCCCAGTAGGAATTATATTGGCAGATGTTACTGCTCATCTTTATATATATATATATATATATATATATATATATATATATATATATATATATATATATATATATACATATATATATATATATATATATATATATATATATATAAAGAGAGAGAGAGAGAGAGGGGAGAGGTCTGACGATTGCACAATCTACACAAAGCTCAGAGTCACTGCAAAGAATTGAATTTTCTATACACACACCTATATAAGTTGGTGTGGCATTAGTGTTGAACGCCATAGACGACATCGGTAGTCAATCTTTGTCCATAACCTGCATTTAAACACCAACTGCAGGAGGCAGACTCATGTTTGCTTTCGTTGTTACTAGCTTGGCAAACGCTATTTGTGTTCGTGTGTGCGATTGGTGCTTGCGTGTAAGTATGTGTAAATATTCCTTAGCTTACGTATGTGTGTGTTCGTATCCAGGCATATATACATACATACATACGTACATATATATATATATATATATATATATATATATATATATATATATATATATATATATATATATATATGCGTGTGTTTATTTGCCTTGTTTGTTTTCCACCCTCCTCTGATATTAAGTGGGTGGTAGACAATTGAGCCGAGCGAGGCTGTGTTCCTAACGAATTGCCGACAAATTCCAATGATTATATCTACTGTTATCAAGTGGATATGGCAGTCGTGTCGTCACAGGCGAAGCTCACCCGAAGCGGGTTAGGCAGAGGTGGCGGAAGATAGGCGGAACAGGGAGAAGAAGAAGAAGAAGAAGAAGAAGAAGAGGAAGAGGAAGAGGAGAAAGAGAGAGGAAGAGAGAAGATGAAGGAGGAAGAGAGAAGCTGAAGAAGAGGGATAAGATGACAGGTAAATAGCGAGAAGGAGAGAAAGAGAATCTGGAAAGAGGAGAGGAATGTTGGAAAGAAGGAGTCTAATGATTGGTGACATTAATGATGTCGGATCCGACGAGCGTCGTACTGTCTTGCGGAGAAAATTCGGCATTATCCTCATCAGGGCGGGCGAAAAATCAATAAATTAGCTTCGTATTCAAGAAACGTTTGACATTGCCAAAACTTTATTATATAGACAGTCTTATTAGAGGGATGTCTTACGGGCATCTAATGTGTCAAAGTAATATATGCATTCAGACTCACACGCATACGCACACACGCATACGCACATACACATTTCGACACAAACACACACACACGCACACACATGCATATACATAAATTCCAATGCATAAAAATGCACACAACTGCACTTGCAACTGCATATCACACCGCAGCATACCATACATATGGTAATTTACATAGAAATGCATAAACCGTTCTTTGAATCATTTAGAAAACAATTCTTGCACATATACAAACGTCTGGGAGATTACGTATTATGTTTGGAGATGTTTTTTGCGCATGCGTAATCACACGTGGAAACAAAGTATGCATGCAAATATACACACACACATATACACTGCCACACACATACATTTCAACAACGTAAGCATGCCCATAATTGTACACTATTTCACTTATACGGTAACGTGTGAACATTCCCAGAGTATTTCGTATTCCTTCAGAAGCCAGCTATTTCACATCCACAAACCTCTACAGAAGTTACTTCACCTAATCTCTTATTGTTTTCTTACCATAACAAGAACTAGAACAATTCTCATCAGCAGGATGTAAAACCCACATGCCCTGCAGTGATTTGAACTTACGACTAATCGATTGTCAGGAGGCTGTCTTACTGACTGGGCTAAATTGACGAGTCTTAGATATCAACGATTATTCATCGTACAGGCACGTATGAATCTTTTTAATTCTGATGAATATACAGATTTGGACAAAAAAAAATATTCAAATATTTTCTTATCTATCATATAAACAATACGAAAGGTGCGGTGATCATCTTCGGTTGGAATAGAAATTGGAGTGAAGCTTGACACAGCAGCGGCTAGGCTTATTCTATCTCGAGAAGTATATTCGCGCATATGTACAGACATGTTTAAATGGCAGTTTGTTATATTTCATTCTTCAGTAGGCGTCTGAATCAAAGCAAATAAGTGGATATTTAATCATCTTAGTCTGGCAAAGAGCCACTCTATTAGAATGTCCATTAAAGAATGACCCAGGGTACAACGGTGGACGGAGCTAAATTTCAAAACATTGCTTTCTGACAGACACCAACCCCCTACAAAAAGCAGAAAAAAAAACCTCAAGTTGACCGAAGAAAAGATCTGAAATATCTAGTGGCCTGACAAAATCACTATTATCAAACTATATATTAGGACAGGGAATACGTATATGTACCTGGTGATTGAAACATGTAGAATACGACAGTTGGGTCGTGTCTGGGGGAACCCATTGAAAAAATTCCTATATTTGTTTCAAGATGGACCTCAGCTAGGAAGAAAAGGGGAGGCAGGCCAAAGACCACTTGGTTGAGGACAATGATGACGGGCTTGAAAAATGTTGGTGTAACATTGAGCGGACAGACCGGAGCATAAAACAGGGTTCACTGGCGTGGTATGATTGCAGCCTTATGTCCCAGTCGATGCTCTGGAATTAAATCAACAGTAGATAAAATCGATGCAAATGTCAACAATGTTTTATGTTAAGTAAAAGGTGGATCAATAGCGACTGCTTTTGAGATCCTTTATCGTACGACTATTTGTAGAGATTTCTATGAAATAGAATTGTGCTCTCAGTTTTCCTTTATTCCTGTAAATTTCATGTTGCCCATAAGGCAACAACCACATCAGGACACTTGAATCCAGCTACTTAAGGTTCAGTGATCAGTGGATTTTTACCATTTGAATTTGCTAGCTCCACGCCAAACCCAGGCTCGGATATGGCAAGTATTTGAATTTGAATTTCCCGTCTCCTAAAGTGTTTGCCAACTAAGGCTGAAAATCCAAGTCCCCCATTCTATTTACCCATATCTGAGGGGGAACTTTCAAAAGGGCATTAGTGCGAAGTGAATTGTATAACCCTGGCTGCCAACCGTTAGGCTACTTCTGGAATCCTTAGACAGTAAAAATAACAATGTTTTTGGTCGAACCTAAATAAAATCTAATACATTTTCTTTCTAAGTCAACTAATGCGTTTTTTTATGATTTTCTGAAAAATGTCGTGCTTCTAGCGAAAAATAAATTTTTTTTCGAATATTTTAATCTCCTTGTAATTATGCAAAGATACTTTGAATTCAGTTTTCTTTTCTCCCCGTAGACAATGTTTTTTCTTCCTTTATTTTATGAGGCACTAGATAATTATGTGTAGACAGAAAAGCAAGAATATTTTATACATGCAAGCAATTACAAGCACTTAATTTGCAAATTTCTGAAATAAACAGATGGAGATATGCATGGTGAATTTGAAATTGATACTATTAAAAGAGGACGGACGCGCATAATGGGAAAATTAGATTAAACCTTATAATAAAATCTAGTCACGTAGTTTTCAGGAATGTCCAATTACTATTTTTTTTTTCGAGAGAGAATCTTAAAGTAGAATACCTGACTTAAAACTATTGCTCGATGTTTGAGTTCAAATGGACACACATATCAAGTGTTATTCATTTTTACCTTTTCCAACGAGGAGGTAAATAGTCGGTCACGTCTTACCGTCTATCCACATGATATCTCCAAACTTCCTCAATGGATTTCGATTAAATTTGACGGGAGGATGGGAGATGAGATAAGAGAAAAGTGATGAAATTCAAGTGCAGATCAAGGAATTCTTTTTTGATTGAGATACATTTTTCCGTTTTTGTATTCTTTCATTCACTTATGTATATGCTAATAACTGTCCACATGATATCTCGGAAGGTTCTAAATGCATTTCAATTACATCGCTTGAAAGGAGAGACAATTATTTACGAAAGACGCACTCATATTCTAAGATGGATCCATGCAAAATTACCTTACGTCACAGTTATATGTCTAAATCATATATCATAGCCAAATGTTCATGTTTGTCCACACAATATCTCCAAAGGTTATCAATGAATTTCAATCAATGCTTTGGAAGGTTTGACAATAACTGATTAAATTTGAGGGATGGTCTATGCACAAATAATGTTGGCATAGTTTCCAACAATGCTAGCGTTCTGTTTTTCGAAAACTAATTTCATATGGATGATGCTTTAACAATTACGGTCACAGAATTCAATGGCAAGACAGAAATAAGAGACAGCCTTAAGTAGCCCCCCCCCCATCGAACTATCCAAGACACCATATTTTTCGAAACATTAACGTCTTCAACTGACCTAAGTAATCTTTCGCCTTTTCATGTTTCAAAGGACTTGGTATTTAAGAGAGATTTTGCGTGTGAATTTCAATAGAACACTAAAATTTCAAATGGTTGTTGTAACTTTTCATGATATTTCATAGAACTCCACATCCAATCGCTCCCGAAAGAAAAAATACAAGCAGAAGTAATGATCAGAAGATTTATTTAAACAACTCATGAGAAAAATCCTGTATACAGTAAGGCTTTATCTAGAATCCATGCTTAAGCTTAAGGATCACAGACGGGTCCATCTGGGATCAGCAAAGCAAACTTATGTAGCTGAGGATCCCCATGAACTGTAAGCTGACGCTGGAGATCATTAAAAATGTTACCAATTTGGGGGTCGTTTTTAGACGTACAGAAACTTGAAAATTGATTCGTAGATATAGGCCGTTTCTTTCAATAGCCTCGCCATTTCCGCCAAATGCAAGTCACCATCCTACACTTGAAGATTTTTTCAGAAAATTTATCTCCTTTCACATATTTTTTCTGGGGCTAGGAGTTAGGTGGGGGAGGGATTTTTTCATGAATTATTTAAATAGATCTTCTGAACATTATTTCTGCGAGTATTTTTCCTTTCGGTTGCATTCGGATATGGAGTTCCATGAAATATCATTGAAAGTTGCAGAATTTATCGAAAACTTCTTTCAAATTTTGAATTAACTAAGGCTGTTTAAAGATGCTACAAAATACTTCTACTTGTCTGGATGGTTCAGACCCATATAAGAATGATATTGTGTCCAATTGGAGAGACTGGGACGGTTAACAAGTCTTATTTCTCCAGTCAGAATTTGGCGAAAATGACAACATTGTTCGATCCTCCCCTTGAGAGAAAGCAAATTCAATATCTTTTGCTGCAATAATTAGAAAGCATGTTTTGCAAGATAGAGTAACTTTTTAATGTCATATTTCTGTTATACTGTCCTGACCTTTCGTATGATTTAATCAAAACTTTGACTGAATCCATATTTTGTTGACTGCATAGTGACATGTTTAGCATACGTCAGAGTGTGTCGAGATTGTACATGGTGTTATTTAATGACTGATTAAATTGGGGACAGTTTTAAAAAATGTATTAGTCGTGTCATTTTGGGATGTCTGTGCTTTATCTTTTTTAAGTTCTTCTAAAAGTTTTAAATTCTTTTTATATATGTTGGTTTGTACACCCCTCATGAAACCCAAGGTCACGGGTTGCATTCACTGAAATGTAACAAGAATTAGTTTTTAAAACTGTTGCAGTTTTGTACAATAAATGTATGTTTAATAAATAGTTCCTTGCACTGAAAAATGTTCAGTTCTTCTCGTCTAAAATTCAATAGGGAAAGAATGAATAACACCAGTAACATCTATACATTGATTCAAGGTAGGCCTATGCTCTATGCATGCACAAACAAAATTCTATAACTGTTATTTGATTAAAAAATAGCTAATAATGTAATATCATTTCGCATAAATAATACCATAATTATTGTATAACAATGCATATTTTCGGAATACTATGTTCATCGAGAAAGAAAGCAACAGTTGATTGGTGGTATTTAATGTACTTCCAATATTTTGCAACCAACCCTGATTGGTGTGGCAACTATTCTCAGGGTTGAAGAGGTCATCTGGCTTCGTATTCCATTGAAATAAATATTGTAAACGATATGTCATATATAATAATATCTAAATTGTACGGGTGTTTATCAGACATAAGTAACGGTAATCTATAAATATTTGTTTGGTCTAGTCCAAATAGACTCTGAATGACTGAGAGAAATTCAAAATATGTTACCACCATCCCTAGCCCCCTTTACTATCAACGATCCAATATTGGCATATTGTGCTAAAATAAACCGATTGCCTTTACACAAAACCGATATCCTCAGGATGCCAAAACTTGAAAACAAGTAACGAAGAGAAGAATATGGTGTTAAATGCTATTGGCTTTTAGTAAATAAAGATATATGGCCATTTAGATGAGAAATCTATAAGAAGTAAATTGTAATTAGTCGCAATGGGATCAATGTGAAATATTGGCTACACAATCTTTGTTTCTGGCCAAGATTTTATTCCTGTTTGCCTGAGAGGAGTGCTTTTTTTTGCCAAATTATATATATATATATATATATATATATATATATATATATATATATATATATATATATATATATATATATATATATATATATAATTTTTTCAATTTATACATACTGATTCAACTTTGGTATAGGATCAGCTGTTGCTATTCATGAAACTTAGCTTAATATGGCACTATCTCAATTTTGGGAAAATAGTTGGAATGTTTTGTTACGCCCAACTTTCAAGCACTCCGGATTATTTCTCCTCCATAATTATCAGTCAGGGAGTAATAACTATACGAAATTTGTGTGACCATTGCCACCCTTGACGGGAGCGATTATACGTGTATATTGTCCATCAAGAATCCAGCAATCTCACATTACCAAAGAAATTGCCAACCCAAAGTTATAATGCTCAACTGCCAACAAGTGTTCTGATAGTAACCTCTCATACTTATTTTCAGGGTTCTGTCCCTTCTCCAAAACAGTCTAAAAATGGTATCTTTTAGAGGACTGCTATCGTCTGCTTTGTTGTGTTCTCTTAACTTCGTCCACATTCTGTAAACTGATTAGAGCAAAATGTTGACTGTAAGAGGATAGACCTATGCGATGATATACTTTGCCAGTGAACACTATGCAACACGTGACGAATTACTCGTTCGGCCATTGTAAATGCAGCAGTTATACAATTCAAAATTCTACTTCAATAGCGTTTCGCTACTGACTTAATGATGAAAAGGGAAAATTCTTTTTGTGTATTCGCAGTAATGCCCCCTCCAATTTAATGCCAAGTCACATTTAGGCCACGCAACTGGTTCTCGAGATATTAAAAATGGCTTGATATTTTTCAGACAGACGTCGGTTGAATTCATAGTACAAGAACAAATTAGTTTCGGGGACGCACTTAATAGTCTTCACTTTGCAGAAGTTGCCTAAGTCTTTTCAATATGGATATTTTAAATAACTTGTATTACGGCCTGAACAAGTACAAAATAAATCCCTTTTGATTTTGCATCAAAGGTAACCACCCTATTTGAATTCTGAATCAGTTTATTTTATTGGAAGCTCTCTTAATCCAAGTGCAATTAATTACTCCATACCATTTTCAAATTCGAGACATTATAAATGATTGAAAATGATCCCTAATACCGTCTGAATGGGTGCAAAGTAAAGTCCTTCTTATTTTAGTTCGTACATCACAACTTAATTGAATGGATGTATTTTTTTGGTTGGGAATGTAGAATTTTCTCTACTGTTCATCTCATGGAAAACTAACTTAATTCAAGTCAAATTAATTTTTCTCTGCCACTCACTTTGAGAATTCAATCTAGTGATAAACTTGTTATTTACAGTCAATACTTTACTTGTTATCTCTGCTACGTCAAACCGTCATTGGCAGACATTGGCAGACTATTTCGATTTAAATTTCAGCTAATCAATCTGCATTTTAGATTATACCGTCGTTAATTTCAGCGGTCAATTAGGGAACTCAGCTTTAAGGATTATCATCATGTCTGGCAAATTGTTGGAAATAATTTACTTACTATATGGCAATCTGCAATAATCTACAAACTACTATTGAGCCAAAACATTGAGGACCGTGATATCAGTGAAGAATGACAGCTTCTACCTCGTAAAAACCGTGCATGTCAGGTCCAGCGATATTTAGGTCGGCATTATTTACTTAGTTGATGTGTCCAATACTGTAGTAATGGGTAAGAAGGGAACTGTCAGTGAGTTCGATACAGGCCAAATAATTGTGACCAGAATGTTAAGTCAGATGATTGTGGGGTGCTCCAATTCACTGGTCACCAACCACCGACAAAGCAATGGGTAACCAATACTAATCGATGTGAGAAGTGAACAGGGGCTTTTCAGCGAGGCACAAACCATCAGAAGGGCGACTTGAGCACTGGAGATTTCAAGGAAAAGAAGGGATGAATCACAACTCATAGTAGATCTATCCTCGTTGCGTATGGGAATGTTTAGCCCCAGGGTGAATCGGAATATCCATGCTGATCAATGTCCATCGTCGAAGACGTCTTCAGTGTGCATGCGAACGTCACAACTGGACATTGCATCAATTGAAGGTTCGATGAGTATCGCTTTCTCCTGAAAGGGGTGGATGGCAAGGTACTTATGATTCTTTATCCAAGGTAAGCAAAGGCACCAGTGGATATACAGCAGCCTGGGGTAGATGGTTTGATGGTTTGGGCAACGTTCTGCTGGGAAACACTGGATTCTATTCTTCTTGTGGAAAGTACTCTGTCGCTTAACCTCAATGTCATTGCAAACTTTATGGCAACCGTCTGGATGGAAGTGCAATTTTCTAGCAGTAATATATGCCGTTGAATAGGAATGGTTTAAAAAACCACATCATTATGTTTACCCGGGCAACAACCCCGCCCACCCGACTTTAGTCCCTTTGATCACCCATGAGATGTGTTTTGATGAACAGGTTTGCTTTGCAAGAACCTCCAGCACGCAACTGACCGCAGTAAAAAGACCTTATATGAACATCTTGGGATCAGAAAAAAAATCTTTAGGTCTTGTAGAACCCATGCTTGATTAGGTAAGAGCCATTTAATGGGTACCTGGAGGACCAAGAGTCAATCAGGCAGTTGGCTATAAATTGTTGGCTCCTTAGTGTATATTCATTAATTTCATTAGATAAAACGTTGGAAGATTAACAATCGATAACCCCTACGACTAACGAACAGAAAAAGAGAATTCATTAAATATTCTTTTTCACCAATCGATAAAAACAAACCTGAAATACTTAAAATTGTTTACTGCAAATTATAAAACTTATTTTAATTTCATTTCAGAAGAAATATTCTTTATTACACAAGATTACTGTAGATTCCAGCTAATTAGTGCACAACAGGAATAAATCAATTCAAATCCAATTAAATTTCCGTTCTGGTTATGTGAAGCAATATATGAACAATTTAAATACATGAACTTTTGATTTTAGTATAAAGTAAATATTTTCAGGAAAATAAGCATTTTTTGTTTTGTTTTTAAAAGTCAACTTTTATCATTCAACAAAATATAAGACCAATTCAAAACCTATTCGAATGTTGAAAGCGTTTGATTCTTTTTCATATAAATGTAATAACCTACAGGTGTTTTGTAATGTTCATTGATGTTTGAATAATTAAATCCTTCTATTGTCCTTTAAGGGATCGTATGTGAATAAGAATATATAGCAATGGTAATGGAATATATTACTTTCCTTCAGGAAATAACGACATAGTGCATATCTTATTGCTTCCCGAAAGTAGTGCGTATTTCGTAATCCCAAACCGCGTAAAATGAAGTAAGTATTTATGCCAGTAATTTATATGAAGAAGCTTTTTCAAGTGTCCCCAGACCCTTATACAACTTTGTATGAGATTTTCACTGCGATTGACAGTGTTGAAATGATTGCATAAAAGTATGATTTTGATTTTGGAATGGCATGTACATATGGGGCAGGTTTTCTGGGTGTTTTGGGTCTTACAAAGAACTGCATGTAATAATAATGCACAAGGCTAAGCATTCGGCCATACAGTCGTATTTGAAGCCTTCCACACATCAGCCATAACGGACAATGAACACTGCGTCCTGAAAAAAAAAATTGGCTTTGGAATGCAGAAATATTTTTCAATATAAATCTTTTTTAATAAAACCTTTTTTTTTCAATGTAAATCTTTTTTTCAATATAAATCTTCTTTCAATATAAATTAATAATAAGTACTTCTTCGCTTCACACAATTTCAGAGAGCTGGAGGTTGGCTGTACTTTTGTAGGTTTTTCGTGAAAGCAGAAGACTTTAGGAAAGGTGCAGATACTTGTACTATTTTATCTTTCTCGTTTTATGCAGTTATTGGCTATTATCAAATGTCCTTACGAACCAATCAACGAATTGAACAAAATCTATTTCGTTTGAATATACTTTTCTTCGAGCAATTAGACATTTTCGGAATGATTGTCTCCTAGATATAAATAAAGGATAGTTTTCTTGGATAAAAATAAATTTCAAAAAGTGTGCCTGCGATTATAGCAATATTTAACAGTCAGAGACTTTTGCCCGAACAATAATTATCATGGTTAAATAACGTGATTGAGTGATCATCTCAGATTTGGTTTGCCATCGTCCAATCTATACCGAAGACTGTTATTCCAACCTCTCCGGTGAGCACTTACCGTATGACTAAGATTGGGGAACCTCTCTCCGTATCAAAAAGTTTATAACCAAATAGTATAGGATAAAAAGTATAACTTCCATATACATCTCCACTTCATTTGTTTTCGTGGCTAGTTAATTAGATTTTTAAAAAAAGATGTAGACGATGGCCATTTTTTGTTACCCAAGGGCATGGTTGTTGTCCACAATGTCATATAATTTACTTCGATTTTTCACTTTCTGTAATAGAAAAAATAGTTTATAATATATGTATGTGCATGTGTGTATGTGTGTATGGGGGGGGTATATAGATGTGTGTTGGTTGGTTATTTGACAAATGGAAGGTGAACAGAATAATGAAGGTGTCACATCTTGAAAAAAATTTGCTGCAGTCTCAGAGAAAACTGTATGCTGTTTACTTGTTTGAAATTTGAGAAATGAAGTGAGGAGATGTATGTTTTCCAGAGCACGCAAATCCACCAAAAAATGTAGACTACATGATATTTTGTATTGAGTGACTGACCGGGCAAGCTCTTTTGAGTGTATTATCGTTGATACTCTTATTAAAAAAAGTACCACAGAGAATCTGACACACGGGCAGAATTAGCGTACTAGGATGGTGCGGGGCTTCTTTATTCTATCATACGCCATGACTATTTGGGGGATTCATATTGATATTGAAAATTACATTATTGAATCATTAGGGATTGTCTTTTGAGATGTACATAAAAATCAATCACTTATTCTGCGACTAAATGGAATTGTAAGTATGGTATTTATGTGACTTTCCGGAGTGTCTTTTTAGTTATTGTAAAGTGAGAGAGATGTTCAGAGTACACGTGGTATTGGGTTGAAAGAAAATGGTTTGGTTTGTGAATGCAACTAGCTAAGATATACTTAGGGTATAAAAGACAAATACCTTCCTTACACGCGTGTAGTTACCTATTTTCAAAGATATACGCTTTATAGTTATGTATATGTATAACCTCTCATTGTGCTGATAGCAAAACACAAAATGGTATATTACCTGGAAATTGCTTTGCCCTCCTCAAGTGTTTAATGACTGGAATAATTTCTTGCAGAAATGTTGTACGTGACTGAGACAACACGTTGACATTCATTGGTAGACTGCGTTTGTTAACTATATTTGGATTATCTTTTTTTTTTTTAATAAATGTCACACCATGAGAAAATGAAACTTGTTCAATCGTCGGAAATTAGTGTGTAAGAAGAAGGAACAAGATACTGCATTTAGATCAAGTGCATTGTGTGTGTGCATGTCTATATAACTGATCAAATCATGTGCAAAATTACACACGTGAATACTGTATTTCCCGGCATATAATCGGTTACCATATGCATCCTGATTGAGCTTCAATGTCGAATGAAAAATGCTCTATCCTGTAAATACAATTATTTATTTAAAAAAAAAAGAAGATGAATGACTATTATGTATAGATGATACGCAGCTGGACTTTTTAGCTCAAGATTTCTGAGAAAGAAGCTGATCATAGATTGTGAAATACGGCACATGGACACAAAATCTCTCTCTCTTTCTCTCTCTCTCTCTCCCTCTCTCTCTCTCTCCCTCTCTCTCTCTCTCTCTCTCACACACACACACACACACATACACAAATATATATATATGTGTGTATTTTCTATATATATAAATAGACGAAGAGCATGGGAGAGACAGAGTGACAAAGACAGAAAGAGAGATAGAGACAGAGATAGAGAGAGACGTAGATAATTCAGTCTTAAGTTAGTGATCTTGCATTATTGTCAAATAATTCGGTCGAATAGATTGGTCGGGAATCGATTCGACGATTTCCTTCTAACTAACAATTTTGAAGATGATATCATAGGATGATTTTCTTACGGTCTGCGATTTAATCAGACATAACGGGTATATTATTCACAATGGAATAACATTCATGTATAACACAGTATATTAATACCCCATATGAATAACGAACTACATGTATCTAGACAGAGCGCTAAAACGATAAAACAAAGCTAAATATCAAAATAATAACTCATTGATAAGTGATGTTTGATCATCACTATTGAAGAACCATGTCAATATAACTGTTTTCTTAGTTCCAAAAATATTTGGAATCAATTGATCAAGATAACATAAAATTATTTTTTCATACCTTCAGTCTTTAAATCTGTAAACCTTTCTCGTATATATATATATATATATATGCGTGTATATATATATTTGTGTGTGTGTGTGTGTGTGTGTGTGTGTGTGTGTGAAAAACAGGGGAAGAATACTGAAAACATTATTGAAAGCTATTGGAAATAAGGGACGCAAAAAAACATCTTTGATTTTTAGTGTTTAAAGCTTTCTAGAATATATATATATATATATATATATATATATATATATATATATATATATATATATGTATGTATATATATGTATATATATATATATATATATATATATATATATATATATATATATATATATATATATATATATATATATATATATAATCTACTTTCCTGAATCAAACTCCCAAGCCAGTGCTGTTCTACAGGGGGTTGCTGAGAGCGTGCCTTATCGGGAACTCCTCGTCTAGTCGATCTATGAATATTCAACGGAAAGTAAGGGGTCAGTTTCGCATTGGAGTTATATTGAAAATACGAGCCTGCTCTAAAACACTTGAGATTTCTTCTTTTTTTTTTTTTTCCAACCAAGGTACTTAATTTGGTCAAGCTATGCCAAAGATGCAGCGGTGATCAGAAAATGAGAGTTTGGCTGCATGTGAATCAAACTGGCATCAAAACCCCATTTTTACCTTTTTGAAAAATAACAAATAGTTGATCCATGCCAAAACTGCAGTAATGTTCGAGGGTGACAAAGTGACAAAAGAGTGATTCGCTGTACATATATAAAAAAAGTTTCGTTTTAAGTTTGACAGTAACACCTATTGGCATGCATACTGGTCTTCCTATCTGTCCCTCTGTCACTTTATATATGTTTAGACTGATAGAACTTGAATATTGCTAAACTAATTCAGGTCTTAGGTTTTTATTCTCATTTCATTTATCTTCGCCAACGAAATCAGAAGGGTTATATGTATTCACTCACGTGAATTATTCGTCCACACAATATTTCCTGAAGATTTTTTTTATGAATTAAAATGACATTTGTTTAAAAAGGTCAGAGATGATGGATTAGATTTGGGATGGATACGTAATACTTTTCCGATTGAGAGATTTATTTCATTTTTCGTACATTAACAAGTATATGTATTCACACATGTTTTCACACACAATATCTCCAAACTTTTCTTTGAATTCTATTGACATTATGCTGTATAGAGCGCCTCTGGCTGAAAAAGAAATTGAAAAAAATCTTGGACGGTATACAGGATTTTTTTTTGATTTACCGATTTTTTTCCGTAGTCTGAAATATAGAGAATCGTAATTCAAGTCTATTTGAGCTGATTTTCATTCAATTTTCCGTAATGTTATTGCGATGGTAAACCTATGCATTACCTGAGCATTTTCTTGTTTAGCACTTGTTTGGTCTAATTGAACTCAATATCCTTAAATCAATTCGGGTGGCGTTGATAGTATTAGTTTAAATTCATGCTCGTATCCCCCTTCAGATGACCGAAATCAGACGAACCTCTTCATCTTTTAAGTGGTGTTAGGGCAGATTCAATGGAGAAAAATGTCCCCAAATGAAAGTCCAGTATGCTGAATGGTGCCCTAACAACGTTTATCTACAATAGACTCTTTGATGATGAATTACTCTAGAGTCGCCATCTTTGACACAATCGAACTTTGGCCTTTCACCGAAATAACATCTTACGACTTTTCAAACGATTTTACTTGATTCACTGCAGACAGTAATAACACACCCTAGATAAACTCTTTTTCAACTAAACTTTCCAGACACACAACTCTTTATACTTCATATGCTTCACTTTATTTTGGGTTATAAAGTCAGTTTGAAGTACTTTATTAAGTAACCGAAGTCAAGATCATAAAAAAACATACCTATGATTATTTTTTCTCTTTCTGAATGGAATATTGGAAGCATCAAAGCATTGTTAGTTTTTGCATGAATGCTGTTAGATATTTTACGATGATGGAAATTAAGATGGTTTTTTTTTTTTTCGAATTTGTGAGTAATTTTACCGACATTTCAGTTTTTATTTTTTTATTTTTTAAATTCAGGAGAATTTCCAGATTAGTAAAACTGAAAAATAAACATTTAGAATGTCAACAGTGTATACGCTATACATGGTTTAGTTGGACTCATTTCCTTATCTTTGTTGTCCACCTTTTCACAACGATTCAGTCTCCTGCCCTCCGGTGTTTCGTGGTTGTTATTTGTTCTTGAATGTTGAAACTGGTTCATGAGGAGAATGCCTATTTTTCCGACTCTGCATATCACTCCTCCAAAATACTAAGACGCCAAACTGAACATAGCGTGCTTACCAGGAGAAACAGTTTCACATAATGTACTTTTCAACATTCCAAACAGAATACAACGTAGGGAGACAGGAGGGTACATGACCAGAACACTGTAAAAAAAAATACATATATATATATATATAAAGACCGGAAAACAGTCTGCCTGAAACACATACCATTATATTGTATCTTTATAGTGTAGAACAGTCTTGTTTTTTTTTAATACTGTAGGAAATAAATACATTGAATTAACCTGAAGGATAAATGAATTGATGGAGGGGTTTATTGCATTTTAGGGGACAAGAACTTGAATTCTAAAAAATCTATAACATGATTATTTAGTCTTCGAAATCTTCTCTGCAGTCTCTTATGATTTAGCTCCGACTTCCAGTTAAGCTGTATATCCAATCATGAAAGAGTAATTCCATTTTTAATCCGATGAATTCTTGGGAGAAACTTTCGATGCCCTGAAATTCTCAAAACCACTGATTTGGAAAGAAAAAAAAATAGCAGGGAACCAAGCAAATGATAGAAGGGGACAGTTTTGGACAAAACTAAGGAGACTATATGGGATAACTTCTGATGTTAGCCCTGTGATCATTTCTTGCTCTGCATCTGGCGCATGAAGATGGATATTCTCATGCAGCCAAATCACTTGGATACTTCCTTGCACAGTGAATATTTTTTCTTTCTCAATGCATCATTAGAACTGCAGTCAACTCCTCCGTCTAAAAATTGCTGATACCTCCACTGTCAAATCTGACTAGGTCATATGATACGTGCAAATAATTAGGTAAATATTAATTCCAGTTTTTCCTCCACACGAATTAACTTTCCTTTGAAAAGACGGTTTAAACCAATTTAAACCTGATCATCATCCTAACTATAAATAGTTGGCCGTGTGGTTTTGTATATAGTGCTGGGCCGGTGGTTAGTGTCACCTGAGTCGTAATTCATGGTGTTATCCAACATTTTTTGAGAACTTGCTTTCTTCCTGTGATATCTAAAATTTTGTTAATCATCATCATCATCATCATCATCATCATCATCATCATCATCATCATCCTTTCAATGTCCGTCTTTGGACATAGAAACTTCTCTATCATGGGCGTCGCAGAGCCAGTACTTTCTAAATTAGTCTAGCTCGTCTCTCCATCTAATGTTCTGCCGGCCTTGGCTGCGCATGTGATCTCGGAGAATCCATGTCGTGAGTCGCGATGTCCATCGGTCGTCAGCCATTCTTGCAACATGGCCAGCCCCCTGCTATTTGAGATTTTTAATGGATTCTATGATGTCCCTGACTCCTGTATTTCCCTGGGTGTACAGTGCTGTGAGCCTCAGCATAATTTTTTTATGTGCATGTTGCATGGTTCTCAATTGGTTTGCACACTTATCTACCAATACTACACATTATGTATCATGATTCTCCCATATGATTGAATTTGATACCATAAGTCTACATTCACTGACAATTCAAATAATGTTTTGTTTCTAATTTTCCATTCCTAATTTTGTGAAAAATATGAAGAAAAGACGTATGAGTACCATGAAAATGTATTTATTCAGTATCTTAAAAAATGCAAGAACTAGAAAGTATCCAGAGATGGTGTCAACCTCACTGATGCTCTCTGGGATTGACCAGCTCTAACTCCACTTGGCCCACTACTGGTTGCATTTAGTACTTGTTCATTGAGCCAAGAATATCATGGAACCCATAAAGAAAACTTGAATGGCAATGGGCTGGTCATGTAAAAAAAAAAACAAAAACAAACAATACAATGGACATCACAACTCATAACGTGGATCTCCGAAGATCATATGCGAAACTTTTGTCGACAAAATATGAGATGATGTGACAAACTACACAAGTTCAGAAAATATTGGCTCCGTCACGTCCATCTTAGAGGAATCTGGCGAATCCTGGGGAAGGTCTATGTCCATCGACGAGCACTAAAATGCTGATGATGATAAGCGAAAAGCTGCTGGACTGTCAATTGGAAATGATATGCGGATATGTTTGAAACTGTGCCGGGAATTGGGTCACTTATTGGAAAGACCCAAACGCATCCACCCATAAAAAAGCATTAAGGCAAATTAAATATCAACAACAATTACAATGCATCTATTGCCAGTTCCCTGGTACTTCCAGACAGGGCAGCTTGTTCGAATTTTCTTGATCAAAAATGTGAGAAAATCAGATTTAAATTTTGCTCACGTATATATCCTATTTGGGGCCGACTAGAAACATTTCAGGCACTTGGTAAAGCATAAAGCAAGGAAATAAAGGGTTTAACCAGAAATCAACCATTGTAAAATAGTTTACGAGAACTAGTAAAACTTTTGATGGCAAATCGATCGATCCAGAAAAAAAGAATCTTTTATTTTGCTAACAATATTCACTTGATACTAAAACTCAAAATGCTCATATTGAAATTGTTTATATGTTGCTTAGCGTGACCGGCCCAATCGTCTTATTGAATTTGAATTGATTTGTCGTGTACCAATTAACTGGAATCTACAGTAATTATGTATAATAAAGATTTTCTCCTCGCAAAATGCAATTAAAGTAACAGTTTTATATTTTATGATACACATTTTTTGCCTATTTCAAGTTTGTTTTTATCGATTGTTAAAAATGTCTCTTCTCATTTTCTTTCTCGATGCAAGTATGAGTTAATTGTAGGGATTATTGATTGTTTATATCGTAAAACTTTAAACAATGAAATTAATGAATATACACTAACGAGACAAAACATTATGATCACCTACCGAATAAATTGTTGGTCTTCCATGTAACCATAAAATACACCTGGTTAAGCATTGACTGTAAAAGACCACTTGAGTCGACGGATATTTACAACAGGTCTTTTAACTGTTGCATATTGTGTGAAGGAGGTCCTGCAAAGAGGACCTATGGTCTTATATATCCCGTCAGTGCTCAATGGGATTGAAATTTGGAGCATTTAGTGATGATAACTGCAAAGTGAAAGTAACGTACAATTAGTAGAAAGTGGCAGTAGGCCAATGCCAACGTGAAAGACTCGTTG
Organism: Thysanoteuthis rhombus; assembly: GCA_963457665.1. Classification (NCBI taxonomy): domain Eukaryota; kingdom Metazoa; phylum Mollusca; class Cephalopoda; order Oegopsida; family Thysanoteuthidae; genus Thysanoteuthis; species Thysanoteuthis major. Next base: position 45,701,035 of record OY735199.1, on the reverse strand, counting down.
CCATGAACGAGTGCACCCATCTTCAATGATATTGAGGTAGATGAAATGTAACAAAGTAACCCCCTCGGATGTTACGACCGAGCAATTTCCTAAGCAGAATGATGTCCAATCCATTATACCCATCCCACCGACTTGTCGTTTTCTCTCTGTGCACCTTTATTCAATTGCTTCTCTAGGACAACGATGCGCATATGCCCAACCTTCCACTTAATACAGGACAGGAAAAGGTGAGAAACATCACAGCGAACGACTTTCATGCCTATACAAAACAAAGATTGAAGTAATCTGCAATTTGTGCCACAGTGACCCTTCTTTGTGGGAAAACCTCGTTCACTTCTCACATCAAGTGTTGGGTACCTAATGTATTGTTTGCTTTTGTAATTTTCCCTCCTCGGACCACTGCCTATAGGTCTTCACCGTAATTGAAGATAAATGCTTCATCAGCCGTGACGTTTCTAAAATGCTCCGACCTAGTATTCTGACCGTAACAATTAAGGTTACTCGAATCTTACTTCTACCCCATCTGAATGAAATACCCAAGACTGGCTCTCCCGTTCATCTACTGCTGATGTGCAGATGTTACAGAATAGTGGCTGCAATTCTTGCCAATGGTCGTAATGTTTTGGCCCATCCGTGTAGTTTATGGAATATAGTAGACTGGTGTGCTAAGTAAATTATTTAAGTGATTAGTCAGACATTTTGATAATACCTAAAGCTGGGTTTCCAAACCGACCACTAGAATCAAAGACAGTACAATCTTGTAAACTGTAGATCGATTATCTTAAATTCAAATCGAAATAGTCTGCCAATGTCTCCCAATGGCGGTTTGACGGAGCAGAGATAACAAATAGGTTATATGAATCTATTAACTCTAAATAGCGACTTTAGCACTGCATTGAATTTGTAAACCGAATGGTACTAGTGGGTCTTGTGGTTTCGTATATATATATATATATATATATATATATATATATATATATATATATATATATATATAATTTTCCGACCATTCTCTACGTCCATTGAGCATGCATGCATAATCTGATTGGGTAAACCAGATTTTTAGTATTATATAGAAATAGTTGGAAATCAGATTACCATCGTAAGTGCTGAAGCAGACCCCACTTTTTCGGCAGAAGGGGAAACGATACGCAAATTTAGCGTACATATGCAGCATACTGGAACCGTTTCAGGTACTGGATAAAGTCAATAAGAGGTGGTTTAGCCGAAAATCGACCATCGTGATATTGATTTGGCGAATCTTACTCGTTGTATTATACAGAAATAGATGGAAATCAGATCATTATTATCGAGTCGAGTGCGACCACGGACCTTGGAAATTTTATTGCTGCGGTCGGAGAAACCATATGTGAATTCTGCATCCATGTACAGCCTGTTTGGACTCGACAGGTAGGCAAATTTTAAAAAAAATGAAATGGCTCGGTCGAAAATTGGGTATTGGGAAATAATAGTTGGCAGCAGTGGAATGTTCTGGCAGCTCAACTTCCGTCGCTCGATAACAGAGAATGTACTTGCTACAATTCCAGACTTATCTACCGTGGTAAGCTTTCTATTACATCATTGGACAAACTGTTGTTTGATAGAGCTACCTAAAATGACGTCCATTTTGATTGTCATAAATGATCAACTTCGAAATAGAAAGATGAAGATTAGATTCTGGTTAAACCCATAATCATCGTTGTTTGTTTTTTTTTGTTTATGTTTTTTTTTTCTCGAGCTGTAAAATCATTTCGTTAACTCTGATACTTAGACTCCAGTGCATACTAAAATTAATTTTTTTTAAAAACAGAAGAGTCTGGTTCCCCGAAATACCCTGACCATCTGAGCTCTTACTTCAGCTGTAAACATGACTGGACATAAAACTTACCATATATTCTTAAACATAAGTCGACTGCAATGTAAGACAAGTATGGAACTGAGAATAACATTTCAGAAAATCAACGGACTTGAATATCAGCGGTGTCCTTTATCTTAGAAGAATGTTCACAAGAAATATATATCCCTTCCTTATGAATACACATTTATGGCAGTCATCTGCCGTTTGAACTTATATTTCATGAATTTCTTTCATCTTCAACCTAACAACAGTTTTTATTGTGAAGAACTACCCGAAAGATGATTTAAAATGGATGTCACACGATACGTACCATATAATACCTACATAACATTTCACACAAAATCACAGTGATCAATTGAGTTGAAAGAATGGGCATTATAGCTCATTAATATTCTTGTGTTTATCGGCGTCGTACTCCTATAGGCAAAAGTGTTTGACCTTTGTGACTGACCCGAGTATGTCGAACGGCTGATTTTGGCCATTTCTTAGAAAGAAAAAAAAATCTCGTCCTGTATTTAATAATATGCGGGAAAATAGGATTTACGTTTTTGTTCCGGGGTCGAGCCTTCTATGTAGCGTGTTTCGAGCAAACAGTTCATGTTAACTCTCAATAATGTCGAAAATGTGTCGCTTAATGTGTTACTTCTGTTAGCATTTGTTCTTTGCGTCTCTTTAAATGTCAAAACAAATAGAAGATTTTGATTATGTGCCGTCATTCACTCAACTGCACTTCTGACCCAAATAATCATGTTCTTTTTTTTCCCTCAAAAATCAATATTTCTTGATATGAAAAGCCGAGCAAAGCATTTAATGATTTATCATTATTGAATTACGTCTCTGGATTAGCTAAACCCCATCAGGTCATTAAAAGCAAATAGAATGGAAGAAAAAGATGGAAGACGATAGGATTGGGGAATTGTGCTTGGGGCTTCCAGTATAATTACTATTAACGTGATTCAAAAAATTTTAATAGTTGAAAAAAAAACCCCAAAAAACAATGGAGAAATGTTGAAATATTCTTGCTTTAAGATCTGGAGAACCGTACACATTTGACATCATGAAATGATAAAAACAAGGAGTTAAAAAAAAAAGAAATAAAAAACACCTCAATATTCCTAGTCGGATTTTGAAGTGAGTGAAAGAATGTTGCCACTGTAATAATTCGAACCAGACTGAACAATCAAACGGGCGGTCAATTGCTGCTCAGAATAGAAATAGAAAAATAGATGGATTGAAATCGCATACTGTTTAATTGATTTATTTTTATAATTGATTTGAAATTACTTTTACGTTACGCTCTTAGAAAAAAAAGGGAATAATGCTGAAAGACGGATGATTATGTGAAAAAAGAGTCTTGGTTAAACAGAAGAAATGGCTAATGTTATAATGGGACTGTATTGATGAGAAAAAGGAGTTTATGTATAAAATAAAGAAAGGGCATTAATATTGAGAAAAATATAGAGCCAATCTCCAAAAAGAGAGGGCTGATATTTTTTTTTAAAAAGTTAAACGTTTAAAATGGAAGGTATGATGTTATAAATAGGAGCATAATGCTATGAAAAAAAAGGCAGTAATGTTAAAAAGGATGAGATAATGATGAAAAATAATTCAAATGTTGAAAAAATCCAGGTTCGGGGGATGAAGTTAATGTTGAAAAGAAAAAAAAGGAAAAGTTCCCACATCAAATTTGACCGATGTAAGAGAAAAATCAACCTCAGATTGGCCTCTGAATTTGAAAAAATCCGTAAATGCAGGGATAAAAATTATCCATAAAATATGCCATTTTTGCTGGGTTAGACAGAAACATAGAGAAAAAAATACTTCATTAATACACAGATAGAGAGAAATTTACCTGTTTACGGAGTATTGCTTTGAAAGTTTCTATTCCCTTCATTTCACTCTCTCGTAAAAAAACACTCTCTTTATCTTGAAATAAATAGAGACGTATTTCGGTCATATTCATGTCATTTTTAGATGGTCACAAAATATTTGTTCATTCTAGTACGTTTTTTTTAATTGTAAATGGAGCGCTATCAACAAGTTGACTAAGACAACCAAGAACTGAAGAACACTTAAGTTTTAGCAGGTAGCGGCGTTAATGCTGATGGTATGAACTTCTTTATAATCTTATTTGATATTTTTTTCATGAATCGCAGAATATCATATCAGCAAAATAGCATAAAACGGATGCAGCTCTATTGATATACTGATCAGTTTGAATTCTGTGTGATCAGCAGTCCTCGAAAGTGGAGATTTCTCATTTGAGGTCACAATTTTGCTGATAATAATATCTACCACCCTCCATTAGAAACAACGCACATTTCCACCTGAACGTGTCAGTCACTTTCCAATGAAAACTCCATGATATAGATGAGACGTATACATTTATTTACATTCGAAACAGCTCTAAAGTAGTGAACAAGAACTACTAATGAGAATGTGAAAAAATTGCTTGAACTCCGCAGAAACACAGGTATCTATTCGTACCAAATCCATTACGAGCTTTTCTGAAATAATCATCTCATAAAAATTCAACTCAATCCGTTATTTTTTTTTCGAATGTAATAACTATTAGATTTATAAAGAAGGGTTCTATGAAAACTATCCCCAGACAATCGCTCCCAGGAAATAGCATACTAACTGCAAAGCTGAAGTTGATGTACACAGTGAATAGTTGGACACGTAAATGATCGCACCCAGTCATTTATCTGGTGAGTTATCCAGGGGACAGTTGTTACGGCAGAAGATGCCCTGATACCCCAAGGAAGACGTTAGTTTCACCTAGATGTGTATCTTATATTTTAGTATATAGTAACTCATTTGTTACCCGGATGGGATTTCCTTTCTAAACTATATGAACTATTCTACAATGTATAAAAATTCACAGCCTACAATTTAAAAGATTTCGACTCTGTTCTGAGTAACAATTTTCCAATCGGACTAACAAAGAAAAAGACAGGAAACTTATTTTCAGCGTTAATATGTATTTTTCTAGATATTGAAAATACCAAGAGGAATATAAGCGTGAACAAAAAGCGCTAACATTTAAATGCAAACAGTATATGTAATAAGTAGAATATACATAGCTGTTTTAATAATTGCTTCCCTTGAAGTGAGATTACACACAGACCAAAGCTTTGTCTAATTGTTACTCAAAGTTTAAAAAAAAAATGCAGTTAACATCCGTGCCTTCCTATCGGTATAGTTAAAGCTGGATTTTCTGTCTGTTATAGAGTAAATTAATAGATTGCTGCAATGTAAAGCTAACTAAAATTATTTTCATTAATTTTGTATTAAGTAATAAACGTTTAGAAACCCTTGGCGTACACTGGCTAACCTTTACCTTTATCGTCTTTGGATTGCATGAATCGGGTTCGGAACATAATCATGACTGGAGGAAAATCGAGTACAGTATTCCTCCAATTACTGATCAATGAGGTTATTTTTTGTCACGAGTTGAGATATCATGAAAATTGAACGAAGGGGTCGCGATTCTTCCGGGAAAAATATTAAGCTGATCTTTTTGACGAAATAACCTCTTCATAAATAAATCCATTAATCAAAAAGTGCATAACAAAAGTTTTATTGAATTGATTCAGGAATCGAACAGAAGAGAAAACCTTGTAGATTTGTTCAAACCTTTGGTAGATCAGTGTACCCAGATGGCGTGACAAACAAAGATCTTACTCATTATAATACTTGATAGATTTATTGTTATTCTTAGCGTGCATTCTTATGTTTATATTACTAACAGCGGGGGTTTTAAAAATGATTTTGATAAAGTTTTAATGCAATATCAAGCAGAGACAATGCTTATTAAAATATACACATGGGTGGTTGAGAGGGTAAAAGGCTTGATTTGCTCGAAGATTCACACGGTTTAGCCCCAATTTCAATGATTTGTTTGAAATTTTAACAGTGCTGCCCTTGCTTGCACGGTACATATTGTCATTGTGTACACGTTCCCGAATTTGTTTGTTTATATGTAAATCACATTTGGATATTTGAATATTCATACAATAGACAAGAATATTCGTAAATGCTTGATTTAGAATGATGTACACAAAAACAAGAGAAAGAGTAGGAAAACATGCAAAGGGAGAAAGTGTAAGAAGAAACTACCATCTATTATTCTATTATTCAAAGAGTTGTTCGAGGCTGTTAAACTCATTCTTTGAGTTGCTTATGCTGTTTCAGTAAACGTTTCGGCCGAATCACACATTTGCTTTCTTCAGGTGTATTGTAAGAAGAATCATTACTATTACTGCTTTGTTGTGTTGCTGCTATTTATACCAGAACAAATACACATTATTTGTTCCAGCATCGTCAACATTTCTCTTATCAAGGGTTAAAGCTTATATGATATAAAAAGGCCAAAAAACATTTAAATTAGTAAAGATAAACCCCCAAAAAGCAAACAAAAGAAAAACGATTCTAGGGTGAAGAAATAAAACAGAATTACAAAGGGTTGGATTTTTTTTTCCAAGGTGAGGAAATGAGAGCAGAAAAAAAAAAACAAAAAAAAAGAAAACGAAATAAAGAGAATCATGATCGATTAATAAAAATGAGGTGAAAATTGCCGAAAAACAAAATCAACATAAAAGAAAAGATGATGGAAACTTTGAAAAATGTCCATATTTGTAAATTTTTCGGCTTTTGCGGACGGCGCACAATGCATGATGTCTTCCTGTGTCTTTGCAAAGTCTCCGTGTATGCCAACATGTGCATGTTTAGACGAGTGCTTGAAACGGAGCCTTTCGCCTACGCATTTCCATTAAGCTCACGTCTAGATTGATATCGAGAATTTAGAATCGATTCAACGGCAGATTTCGTGTTTCATCCTGATAAACTGATTCAAAACCAAGAAAAAAAAAACTGAAATATCGGTTTCACCTGGACGCTGTTGGCATCGACACTGATCGTAGATTCAGAAAAATTTGACTTCAACCAAAAACACACACAATTACGTCGTGGAAAGAGAGTTTGGGGAAGGTGGAATTGAGGGAAAAGAAATGAAACGGCGGATTAGATCGAATGTCGATAATCTAAGAGGAAGGGAAAAAACAGGACGGTTCTTGTGTTTCGGAAACCAAATGCTATGAGTGTTCTTTTTTTTTTGTTTTTTTCAATAAAAACATTTTAGCAATCATTAAATATCGACCACACATTTCTTGTTTTTTTTTTTGTCATTTAACCGACTAGAACACATACCCTTTGACACCGGGGAAGGAACTTTTAACGTTCAAAATAGGTTTGGTCCTTTGAAATTTTTGGTGATTACAAAGTGTAATATTTCATATATATATATATATATATATATATATATATATATATATATATATATATATATATATATATATAAGTGTGTGTGAGTGTGTGTAAGCATTACAATATTTTATGTATATTTTATGTTTGTCGAGAGAAAATTCCCATACTCCTAAAAAAAGTGTATACAATGCATCATCCTAATAGTCACCTGCACCTACCTCCAAATAATGCTACACGGACTGAACGAAGAGAGTAAGAAGCTTAGCCTTTACAGGAACTTCTGCACAACGAGTATATTGTACAACGAACATGTCGTGAACGAACGCAAAACAATCGAAGTCAAAAACGCGGCGCTGGAGAAATTAGACCACTACATCTACCTAGAACGATGAATCTCTATGGCATTTCTAAAAGAAGTAGACATCATGAAAATAATCACTCCAGGATAGCAAGCCTTCGGTAGAGCAAACTCAACCTTCAAAAACAAGAAAATCCCATTTATCCTAAAAGAAGAGTATTCATCCTATCGATGGTCACCTCTGGAGCTGAAACATGGAACCCAACCAAGTGACTGACCCTCAAACTGAGAATCATGTAACGTAAACATGAAAGAATCATGCTCAACATCATAAAATAGTGCAACATATTCGGGAAATATAGGAGTCTGATACATCATAGAATCCATTAGAAAACTAAAATGATAATGGGCTGGTAACTTTGCAAGAATGGTAGAAAACTGATAAACATAAGAACTAATAAAGTAGATCCCCATAGATCATAGGGGTAATAGTGGTATGATATGGTGAGACAAACTAGACAAGTTCAGAAAGTATAAGCTCTCATGATAGAAAGGTCTGGCAATTTTGTGGAAGATGAATGTAAGAATTAATTATATAATATACGTATAAATTACTTATTTTTTAAGTAACGTTCGCCTTACTTCCGGTTTGAGCAGTTGTTTGTTTTACAAGAGTAAAGAGCTACCGGCTTAAAGGAAGACTTAAGCAATGAAATTCTGACCATAGCACCACTGACCACCGATATATAAATCATAGAAGTAATTTTGTGCATTGATCGGTTATATATTAATTTACTTAATGATTCATCAACGCTCAAATTATTCTAGTGCATGATTGATTTGTTTTGTTTTTTTTAGATAAATGTCTTCGTCAATTTATCCTGAAAAATAAAGAAAAAAAACGATATATTTCATGGGCTTATGTAGCATAAAGCTGCCTTTGTTCTCACAAGTGTTATTAAAAGTAATTAGGAATCGATATCTTTATTTCCAATTAGAACCTTCGGAACTGTTTAAAATAATCTTTAACCTCAAATATTTAATTATGAAATAATAAGGTACGCTCCTGCCGCTGAAAGACGACGGATAATTAACGCTGCAATTAACGGATAATTAGATATTAAAAATGCAAATCAGCATATATAAGTGCATATAAATAGACATGCATACATGTAACTATAATCCATCGAAATAAAAGCAGCAATGATGAGTATACAGCTCGTGTATACACACTTGTACTAGTCTGTATGTAAGTATATATGTATACTTGACAGTATTAATGCTGACAATCTTTTGCTTATTTTTATAATTTTGTTATTTTGGGTGGACATGTTCTTCAAAGTGAAAGAATTATCATTCAACGCAAAAAGCATCCATTTCAACAGAGTCCTTATTTTCATCTCAGAAGTATTCCAAATTCTACTCAAAATATAATGGCTTTTGAATGAAAATGAATATTACAATTCGGAATTCAACAAAAATATTTTTAGAAAAAATCATTTGTCTTTATCAAAGATATAAAAAAATTGAGAATCACAACGTTTTCATAAAAGCAATCAAGTGTTGTTAAATCGGAAAACCTTCCTTCGACGAAAAACATGAATGCTTTGATTACTGCTCTTATGATAATGGATAGGATAATGTAATTTTCATTTATTTTCTGATTGTTGAAATATCAAACACAATGATATTAATTCACAGTGAACCGTATAAACATTCCATGTCGGAAGTACAAACGAAAGCTATTAGGATCCAAGGGTGAACCAAAATCATATTTGTTTTAACAGACCTTTACTCCAAAGTTTATTTCATGTGCACGTTTACAAACTATGAATGATTCCACTATATAATCAATATTTACGAGCGCTTGTGATTGAGAGTTCCCTCAAAATTGCTACGATCTCAATACTCATACCATCCATTTTAAGACATAAAACAAAAGGTACAACTAATTATGATTGATATTAATACGATGGATAATAATAATGACCAGTGATTAGATTCATCAAAAACTCTATGAAAAACCGGAAAGTAGACTTGATAGCCACAGGAGAAAACTTAGCAGAGGTAAGGAAAAAAAGGGGAACCTTCCAAGGAGACTTGCTGTCCCCACCATTATTTGTTCTAACTATAATACCGCTCAACAGAATCCTGAAGAACAGCAAAGGATACTTTTTTTTCCAAAACAAAAGGAAAGGTCAACCACCTAATGTACATGGATGATGTAAAATTGTTTGCAAAAAACAGGACAGAGCTTGGGATGCTGTTCAACGAAGTAAAAGAATACATTGATGACATCGGTATGGAATTTGGAATAGAAAAAATGTGCAATCATGGTAATGCACAAAGGAAGGCTCACAATGGCTGAAGGAATCGAACTCCTGGACAACAGTAAGTTAACAGCACTGACCGCACATGATCGTTACAAATACCTAGGAGTCCTTGAATGTGACACGATAAAACGAGAAGAGATGAAGGAGAAAATAAAGAGAGAAAACTTTAGAAGAATGAGGAAAATATTAGAGACCAAATTAAACAGCAAAAATCTATTAAAAGGAATGGACACCCGGGCTGTATCAGCAGTGAGATACACAGAACCATTCCTAGGATGGACAAAAGAAGGACTCCAATCAATGGGCAGGCGAACAAGGAAACTTATGATAATGCACAGAGCCTTACAACCCAAGGATGACACAGATAGACTATACGTTAAGAGGAAAGAAGGTGACAGGGGGCTCATCAGCATAGAGGACTGTGTTCAGAGAGCTAAAGCAGATCTAGAAAAGTACGCGTAAACAAACAGTGGAGAAATCATAGAGAGAGCACGGAACAGCGCAACAAACAACAAAGTAAAAAACAATGGAACAGCACAACAAACAAGGAAAGAAAAATAGGAAAAGAAAAAATTGTACGGACATTTCAAAAGACAGATAAAAGATGTGGCAGATGAGAGATCATGGACATGGTTACGAAAAGGAAACCTGAAGAGGCAAACGGAATTTCTCACCATGGCAGCTCAAAACAAAAGCATCCGGACAAACTATATAAAAACAAAAATCGACAGAACACAGACAAACAGCAAGTGCTGCCTGTGCGGTGAAAGAGATGAGACCGTAAATCACATTACTAGTGAATGTAGTCAACTCGTCCTGAAGGAGTATAAGTACAGACACGATAGAGTAGCAACAATGATACACCGGAAACTGAGTAAACGAATGGGATTCAACCATGCGGAAGAGTGCTATCAGCACAAACCAGAGGCAGTCCTGGAGAATGGCAACCACAAACTACTCTGGGACTTTGACATCCAAACCAACCACCTCATCCAGGCAAGAAGACCGGACTTGGTAATTGTAGATCAGAAGAGGAATAGTAGACGTGGCTGGACCTGCAGATCATAGAATAAAGAGGAAGGAGATTGAAAAACGGGAAAAATACTAGGAACTTGCGAGAAAACTGAAGAAGATGTGGAACATCAAAGTACCAGTCATAGTAGGCGCACTAAGAACTGTCTTAAAAACACTGAGGGCGAGACTGGGGGAGATCGGGATAAAAGGAAATATTGAGACTGTACAGACCACAGCACTGCTAGGAACTGCATGGATACTGAAAAAAGTGCTAAAAATAAAAAGACTGCAACACTAATTGTTAACAGTGACCTGACAGAGGAAGGGAAATGAAAGCGGAAATGTAAACCACAACACTGGCATGATAGGCAAAAGAGAGAGGAGATGTTGGCTGAAGACCTGAGGAGACTTATTGTCACTCAGCCTTCAGCAATGACAACTGGGCAACCGGTGTGAAACTGTAAACTGCAGTATTACTGCAGCCTATGAGAACTAGGAGAGAAGGGCTGGAGACTTGAGGAGACTTGCTGTTACTCAAACTCCAGCGGTGACCACCAGGCAACTGGTGTGAGATTGCAATAATAATAATAATAATAATAATAATAATAATAATAATAATAATAATGGTAGTACCGGTCATAGTGGGAGCACTAGGAACTGTCCCCAAAACGCTGAGGGAGAGACTGGAGGAGATCGGGATTAGGGGGAGGATAGAGACCGTACAGACCACAGCACTACTGGGAACTGCACGGATACTGAGGAAGGTGCTAGAGATATAAGTACTGCAACGAATCGTAGCTCTGTCATGATACGCAAAAGAGAGAGGAGACGTTAGCTGAAGACCTGAGGAGACTTATTGTCACTCAGCCTTCAGCGATAACCACTGGGCAACCGGTGTGAAACTGTAAATCGCAGAATTACTGCGACCTATGAGTACTGGGAGAGGAGGGCTGGAGACTTGAGGAGACTTGCTGTCACTCAAACTCCAGCGGTTACCACCAGGCAACTGGTGTGAGATTCCAAATAATGATAATAGAATAAAGGATTCATATATCGCCTTAAGATTATACAAAGAATAAGTTCTCGAGTAAAGGTCTGTAAAATGTACTTTTGATACATTTTATTTTTTACCAATCGTAGCTAAGTTCGGCGAAAGGCCAGATTCTAAAGTTCATCACAAGTATTGAAATAGGTATACCAGTAATGCTTCGATAGACCAGTAATATTCCTTAAAAATTCGTATCAGTCATGTTAGGTTCATTCTGGCACAAAGTTACACATGGAATATTCAGAAAAAATCGAATATACTACACTAGTCATAGCCGCAAGATTGACTCTACGACTTAGGTATCGGCATTTACTGGCTGCAGCTTAGGCTGACAGGAAACTACAAGTGTTAGGTACCCGATGATGATCGAAGAGTGAAAATAATCTGCGAAGCCAGCTGGGCAACCAATATTGTAGGTCAGGGCACCCCCATGTAGCATATAGGTATTTATTAGGCTGAATTCCAGCTGGCACGAAGCCACAAGCAAGTGCACTCAGTGAGGATCCTATTGACTACAATGGTGATGATCTGCAAGAACAGCTTTCTTATCACTACTCAATGGTGAGGGACATTAAAGGCAAAGAGGGGAAAAGTTGTGTCGATGAAAAAAGTGTTATTTTAAACCTTGAGTTACAGACGGATCTTCTTATCTAGTGTAAGAGTTAAAACCAAGTTATTGTTGGGAAGAAGAGAATAATTGGCTTAAAATTTGTTGTAAGAGATCTAGCAAATCCTATTCAGTACCCGAAGGACGGTTATGAAATAGAGCAATTAGGATTGAAATTCAAAAATCTGATCATGCTCATTTTAGTACCAGTATTGGAAAGGGTCCCAGTGACCCTTGCAAAAATATTAGTACTAAGATGATACAATCTGCATTATCGGAGACAAGTTTACAAGTATATCAATAAGAGTGCCAAAGAGTCAGGGAGACTCGCTGTCACTTGATCCTCATGACATTCGTAGTTGAATAATAGCATCTGAAATCCTAGGTACCGCAACAGTGCTTTAGTTCCTTTCAATGCACTCCCTTTGAGACCTCACAGAGTGAAGGCAGCCTTCTTCCAATTCATAAAAAACAGTCTTCAAAGTCCCCTTTTATGTTTGCAATCAACTGAGTCATAGCATCCCCCTTAATCTCGTCCACAATTTGAATATTTAAATGCAACGGACGAACCGTACAAATACTCACTTGATGACATCTCACTGCCGGTTTAGTAACCTAAGGAGAAAGTTTATGCTTATGCCTGCGCAGCAAGGTTCCTCCTAATTGGTCGATAACATGCATCGAGGATGAGCAACCGGTTCACGGGACATTCAAAATGGCTAGATACTCATCTGACATCCTTTCTAAATTTATTTTAAAAGTTTTAAACATAGGATAATTTTGAAAGTAATGTAATAAAGGTGATCTAGATCACCTCTCCCGGCTCTAATTGAATGTTAGTAAATTATTCAATGACTAACTGGCACGAAATCAACGAGTTAGATTCTCCATCTATTCCTCTATATAAAGTGATAAGTTATTGACGGCCTTTATAGCTATACCTATTTTAGGAACCATCAATCATAACTGTCACTAAAACTGCCAACATATGTTTCTACAGTTTTAAGCTGTTCTGGCTGGCTGGCTGGCTATTTATGCATGTAGCACGCGCACGAGTCGCAATAATGGAGCAAACAGTTGGAAATTTAAACATTCACCTCACCATGAAGTTGAGAGAAGTATTTTATTCACTGACCACCCCTTTCGAAACTTTTCAATTGATCACCCCAAACATGGCATGCTGCCGACAGACATTGATCACTTGGTGGTTTTTATCAAGTGACTAAGTAGACCTATTTCGGTTTTTATCTGATTTCTCTTCAGAAATTATCCTGAATGTAACTGAATAGAATGTGTAAAATTAGATGCAAAATTGAATAAAAATGAAAACGCAGACTTTTCGGTGTTGAAATTAATGCTATCAAGTAGCCTATTTACGTATTGCAGTAGTACACTTAATGTTTGAAATACTTTGAATATCTTTTGTTGTTTTGTTTTTTTTTAATCAGGGAATCCCCAGTAAATTGAAACTTCAAAATTTGAAAGGTTGTTCTCGGTAATGCAGCTAAAAAAATAAATAAAATGATTCGTTTCGATCAAACTTATGAGTTCAAATGAAAAAAAAGATATATATATATATATTTATAGTAAGAGAGATCTTAGCAGATGTGAAATTCGAGAGTCAGTAAAACCAGAAATACTCAACATGAGAATCTACTAATGGTTGTTCAATTTAGAATTTGAAAAAAAAAATTGAACTTTTAAAATGTATTTGAATGATATTTCTAGCGAATCAAGTATTATATCTTCTTTTTGCTTGCGTTGTAAGACAATCTCATGATGAAGCAGCATCTATTTGCAACCAATATTTCTTTCATTACCTCTGCCAACGAAGTTAGAGAAGCATACGTATTTGGTTGTGTCTTTCCGTCTTCCCGTCTCTCCATATTTCCGTCTTTCCGTCGGTCTTTCCGTTTGTCCATCCGATATCTTTAAAAGTTCTGAATAGATTTCAATAAAATTCTGTAGAAGCATGAGCGATTGGATAAGGAATGTTTTTGATTCAGGGATATGTTTCCGGTTTTCTGTATGCATTATGGTACACACTTATATTTGTCCATAGGAAATCTCCAAACATTCTCGGTGAATTTCAATAAAATTTTCTTTGAGGGAGGATTATAGACTACAAAAGAATTGATTGAAGTGGATCCATGCACAATTATATCCCTTAGGCTGTAGTTATATCCACACTGTATAATATCGCCACGTCTGTCCACACAATATTTCCGAAAGTTCTCAACGAGCTTCCATCAAATTTTGTGGTAGGATGGATGGTAGGCTGCAGAAGGAGTGATTGGATTTCAAAGAGAATCTATGCACAGTTGCCTCCCCTTTACTGTTGTTATATGTGAACACAACATAATATCGCTAAAATTAATAACTGCTTATGAATTCTATGAAATGTGACTTTAATGCCATTGAAAAATTATGAAAACACAAGGTCTTCATTGCATGTTTGAAATGATTTTGTTTCCATACAAATCGACTGATTTTTAAAATGGAATAAGGAATAAGAAATGCAATGCATACTTTTATGTGTGTAAATAAAACCAACACTCTCATGAGTTATCTCATCAGTGACTGTGGATTAACAACTTGCAATGACGAGTTATCTCGTCCTTTATTCGAGACTGATATTTAGCTAAGACGCGTTATCCTGTCCATGGAAGTGAAAGAGTTGGAGATTTTCTTGCAGTGAAATAACAAATAAGATTGATACGCACTGAACACACTTTTAAAGTAGCTTGTTTACAGGAGAAAGTACATTTTTACAGGTGAAAAAAAAACAAACAAACAACACAAAACAACAAAAAAAAACAGGTCTTGATAGTAACCCAGAATAAACTGTCACGTCACCAACGTCTTTTGACAACATGCTGTCGTGGAGATGATCAATCAAAACATTATAAAAAGAAGTGATCAATAGATAAGTTACTTCTCTCAGTTTTTGTTGGTCAGAGATCACTAAAAAAAGGCTGTATTAAAAAAAAAAATGAAAATTGAAAATAAGCGTAAATGCTGCTGCACATAATCTAACATAAATTTGAATTGCATATCCCCCCCCTGAACACTCTTTTTAGAGATGTGTAAAAAAAAATTTTTTCTTGACAAAATGGGTTGAAATCTTCAGCCTTATAGCTCCACTGGTGCACCCAGTATGTGCGATACAGACATGTATACATAACTGACCAGAGTAATTTGAAAACTGAAAAACAAAAAAGAACAAAAACAAAAAAACAAACAAGCAAACTATTGTGTAGTTTGGGGATAGTTTTTGTTGACTGTTTCTGACAAAGACGAAAAACAAAAGAGAAATGACTGTTTTTGGCAATTATTTGTCACTTTTGAATATTTATCATTTGGTAAATGTCCCTTTGTAGTCGCCATTTCCCTTTTCAGTCGTAACATTCAACTGGTAAATGTCAAGAAAAATCAGTTTGTCAGAACTCCAAATGGAACAAAATCTATTTCATAGTCAAATACTGTCCTTTCAAATAAATGCACCAATAGTACAAATCAAATTTAGCTTGCAATAAAATAAAAAAATTGAGAAAAAACAACTTTTGTTTCAAAAACCTATATTTCTAAACATCAGTAACGGAAATGTTGGAATACGCAGAGCGCAGCGTATACCTACTTCTCATTTTTTTTTTGTATGTTCAATGTCTTCTAATGGTGACATTACTGTATTGCTAGTTCCCATAATTCAGCTTTGAAGTATACTTAGTTCCAAAGACCTATTCCCATCACTAGTGAACACGAATGTTACAAAAATTGTTGTTCATTAGAAGATTCAGTCCATAAAAGTATTGAACTCATGAAGATGTTCAAAGATACATTAAGTCAACGCACTATACTATGCATTTATGTATAATAACAAGTAATTTGACCGACATATGTTCATATTTAGTAATTAGATAAATACGAATAATATACGTGTATATGATTGATTTTTATAACGCTCATCGGATAAATAGGTGTATCTAGACCGTGTGGAGGGACCGAATAGTATGTTAAATTAGATAATTGGTAGAATCTCAGTGATGATTTTACATTATGAAATACTAATTGATTCACATGTTACTGGTACCATGTTATCTGGTACTATCCTGTTTCATGGTTGGGGCTCAAGCAACTAAAATTGCCTCCCAATCGGCATGTCTGGTGAGGAGGGTTTGAGGGCACCCAGCACTAGTAAAAGCAAGACCCGTCAAAGAAGAGAAAAGGATACCGGTTCAACCGTCAACCAGATTAACAAGAGTCGCACTGGTCACTTCCTTCTCTAAGGACAAGTGGCAAATTTTGTAGTTTTTGAACCCAAACAAAAACAGCACATGAATCTAATAGAATGGACAAGGCTGGATCGAATAGGTGCTACAATATCAGAACGCCAAACTGTCTTTGTAGCCGTGGAGTTGTGTAGACATAGCATCGACGTAGCAACTTGGTGTGTGACACGAGAGCCCAATTATGACAGCATAGTTGAAAACCACCTCATATTCTTTGGGTGGTAAGTTACGGGAGGAACAACCTGAATGTAGAGTTGGCATTGCAATCAGGAATACTATTCTTGAGAAGCTGGATCAAGATTCAACTATTGAATAACGACTTTGAGACTAGCTCTTGATTGGCGTATATACGACTATTATCAATATATATATATATATATATATATATATATATATATATATATATATATACTTCAACGATGACAGATTTGGAGGATAAGAAGGAAGCATTTTTACTGAAATAGGGAAAATAATCTGGTCTTTGATGGAGACTTCAACGTATAGGCAGCCATGGATACTAAAAAGTGGCCTGATGTCACATGGAATAGGGAGGTGCAGCTCAAATGGCGAACCTGTACCATGAAAAGCTAGGAAAAAAAGCTAGCCATCATTATCACCATCTTCCAGCACAGGGACTTGCACTAGATCTCATGGATGCATCCCAGGTTAGAACATTGACACCAAATAGATTATGGCATCGCTAGACAGAGAGATAAAAATGGTAGGTGAAATAGAAATCTTGGACACGAGCGTCTTGAGGAGCTGATTTTTCTACGGACCATCGAATGATATGATCTACCATTGCCTTTTCAATCAGAAGGAAAATGCAGTGAATCAAGTGCACAGAAACCAGAGAAACTTGCAGGTAAGAAGCAGAAGAATAATGACACCAAACAAGTCAGAATTAGAGACTGCTCTTGTCAACTACGACCGACCAAGATGTAACATCACAAAGTAGATGGTAGCTGGCCATCGATAAGATGCACCCTTCACGAGACATCTTGTAAGCAGCTAGAAAGACCCTAAGGGAAAGATGATCAGGATTGGTTCAATGAAAAAGATTTTGAAATAACGTGTCTCGTTGCGAATAAGGATATTGCACACACCAGAGAAATATAGAAAAATAAAAGATGCAACAAAACAACATACCTGGATGCAAGAAAACAGCTTTACTTAAAAATTCCAAGAGCTGGTCCCGAATCAATCGAGGACCTTCTCATAAAAAAAAAAAACTGAGGTGGTTAGGCTATGTTGTGTGAGGCGAATGGATACGAATATGCTGCCTTAGCAAAGACTGTAAACAATGCTAGGCAGTGATAAAAGAATCCAAGGAAGACCAAGGTTACAGTTTGAAGATACGTGGAAGAAGGGATATCAATTCATGAGGCTGACAACATCTGACCAAATTGCGGAGATAAGATTTCCGCTCATGTGATTGTAATCGTCAATGCAACGGAGTGCCGTTGATATCCGTGTCACATATTAGATAGGTGAGAATGAATAGACTGACGTAAATAGATATGAACAATGTCAATAGATAGATAAATAGATAAATAGATATGGTTGTACTCAAAATCAATTTTTCTCCATTTGAATGTGTAACATAGAGATAGGGTGCTGAGATTTGTTGAAACTTATTTACAAAATTCAGTAATAATCATAATTTCATCTGTTTACAGTCAGATATATTTAGTTCCTTAGCATAGAAAATGAATAGTGCTTCTGAATTGTTTTGAACTGAGACTTTGTTCATTCTTAACGTTCATTCTTTGAGACACTAGTGATGTCAGCTATAACCTAATGTTGAATGATTTGTATATATCGGCTCAAAACAAGCAAAGCAAAACAATAAAAACGTTAAATGCTGATTTATGGATTTTGATTTAAAACAATAGCAATGTAAATTACCTATTAATGGATTCTATTTCAATAAATATAAAACGAAACAATAAAAATGTTTTTTTTTTATTTATACATACTGTTTAAAGCCAAACAATAACACTATCAAGTACTCATGGATTGTATTCAAATAATTATAAATAGTTTAAGAAATTTTCTTTTTCTCACATGAATGTAATTCAATACCGAATTCGGAACAAAACAATAAAACAAATAAGCGTTTTCACAAAATCATTCATACAGTTTGAAATAAAACAATAACAATATAAAATACTAATTGATTTTATCATTGAAATTCATTGAAAACTCTCAGAGACATTGTGTGGAAATAGCTACGATCATGTGGATAAATCCATTGGGCATCAACAACAAAGTATGGGAGGTAACTGTGCATGAATCCACCTTAGAATTAGATAATTTCTTCTATGGCTTATTTCCAAACCCTTCCATGAAATCCATTGATAATTCTCGGTGATATCGTATGAACAATGAGACGGAAAAAGAGGAAAGGGGGGTAGGA
This sequence comes from Thysanoteuthis rhombus, assembly GCA_963457665.1. NCBI lineage: Eukaryota > Metazoa > Mollusca > Cephalopoda > Oegopsida > Thysanoteuthidae > Thysanoteuthis > Thysanoteuthis major. The sequence goes on along the minus strand of OY735199.1, from coordinate 45,681,901 downwards.
GGAAGGACAGACGGACAGACTGGCAGAAAATGAAGCACGGTAGAATACACACACCATCCCCAGTATCATTGGCAGAGGTGAATAAATCTTATCTGTAGTATCAATTTATATAAACGGCTAATCTTAATCCGTCACCAATTTTTGTAAGTCTCCTCATTCAATGATTTTTCGAACTGACATCATCATCCCCTCGTATAAATAATTTGTTACATATTTTACTCATAATTAGGACTTCTTATGACAGTTCTGGGTCGATAAACCTCGGCAGTTCGATGAATATCAAAGAAAAAATGATAGACAATAAAAACAATATTCAGACGAGACTCATATCGTATATCTCAAGAGACCGTCTCTCATCAAAATGGCTCCTGAAATGTTCGATGTCGGCTCGATTTCATGCTATTTGCCTTGGCAGTCGACCCATAGTCGAGGGATGTTGCAGGATATTTCAAGATCTGTGAAGCTTGGGTCCTTTGAGATTCTCTCCCTCATATAGTGCAGAGGTTTTCAACATGGGGACGTAGGAATCCTTGAGGATTACAAAAGTATTACTGAGGTTCCATAAGCAAACCTCCCAAAAGCTTTTGGCCCATGAACTTGTTGAGTTGGCAGGTCTTTCTGATGCTTTTGTTCCTCAAAGATTAATTCAGTTTGTAATTAAAAGGTTGGAACCGACTTATTTAGTGAAATTTTATGAAATCTACATCGATTACGAAGATAGCAGTAGATATGAAACGAAAATTGAGCTGCCACCTCAGAATTTTGTGAGATGTAATTGCCCTCATGCACAGTGTTGTGATAACCATGAGAAATATTTATGGGAGTAATATCATGACATATCCTTCATCTGAGGAGTAAAGATGGTTAAAAGTAGCCAGAAGTATACTGGACGGTGAGAGTTCGGTTCTCACTGTATGTCTTACTCTTTTTTTCTGATTGATTAGTTAAATCATTGCCGGGGAATTACAGTCTGAGTTGTGATGAAAAGCAAATTCTATCTAGAATAAAGATAAGATAATTAAACAAAAATCAATAATAATGTTCAGATATTCCATTCGACGATGAAAATATCATTTTATCAAAGACTCATCATGATCATCATCCTTTTTAGTATCCATCGTAGGATATAAGCTTTCCTAAAGATTCGCCAAATCTCTCTATCATGGGCTTTGTGACAGCAATACTTTCTGAACTTGTTTAGTTTGTCATGGCATCTCATATTTTGCCAGCTATAGTTTCGCATACGATTTGTGGAGATCTGTATTGTGAGTCGTGATGTCCAGTGGTTTTCTGACATTTTGCCAGATGTGTTTTCTAATTGATTCTATATCAGTGACATCTGTTTCTCTCCTATATACTGTGCTGTTTTGTGATCTCTCCATGTGATGTTGAGCACGATCTTCTCATGTTCAGGACTCTCAGTTTGAGGACCAATCTTTTCGTTGGATTCAATGTTTCAGCTTCTCGTGTTTCAGACTAATGGGATTTTCTTGTTTTGGAAATTTGAGCTGGCTCTACCGAAAGCCTGTCATCTTAGGATTATTCGTTCATTGATTTCTTCTTCTTTTGAAGGTTTCATGGAGAGTTGGTGTCCTCGGTAGAAGTAGTTGTTTACAGATTGGCACTTTCGAAAAGGGTTTTTGTGTCCTCGTCCACAAAATATTTGTTGTACATGATAATTTGTTTACTGAAGTTCAAAACTTTCTTGCTCTCTTTATTCAGCATTATTTAGATCGCAAAGTATTTTAGCATGTCGTCAGTCAGTAAATCTGTGGATACTTGGGTTTTTGCCGTGTATTCTGATTCTTTTTTTCCCAGATTTCGGTTCGGAAGATCATCTCAAAGCAATCCATGAAATGTTTAGGTAAGCTGGTATCACCTTTCTCCAGTCTTCATGTAGCCTAATAAATGAACTGTCGTGACAGTTTATATGTTGCGAGACTCTGATACACACAGAGAGTCTACGCCTTGTTGTATGATAGCATCGATTACCTTGGAGTTTTTCTATTGAGTCAAAAGCTTTCTTAAAGTCGACAGATGTTACAGCAAATGGCATTTTATATTCTGCTGCTATTTCTTTTAGTTGATTTACTGAATGGAGATGGTCAATAGTTGAATAGACTTTTCTGAATCCAGCCTGTCCTTGTGTACGGCTTTCATATACTGTTATGGTGATTTAGTTCGTGATCACTTCGGTAAAAAGTTTGTAGATGCAATTGAGTAGGCTTATTGGCCAGTAGTTGATTTGATCTTTCGGGTTCCTTTTTTTATGTAATAGCATTATGATTGCAGTATTATAATCTCCTAGGACTTCACTCTGTCTTTGATAGTTTCCTGATGATGACTTTACCAGCTTTTTGAACAGGTTGATGGTGATGCTATTTGGTCAAGGGGCTGTTTTTTTTTTATTTGATGGCTTGTGTCATCTCCCTCATGGTAACTTCTGGGGAAAACTTCGATCGGGTCACTCATAACTTGTATATCCTGTTTGGTGATTTGTTGTCTCTTTAGATTTATGTAGAATTCATAGGCATGTTGGACAATTTGGTCTTTATCCTTTGTTAGGTCTCCATCTTATTCGTACGCACTAAATATTTGCGTTTATCATGCAATGAGAGCCTTTTAAATAGTATTAAAGCCTTTATTCTCCCAGAAATGCGTTTGGTGATTGGTCTGGTATATATTCTTTTATCGGTTCTTTGTCACTTTTGGATGGTTTTGCTTAATTCGGTCGCTTCAATCCTCTCTTTCGTCGGTCGCTTCAATCCTCTCTTTCATCGGTCGCTTCAATCCTTTCTTTCATCGGTCGCTTGAGATTTCTTTGTTTTTTCACGAAATTCATGGTTTCTTCTGAGATTTGGCTGATTGCTATTAGGCGACGACAGCACAGTATATCTGGTAAAGACAAGAGACAAATGCATCATAGAATCCATTAAAATTATCAAATGGCAGTGGGCTGGCAATGTTGCAAGAATGGCGGACAACCGATGAACATCACAACTCATGATATGAATTCCCCGAGATCACATGCGCTACCGAGACCGGCAGGGTATTAGATGGAGAGACTTAGTAGACAAATTCAGAAAGTACTAGCTCTGCGGCGCCCATGATAGAGAAGTATGGCGAATCCTGAGGAAGGTCTGTGTCCAACGACGGACCATAAAGGACTGATGATGATGATGATGATGATGATGATGATGATGATGATTGAGAGATCATTATTTCATTGTTGAACACGTTGATATTCTCCTCTGGATCGGTGAGAAGTTCATAGCTGTTTATCAGTTCTAGCTTGGATCTAGTCAGCTCTATTCGTACGGTAAGAGGCTGCAGTTTTGCGCGGAACATTTCCCTGCGTTCTTTCTCTATATCAATTTGAATTTTACATCTTATCACTCTATGGTCGCTTTCTTCATTTACTTGATCCGGGATCTGAATGTATTCCACTCTGTCGCTTTTGTCCGCTAAGATGCAGTCAGTTTTGTTCTTGGTATCATGATTGTGTCTCTCCCAAGTCAATTTTAATTGGGTTTCATCTTGAAAAACGTGTTCATGATTTTCAATCCGGTTGCTGTTGCAGACTTGACGAAATCGTCACTTCTTTCATTTCGTGCTTATTATTCAAACTTGTCGGCGCAGCTTCTATGTTCTTATCTCACCTGACTGTTGGAATCACCCATAAGAATGAGGTATGTTTTGGTAATGGGGGGGGGGTATAGAGTCCAAGTCATTGTAGAGAAGGTCTCGAATGTAAACATCAACCAGCGCCAAACATAACTTGCAGGAAGTTAAATTTATGGTATAAAATCAGCTTCAGTTCACCGAATCCGGTCCGTGGCCGAATGGTTCGAAACGTCGAGTCAGAATTCTAATAAAAAGCAACTGTAACTTACAAGGAAGATAAAACTCGCCAAAATTAATAATAATCCCAGTCTTTATTGTTGATACCACATTGAAGCGTGTATGCTCCGAGAACATCCATAATTGCATGTTTTCTCTTTGAGCCATCTACAGAGAGACGCAAGGAGTGAATAGACGTTCTTCGTTTCATGTTGAGAACGGCCTTAATTCGGAAGCTTCAGATAAGGCTGATAAAATTCTAATTAGCACATGAATAGCAGAAAGTTATCCTCATCAAATTGCTTATTATTGACAAGTACCTAAGAGGGAGCTCTATTTTGACCACGATGAACATTAATAAGAGGAATGAGTGGGTGATTGAGATGAGTGATTGGCCATTAGCTTTTTGGCACGGCATAATTCTTCTACAACGAATCAAGATTCGTGTAATTTTTTGATACTGGATCAAACAACGTTCTCTAGCTAATGCAGTTACCGGTTGCAACTCCCAGTAAACACGTTTTGACGATATTAGATAAGAACTAATGTAAAGAGGCTAAAAAGCCAATAACACGTCCAGTTCTGCTGGATATCTGACGCCAGACATGGTCTGAACTTATCAATTTTATGCCAAGACCAGTTGTTACTCTCAAAACGGCAATAGCAAAGTCAACAAAGTATTTTAAGAAACATATTTTAATAGCAAGACGTAATGTATTTGCTTAAAATTTTCGCTTCACTAGCGGATCATTGTCTGGCACAAATGCACTAATGGAGGTCTTGGTTACCAAACGCGATAAGTGCCATTCAAAATCTTTTGATTAAATTAAAAAGAAAAACTGGATTTAATTTTAAAAAGTCCCAACACACACACACACACGCACGCGCGTGTGCGCATTCATATTCATCTTCTGAGTGTAATGCCTCAAATAAAAATGAAATCAAATTTGACAAAAGAATGCCAGGATTCAACTGAGGAAACTTATATCAGCGTACAGATATACGTAGTCACAACCCCGCCTTTTCCTGTTATCTCTCTCCAGAAAGATCTCTTGATATTTTAATCCAATAAAAACGAAGATACTTTAACATATACTCCAAGTGGAACACTAGTAATAGTAATAACTTCAACGTCAATCTTATATATGTCGCCATTTTTGCCGGCACGAATACAAATGCATATTCATAATAAAATTGGGAGAGATATTTCTTTAGACAGCTTTCAAGTTTGTCATCTTTTATAGCCTCTCATATTTTAATCAATAACAATGCTAAAAAATCCACATCTACATTGAAATATCCTGTACAGAAACCCCGGATTATATCCTTCCTCCAGTTGTTTGATAATTGAAATGAAGAAATATTCTGTTTGGATTCATTGCTTAGGCTTCTTCTTCATAATCATCATCATCATCATCATTAGCCTTTCAATGTCCGTCGTTGGGCATAGACACTTCTCTATCAAGGGCATCGCAGAGCCAGTACTCTCAGAATTAGTCTAGCTCGTTTCTCCATCTAATATTCTGCCAGCCTCTGTTGCGCATGTGATCTCGGAGAATCCATGTCGTGAGTCGTGATGTCTATCAGTTGTCCACCATTCTTGAAACATGGCTAGCCCATTTCTATTTGAGATTTTTAATGGATTCTATGATGTCCCCGACTCCTGTGTTTTCCTGGATATACTGTGCTGTCCTGTGGTCTCTCCATGTGAGGCCCAGCATAATTCTTTCATGTGCACGTTGCATGGTTCTCAATTTGCGGATTAGTCTCTTGGTTAGGTTGTCTTGGCTTACTTGCATACAAAATGGATCCAGAGATTCGTTTAGGACAACATTCTGTGTTCATCCATGTTTACTTATGTGTCTCAGTGTACGTAATCAGCTGTATTCATGCTATTATTTATACTTCTTTTCAATATTCCTAGCTCGATACCGTGCTGTTACTATGACAATGGATTATTCCATCTATTTTTACATGCTCCTCTGCTGAAATATTAATTGGGATTTTTCCTCTAAGCTTCTTGTTTTTGTAACGCTGTCGTGATCAGAATGTCTCGGGTAGACTTGAACCTTGCCAACGACAGTGTAGCAATTCTTGATGTTTAGGATTCACAGTGATGTCGGCATCAAGAATTTTAAAGAGACAAGACATTTCCATGACATGCAGCGAGAGACATGCCGTTTTCAAACGGTTAAAAAAGCGGAAAACCTTTGGGTTATTTTTTTCTGGGCACCATCGAGTTCAGCTCAGAACTGGACAGCCTAACGTGATGACAAATAAGAAATAGTGGAACAATATGATGGAGTCTAGATAATTTCATGAAAGTTCGTTTCACTTTTACTAAAGAAAACATGACATCATAACTTTTCAATGAGCAAATGAAATACTGTTGATTATAAAGAATGAAACCAGTATAGCATATACCAAGTGCAGAATAATAGTTTTGGAATTTCAAGGATTCGGTGCGTGGCTCATGAAATCTCGGCGCCATTAGCGTATACTACTTTTGTGACATGGTTGATCTGGCACTGGTTTGACTGACAAATAAAATAAAAAAAGGAATCACGTTCATTGGTTTACTGCAGCAACTTCAAATCTCAGTGCGTAATGAAGAGTGCCAATTAATACTTTAATCTAAAGGCAATCAAATCAATCAAACTTCAACATACGTCGTTTCAAAGGTTTCAAGTGATGTATCTATTACCGTGACATCCTTTTGCTTCGGGTGTTTCTCTCATGATTTCGTAATTAGCAATTTTTATTCTTGGGAGTGCTTCTCAAAAACAAGATCATTCATTTTCCATAATTATTTTTGGTGATACTTGTTATTTTGTCATTTATGACATATCGATTTATATTTTTTCCTTTAAATTCTACTGTGCAAATTTTCATGTCCTCAAGACAAAATGAGTCATAGAATGATTTGACGAAACCAACGTTTTGGAATTATTTGGATTTGGTGGATATATCTAAAGCCAGTCATAAACCTGTATTTATAGCTTAAGTGGTAGAGAAAAATGACTGACCTTTGTGCACACTGACGCCATTCGTTCGGGCTCAAAGTAGTGTTGACATGTACTAGCAGTATGTTTATTCCATTATTGTAAGAAATAACATAGTTTTATGACTGCTAGAACTTGCTAATTTAGTAACTCTGGCGAGTTAATCTATCTGGCTAAAGGAATTTTTAGTTTTTTTTCAGTTCTTTGTATTCATTTTATGATGATTAAGTTTTCGTGTTCCTTTTATGACGAGTGATGATAATCTTATTGGAAGTTCCCACAAACACAATGAAACTACCAACTTTTCAATTGGTGTTTTTATATTCCTTCTAGATACATGACAACGACCCCAAGTTTTCAAAGGAAGGCGCAATTTGCACACGAGGACACATTATTAACGTAGCAAGAGAGACGTTTTCTATTGCACCTCAGTCGCAAAACTTGTCATAACATCGCTGTTATCTCAATGACATGTTATGGATTCAACAAGTCAACGACGAGCATGTATACTCGAATAATAATGAAACGAAGGCCTACAAGCACATTTTGCAATTTACTCAAATAATATCAGCCTCAATGGATACATCAGTAGCAATTCAATCTTTTGATATAATGGAGTTCCAGCATATCACTGATTGTGAATTCTCAATTGCAACGTTTATGCTTAAAAAATCATACATATGTGAAAATAATCACCTATTAGAATCAGAAGGAAAGTGATGTATTTCATATGTGACTAGATTTGGCGTTACGTATTTGAAACTATACACTTATTCGCATTTATTTTCGTATTTATATTAACTAGAATTAAAAGTCTAACAAATTGCTTTTGAGAGTTATTTTAAAGTTATATCCCCTGTGATAGTTGTTAAATACGCACACAATATCTCCATAACTTCTGATTAAATTTCAATGAAAATTTCTGGAAGGATAGGTCAACAAATAAAGAAAAGTTGGTTGAACTTTGGGCAGTGGAAAGAATCCTTTTTTTCTTTTGATTATGAGATATTTCGTCATTTTTTTCCCATATATTTTTGTTTTCAATCATATTTGTCGGTACGGCATCTCAAAAATTCCTCAATGAACTTCAATGCCATTTCATGGACCACAGACCAAAGGAAAAATTTATCAAATTTTGTAAGGATCCATGAATTTTTTTTACCGTCAGCATCGGTGCATCCTGACTATACATGAACTGATTTTCATTCAGCTTTTAGTGACAATGGCGACGGCAGTGGAATTTACTCTCAAGGTGCTTTCTGGTCACATTATATATGAGATGGAGGGCATCGTGTTAGAGCAACATAGTCTATTGTATCTCAACACAGATGCGAGAGAAAACTATTACATGGTCAGTCACGAGTTTTATTAAATTCCATCACGCGATTCGATGAAAACAAAGGAACAGAAACGAGGGCAAATTCGTCAAATAAATACGTTGAAAGTAAATAAAAGTAAATGAATAAATAGTTGCTTAACACTTTTTGACATTTACTTGCCATTCTTTATGCTGTTCACTTGCAAATCTCAAACGTTGATACGATTCAATAATAAAGCGTTGACACAGCTTTGAAAAAACGTCTTCCTCTTGTATTCAACGTGAAGACACGAATGGACTGACGAGTAATTATATTTCTTTTCAATAGCAAGCCTAACATGCGACTATAAACTATCACCTGCGCATGCGCGAGTTCATGAGCGCTCACGGATTTGATATCTTTTGCGCAAAAGCAGAAAGCCAAAATGAAAAACAAAACAATGAAAATAGCTAGATGTGAGTTGTTTTAGGCCATATACTGATGAGAGATGGAAATGTGCGAGCAAAAGAAGCAGTACTGCCCTATTTCCACAAGAACTAGATAGGTTCAAGGGTTGGCCCAGAACCACGTTCTCAATCAATTTATGAACTATCCTAGGTGTAAACTACAAAATCTACTCGAGAAGGACCAATCTAAGCGACACCCAAGGATATGAAAGCCATAGTGAAAGACTGACTATCATATGAAGGACTGTGGCAGAGGGCATTTTTTGCGTGTGCACGTACTGCGGTTAAAGCAAGGGAAAGTACAAAAGACGCAAGTCTTATGTCAGGATTAAAAATCGAACCTTTTTTTTCTTTTTGGTGACTGAAAATACATCGATAGTCTTGAAGACCAAACAAAATCTACACTCACAGCAAGAGATAAAAGGGACAGAGAGAGAGAGAGAGAGAGAGAGAGAGAGAGAGGAGGTTAATTGTAGACCATCCAATTCTTTTCCAGGTCTACTCTTGTCTGATCTGCCACTCTAGTGATAGACCTTTGGTTCCTTAATTATAGGCGAGGCTCCTTATTTTATTGCTATATATATATATATATATATTACTAAATTACCTTACCCTCTTCTTTTACATAATACCGGAACTAAATGATCATCCATCCTTTTTTCATCTAATTTTATCCCGTTTTATTTTGTTTCTCATGCAACTAGACTTACTATCTTTCTTACTTCCACCATTATAATCCTTATTCACCGTCCCTTTTCACTTTCTTTCTCCTAATGTATTTTTGATTGAGAGGCCGTGACTTGCTATCTGCAGGGGTTCCGTACTTTATCTTGTCAATAAATCTACTTTAAATGTTTCTCTCGTCCTTTTGACGTCTATAAAGGGTTACTCTATAAAATGTCTTATCTTTGATCAAGTATGTAGGTATACTTCACGTATACCCACGCTAAAGTATCATCGACAAGAATACTATTTAAAAATCAACTGAAATATTTGAGAAGAAAACAAAATATTCAATTGAAGAGTGCCCATCAGCCATCATAATATAATACATGATTTCGACTGCTCATAGAGATCTTGAAAGCTAGGAAGGTGGAATCATTTCAAGATATACCACCCAAAACCCAAGAATAAGAAAGCCTTAGTAGAAGACCGAAAAACATGACTGGTCGGAGAAATCGTGAAGGCTGCTGAGACGTAATCATCAGAGGATGTAACTACGACTTCACTAATAACGATAATAATAATACCAATAATAAGGAGCAAACACAATAGGTCAAGATACATTGCATTTATGAAAAAAAGAATGTGAGAAAAGAAGTGATGTGTTCTTTTGGATAATGATATAATATGACAAGAGTAAATGCTGACGTTCCAACACATTAAGCCTCTTAAATATATTTCATTCCCTGTTTGTTCATTTTCAGAAAAATATGATCACTACAAGTTATGAACTGAATCTCTTGGATCAGAAATTACCATTATTTTCTGGATAAATGACTTCTCTGCATTATTCGACCCTGGCTGCTAGCAACATAACAAAGGCGAATCAAATAGGAAGAATTAACTTATATGAGATCTCCTCTGGCGTCGGCAATGAAATGAGAACAATCTAATCTATGGATAGAGTGTTCGGTTTAAGATTCCCAGAAGGTTACTGACGACGACTTTTGCCTGAAGAAGACTGCAGGGTACGACAACTGAAGTATAATTTGTAGATCTCTGATTATGTTGGATTCATGGATACATCATGCGTACAAACCATACCAATGATGGTAGCGGGCCGGCAGGTTAAGCATTCAATGTGTATCATGTCTAGAAAAAAAAAACGGTTTTCTGTTATTTTTACACCAACTCTCTTACATAGGATTAAGTGCAGGCTATATGCTAAATTGATCCCTTAGTTTGTGCCCGGTATTGTTCACTCTTTTTTCTTGAAAATTCCAACTTTTTTCAAGTAAAAGGCGAGAGAAGTAATCTTATCACCACTTTTAATGTAATTTTATTTTCATTGATCATTGCCAATAAAGAATTCTATCAGAAGACAATGGCGTTAAAATTATTTTTATCTAACACCTGACCAGGCCAATTTATTTATACTTTGAAGTGGATAAAGTGAACTTTTAAATGGCCTTCCTTGCATTTAGATTTTCTCGGTTCTACATAGTTCATTAGAAAAGATCGACATGGAAACGTTGAAATGCAATGGATTACCACGATTAGGATATTAGAAAGTCTCTCACTGCAGCTAAATTCTGCTCGATCTGAGAATAATTCTTGGATTTTACATGATTTTAAACTAAAAACATCACCAAAACACTTCAAAGATTTGACTCAGCATAGTATAACAAAAAATAATAGTACAAAGCAGTCAGGTTCCAGATACAATCTTAACAGATCTTGAATAATTTCAAGCATTTCGTCTTATAAAAACTTTGCAATTAGGTGCTATATTCAAGTGCCTACCCACGACGGCTGAAAAGAATACATGTTCGATTCAACGCAGGGGCTCATAAGCTTATGTATGGATCGAGAGGAAATTACCCAATTCCTGCAATTAGTGCCCTGAAGGCATCATGATTATTCATGACTTTCCCCACATACTGCAATAGGTATGTGCTGCCTGGGGGTCGGTTTTCGTTATTTTTTAGAGCAAACTCCAACCATGTACTTCTTATTGAAACTAAAATGACATTTTACTGATGTTGTTTATACAATATGACTCTCGTGCTTAATGCTTATGGCGTTAATTTCTGATAAATTGATTACAGCGTATTATTAGAGTTCTAGGACGACCTTCACATGCTTGCTTAATGAAATAACACATTGGATTAAATAGAAATCAATATTTAAAAATAAAAAAAAGCATATTTTATGATCTGAGTGAAATAACTTCCCCTTTATTCATGAGTTCATGTTCATAAAACAAAATTTCATATTTCTTTTGAAATCAATCTGTGTGTGATGACGTATTGCCGTCCCCAGCACATCTCATCGCCCCCCTGCAAACTTTTGAGGGTGGTATTCCCCCCCCCATTAAGAATCACTGCTTCAGAGTCTCTTTAGGTTGTTCAGAATGTGACAAACACTAGAGCCCAATGGAATTGTGATGGAATTGTTATTGTTACGAAAAGGCGTTCCCTTCCCTCTCATGTCGGATTATGCCAACATTTATGTCGTTAATCCGTGTCCAAGTGATTCATCCTTGGGTGGAGATGATGAGCTAAAGTAAGGATAGGAATCCGTTGAAAGTGAAATACTTCGATGTTTGACATTTGGTTTTGAAACACGGCAATCAGGCCCGAGGCCCCGGACAACAGAGAGAGTCGAGATGTCAAGCAGTTGAACAGAAAAAAAACCCCCAAAAAACAAACAAACAAACAACAGTCCACCCATGGACCTTGTTATCCATCCCCTCCGTCAACTTGTAAAAAAAAAAAGGGAAAAAAAGAAAATGAGAAAGATATGCCACTCCTAATTTCAGTGGTGCCTGAGGAAGACTTCAAAGACCAGAAATACACCGTCGTCTTCGGCTTTTTGTTATTGTCTGTCACTTACACTCGCCTGTCTGTTCACATACGTACGCATCGGTATACACAAAGGCAACACAAATCAGACAGACGCAAGAACGAGGTTTAAATATATATTCGCGAACACCGATCTTTCAAAGAGATGACCAGACAGGAAACGGCACAGAAAACCTACCTGGTGAGTGGAGTTCAAACTCCAGCTTAGGAAGCTTTGTGTTTACTCTGCGCGAGTGCTTTTGGCAGAGGCACGAATCCATCTAATCCCTGGCTGAGCAAAATTGCGCAGGGTATTGTGAATGACGATACATCAGGTGGTTATCACCTCTAAGTCAATTTCACATATTGCAAACGGGCGCTAAAATAGTTATATGATATTTTGAGTCCAAGCAGGGATTGATGAAACAGTAACAATTGTAAAGGCCTTCCTCACTTAATCGTCTTTCTTTTTGACGGACCAAAGTACTCAGCTTTTTTATCTAATCTTATTCACCGACAAAAGGCACTGCTATTCCGGCAACTCTGGTAGCAATTTTGCCTTTTGTTGATAGCCTCCAGTTTTCTCATTTCATAATAGGCTTGAATCTAAATCCCCTTTCTCCTGCATTGTACAGTTGTATCAGCAGCCTTATAATTTTCTTTCTGATTTTACCGAAAAACTTATTATTTCGGGGCATATAGAATTCTTTTATTCCCAATAACAGGCATCTCTCACGTTACTGAGGTTTACACCTATATGCTTTTGAGAAAAGGTCTAAAACTGGCAAAATTTTGATTCGTGCCTTAGGTGTTGGAATGCTCATAAACTTTTCCCATTTGAATTAAAAGTAATTGCTTCTCCTCTTTATTCCATTATTTATTTCAAAGTTTACTTTACTTTAGGGCAAAGGGCTAACCTATACTGTATTGTGTCTAATGGGTAGGAGGCTGGTACTGCATACCTAAAATTATAATTGCAAATAGCACAAGTTACACTGAGTAGTACTCTAAAGTGCTCTTTACTGTGTGTCTTATAGGCCAGGCAATACGGTACGGCATTGTACTAAAGTTGGTCAGCGAATAAGACCCACACTGAAAAGCATGCTAAAATATGAACTTTGCTGATTAAGTGTTGATGATTCAATAAAGATAAAATATACAATCATTGAATGTGTATGCTTATATGAGATTCCAAGAGTTCAAATTTATGAGAAGGTACAATTTTGTATATTTCAAAATTATGATCGATTTATGCACACATAATTGAATGATATGCAGTATGCATTGTACTCACAACATTCAATAATAATTCATAAGAAGGTATCAAGACATTTACCGGTCTTTTTGAATGCCCAGTCCCAGATATCTGCAAAGTACCTTGACAGGAGGACAAAAAATGAACAAGATGTTTAACACGTAAAATGATAGTCATTGTACTTTTGACATAGTCTTGAAAGGCTTGTTCTTCCTTTAGAAATGCTTTTGTAGAATTCACCAATGCATACAAGAGAAAGAAGTCCTGTCTCTTCGATTCCTAACGTTTCATTAGAGTAATCAGAACTCGTGTATATTTTTCAATGATTTTGTTCTCGGCCCAAAAAGCAGCATAGAAATACCACCAATTGTTTATTCGATATGTATTTGAATACATTTTCTCGGACAAAAATACAGAGCAATAGAGGCTACTACTTACCTCTTCTTTTCAAATGCACTTCATAAAGACTTGATGATATACGGCAATCCAAGAGTCCAATGCAAAGAAAGTATACACATAAAATCACCAACAAATTATTGTTCAATCGTCATGACTCAGCGAAAGATAGAGCTATTAAAATATATAGCACGTTAACTGATCATTTTCTTTCACTTATATCCCGAACTCTTTAACTCTGTAATCGGCGCATTTGGTTATTTTCTAAATGTAGTTAATAGCGGGGTACCGATGAGGATCGAACTCTCTACTCTAGCGAATTATTGGTAGATGATTAAAAGCAAGCCGATTTGATGGTGGGACGTGACCTGTTCATATTCCATTCTTGTGAAAATCAGACGCAAAAAAACAAGACTTTCCTTCGGCTCATGTGAAGTCATTGCACGCTTTCCTCAACGAGCAGAGATATTCGTTGGCTGGAACTCCACAGAAGAGTTAATTACAACCTTTCTGCTAGCTTGGGAATTAGAAGCAGAGAAAATTACTGATTACGCAATGGAAAAGGAACTGGAAAAAAAATGCTCAAACGATTCCAAGTCCCGACAATCAAGTTACAAATGATAACATCACCAGCGAGACTCTGCTTATCGGATGAGAACAGTCCAAATGGTTGATTATTGGGGAAACTTCGCCTCAATTGCATTTCGGTGCGATGGTTAAGATTACAAGCAACGGCTCTTTGTATTTCTATTGAAATACACGAACTCATAAAAGAAAAAGGCTACTGAGAGTTACGTTAGGAAAATGAAATCATGGAAATTATTTCCATAAATCAGAATTTTATAAAAGGATTAAAATGGAATAAAAAAACGGTTTTAGACAATTGTAAATTTTCTTTCATATCTCACCAGTGAATCATATTCATTGACAAGAGCTTTATATTTGAAAAAAAAATACTTTTTTTCATTAGGATATGGACTATTGATTTACCTACGTCCATAATTTCTCCTGAGCTAATTAGTGGTATAGTACATGGTCTACTTTTATCATGAGTAATGTGTTTTTCTTCTCTTTGTTCGTATCAATGAACTCTTTAACTTTAAAGTCACGATTTTGCCGATAAAAATCATCTTCTGTCAACCACATGGAGAGAAAAGACTCTTCCAGTGGATCAACTTCGGTAATTTATTTTCAAAAGATGAGCAGCTCATTGAAATTTTAAAATATCCGTTTTTTTTTTTCTCGTGTGAATTGACTAGTAGTTGAATGTTCATCGAGTAACATTCAAAAACGGTTACAGCATTGAGACTGAATAATGAATTGTAATTTCAAGGATGCCAGTTACCATATCTTGTTCTATAGACTAATTGAAACGTTTCTTTGAAAAGTCTGCATTTCTAATTCTTATTTTTTGTTCTGTAATGTTTTCACTATAAAGACATACTGTTCAATAGTACGAAATTGCTCAACTGGTTTCTTCATACTCTTCTAACTTAGCTGATTGGTCATCTGGAAATGTAAAAAAAAAATATAATTATCTACCGTATGAAGATATTTCATATTTACTTCTATAGAATGTCCCGAAATTCTTTCTATTTGTCAGAGGAGATAATCAGTTGTATCTAATTACTCTTTTCCCAAATACGTTAAAAGTTAGGATCATTCCTGTTAAAAAAAAGCTTGAAAATGTAGAGCATCATATTGTTTTTGAAATTTAAAAAAAAGTATATTGCAATTTCAGATTTATTAAACCAGGGCAAGCCCGTTTAAAATGTGCCCCCCATTTTATGAAAAACCTTCAGGAGGGTTAAACAAAAATTAAATAAGATAATGGGACATTGTTGTTTATTTATGGTGTCGTTGATAGCAAATATCAAAACAAATTTCGAGGTTAATCGTAATAACAATCGAAACGGGATTTTAAGAAATGTCCCAATCAAACGATAATTTGATTGAAACTCTTTCTATTGGAAAATTCGACGGAAAAATGATTCTGTGTCTCGCTTTCTCATTATTTGACTCTCTCTCTGTCTCTGCTTCTCTCTCTCTCTCTCTCTCTCTCTCTCTCTCTCTCAATTCAATTCTGCAATGATTAGTAACAGACGTCAAGTAATAGAAATGCCATTTTTTGTGGTCGTAAATATGGGTTCATTTCAGTATGGAATTTTTTCATTTTGAATCCGAGCACCCCTTTCCCTATCTAGAACTACTGAACCAAACGACTTCAAACTAATCATTGTATGTCAGGTGTACGGACAGAGATATCTGGTCAATATCAGCTTCGTACAGTAGCCAGTTGTAGAATTCCCGGTGCACCCACACAAATGTACTCTCTCATACACACACACACATACACACATAGAGGCAGGCACACACAGAAGCTACAGTGAGGATACTGCATCCGTTTTTGACAGTATGAGTAAAGTAGTTGTTTATACCATTGATCGTCCCATAACTTCTGCACAACGTGGTATGTTTGATAATTACGCAAAGGACTGCTGAGAAAGAAGAGGCCATTTTTAATCAATTCGTATCTCAAATGTCAGAAATAATCCGTTTTATTTTAAGTTTTAAATGCCGATGTTGCAGCGCAGAGAAAATCCAGAACTAGCGAAGCAAACGGCTGTTATTTCCCTCAGCGTTGCAAGTCAGTATGCATGATCTTGTTGTGGGTAGATTAGGATGGTAGTAGGAATTAAAATTAATACAAAATAATGATTTAAGAGACAGGTGGGAATCCACCCCTTCCGTAGCGGATACGCTTGCTAAAGTAAGAGATCATAAATATTTCACACTGAAACATTATATAACCGGAAAAGTTTTTCATAAACAGTAAGAAAAGATGGCAGGCAGCCAGAAATCTATTTGTAGTATTTGCAATTTTTATTTCCTCTTAGGGCCTACCAACAGCAATGTTATTGAATACTGGCTGAAGTTGAAAAGAGCAGACCATTATGATTGTATTGAGAGTTGGTGGCTGCAGTCAAAATCAGTCGGTGGAAAACTTCAGTATGCAGACATTGCTATGTAAAGAGAATCCGTAAATAAAATTTGCAGTCCCCATAGCTCTCTTCACTAGATTTTTGGTTGTTTTCTATGATTATGTAAAACTAATTCAATTTTCTGATTCAAAACGTATGTTAACCTTCTCATGTAGGGAGAGGTACTTAGATTTATTAGGGTAACACAAAAGTTCTCGATACCTTTCTGCAAAATCCCTAGAGAAATCTTAGAAACGGCTTCAAAGTTTCTTCTCTCTGCGTATTTTTCCTGTAGCCTCCTTGCAGAACATTGGGATATATTCCAATTTCCGTTGCAAGTAGATTTTATGAGTTGGAGTTTCTTGTTCCGGACCCTAAATGGACTGCCTTACGGGACAGAACATATGTCTTACTCTTAACCTATCCATATTTAAGGGGGGGGGGGGGTGATTTTAATCCTTTCCGCTGAGCACAAGTGCAAAGTGAATGTGAGCAGCCCCAGGACAAAACTGTTTTCTGTGCAGGATATAGCTTCGCCGCTCACCATTTACCGTCTCCAAAATTTGCCAAGCATATTTTGCTGGTGCATGCGTGACCATCACCAATTATCTGCCGCAAAAGAGATAAAGAAATTTGCAAGAAAGTGGAAAACAACGTTTGAATATAAAAAAATGCATATTCTAAACCGTTCACTCTCCATGTTTAATCTTTGAAAAAGTGCTGTGGATGCAAGGACAACTGAACTTTACGTCAAGGTAACAGTAGGTGCAAGCACGTATCAAAAATAGTTTTTCGAATTTCAAAAAAAGATATCTGAAGCTAAAACTCCAGAACTTAAAAATGAAGTGAAGGAAGTTTCGAAAGAAATAGCTGTATAACCAACACATGCTTTTCAGGAAGTTGTAGATGGACCAGTTAACTATTTTGCATTAATTTCAAGCCGTAGTCATATTCTAATCTAGGAAAATGGGTTCTACTTCAGCTTAAAGAAACGAACATCGATCGGTGTTTAAAGACTTGTCACCGTTTTCTTTCTCAATACAGGAAAAAAATTTGACCAGATAGCCACTAGCGACGAAAAATAGGTATATTACGAAAATCTAAAACAAAGAATGGCTATATCCAGAAGAGCCTTTAACACTTCGACCTGAACGGAATCCAAAGTTGGAAAATGTTTTCCCTGAATTCAATGGGAATGTAAAGAAATTCTTTCGTGCAACATACTCAAACCTGGCCAAACTATTCCCACCCCTAATCATAGGTCGCTTGGGTCGCGTTACAAAAATATTTTAGAACAAATATATTTTGTGTGGGGTAGGAAGACGAATATTTTTGTATTTTATTACAACAAACGTTCTCCAGTTGCAAACCGATGCAACTTACTCATGGATTTAGGCAGGGGGTGATTCTTTCACATTTTGCGTTATCTCGAAAACAGTTATCCTCAATGTATGAGTTCGTTTGGGCAACACAATTGTCAGGCAGTTGTCAGTTTCAGAGATTTTTAGATATTAGAAAATTTCATTGAAAAAAATCATCGATTCAAATGCCGAATAGTACTTTTAATGATTGAATAAACAATTAAACTGAAACTTTGTGCAAGATCATAGAAATCCACGACAGATACTTAGATTATTGACTGATGATTCTATAAATGATTGAGACATTTAAAATTCTGAATGGATTTAGCAACGACAGCAAAAATGTATAAACCTGACAGACCGAACAAACAGTTCAATATATAGACTGAATAGTTATCAAAGGTTGATTGCTTTCAAGAAAAGAGTGATAAATTACATGATTTAGTTGCCAGAATGGGTTCGATACGAAAATAGTGTCAATAGTTTTGAAAACAGGCTTGATGAACTTCGCTGCTATAGCATAACTAATAAATTAAAGGGACAATTCTGGTAACATTCAAATTGAATTTTAAACAAAATATGAATTAATTGAATTTCATCGTTAGTGTAAAATTGTATAAAAATTATTGCCTGGGAGCTATTATATCAAATGAATAAGTATGAATTTATATAAAGGAAATATTTTGTCCAAATCACTGAAAAATGTTCACATCAACCTAATATTTTATGAACACAGCTTTCCATTTTGTTGAAAGAGAAGAACTTCAAAATAGAATGAAAAATATTTGTTTTTTTTATGTTAGAAATTAGAATTTAAAGAAATATTAAAAAAAGCAAAACGAAGAAAGGCAGACGTAAAATGTAGCATTTCCCCTATTTCTCATGATGAATATTCTTCAAAAATTATTTTTCAAATCAATTACCATTCACAATAGAACAGAACTCACTTTGTTGTGATTGAGTGAATGATGAAAGGTTAAGTGAATGATGAAAAAAAAAAATGTTTTCCTCATTTATGAAACAATGAAATCAGTGTAGCGAAATAATCTTGATTGGGTAAAAAGAAGTAAAAGCAGTTCCGGAAAAAGGAAAACACACAATGTTAGCAGCTGACAATAAATATAACAGTTCAAATAAAGGTTATTATCGCCAGCAAAATACTGCTCTCTCATCACGTTCAATCTATATAAAACAATTGTATTATCTCCCTTGTTCCGTTTTTTCATGTGTACATGTGTATGCGTGTGTAAGTATAGAAATTTCCTCACACTGATACACAACAATTGAATTACCTTATTTATTTTTCCGTCGTGTATATACTCTGTGTATGTATGTACGTGTGTGTGTGTATGTGTATGCGCATGTGCGTGCATATATATATATATATATATATATATATATATATATATATATATATATATATATATATGTGTGTGTGTGTGTGTGTGTGTATATATATGTGTGTATATATATGTAGAGAGAGAGATTATACTTGTATCTCTCTCGGTAGATATATATATTTTCTCTCTCTTTCACACTTTCTACATGAATATGTGTATATACAAATGTATGTGTGTGTTTCTGCTTAATTGTGCGTATGTGGGAGTGTATGTGTGTATATGTGGCTTGTCCAATAAATTATGTATCAAAAACATGATTGAGAAACATTCTCTTTTATAATGTACATTATTCAATTTTATCGCTGTCACTTCAGGGTGAGAAAACAAAATAATCGAAAAGTGAGAAAACCACAGTATAACTATTTATGGCACAGGAAAATGTCATAAATAATCTAATTTGTATCGAATGGCCAGACAATTAACCTCGCTTATCAAATAGACCAGGTACATTCGTGAACATATTTTTTTAATTATGATATAGAGAATATACGCAAACTTCTCTAAACTTGAACTAAGTACAGAACTGATGATTCAAATTGAATAAACCAGTGCTTCGAAGAGAAGAGTGGATAAAGTGTTTTTAATGAAAAATGAAAGGTTAATGAAAAATGAATGATGAAGTCTCAATTTATTAATATATTCATAATTTTCAGAACTTGATAAAATTTTTGCAGTAGATATACTCAAAAAGAAAACGTTGTCTCTAAATTCTCAGATAGTTGGATACTAACTTTAAACTAGAAAAATTCTGAAAATTTACAGTGGCCAATTTTTTCTGTCATTCCTGGTTTTCTTCACATATTCTAGGATGTTAAAAAACTGAATAAAATGAACGCTTGAGAAAATGTTTCGTTCGTGATAAAAAATGAATTATTTTCATTGGTGATGTGAAATAATCAAAACAAATAAAAATAGAGTCGTGGGTGAATGGAATGTTCTGTTCTGAGTGAATGACACTTCACTGCTATATCTTGAAAAACACTGGCATCAATGATTTGGATAACTATTCTAATGCCTCCCTCATTTACATTGGCTTCATAAATGATTACCAAAAATGACATTTTGCTCTTTGTCCCGACTCGCTGATGGCTGATGAAGCTAATAGTGTGAAGAGATGTTTTGTCACCGCTATTGAGGAATTGTGAGAAGTATGAATTTTAAACTTGAACTTTTTTTTGAATATTCTGTCATTTTTCTCATTATATATATATATATATATATATATATATATATATATATATATATATATATATATATATATATATATATATATATATATATATAATGTATTATGACATTTAGACAAAAATCCTAAATATTATAATGCTTTAGTATAGTTGTATTTCTACTCTCACATATGTTTATAGCATCAAGAATTTCATTGCCCTGTGTAGAAGAAATATAATCATACTGAGTCAACGACCAGCTGTTAAACAAAAAATGTACTAATATCAAACTGCATCAAATACATGCAAACAAATCACAAGAAAGCACAGAGCAATAACAACAACCCTAACGATTAAAACTCAAACACAGAAACATGACAAAGCATATAACAAAATATATGGTAACAAAAAAAACATAATATCGTATGTATATATATATATATATATATATATATATATATATATATACATACTAAACAAATAAATAGAATACAACCCATGCATACATAGGCACAGCCCTATGATAAGATAATACAATAGTTAAAACTACAATTCAAAAGAAGAAAACATCAACTACCCCTAACACCCAACCAATCACAAAACACACACACACACACACACACATATATATATATATATATATATATATATATATATATATATATATATATATATATATATATATATAGAGAGAGAGAGAGAGAGAGAGAGAGAGAGGGGTATATTAATTCTGTATATATATGCTAAAAATACGAATAAAATGAAGCATACATAGATAGAAATATGCATCGCTTCATACCCACACAACAAAATTGGAATAGAAATAAAAATAATCCAACTAAACCAAAACCCCAAGATATATAGCAACATGATTGATTGTAATATATCTTAACCATGATGAAATATCACACACACACACACACACACACACACACACACACACACACACACACACACATATATATATATATATATATATATATATATATATATATATATATATATATATGCTCTAACGACCAATAATAGCGGCTAGATAACAACTTATTCAATCTCAGATTTCATTTTCAATATACAGGAGACAAATTGGTGATAAAAAGAAAGTACACGTAAACTTCAACAATCAGGAGGATTGAGAGGGGAAATTGGAAAGTAGTTATCAAGAGAGTAAGAAGAGCGTTATCTAGTTAGATACGAGAGTAAGAATAGAGAGGAGGAAAAAAGTTTTGTATTTGTTATCTTTAATTTTTTTCCATGTCCTGAGCAGGACCAAAAATATTATCAGCAATGGAAGATGTCGTCTACGCAAGAATTTTTATTTTTTATTTTCGTATGCACCAATTTATAGTCATTACAACCTCTGCATGAACCTGCAATCAAATGTTACTTGGAGCAAGAGCGGTATATCAATTGCTTGTTCGATCATGTACTTCCGTTAATGAACCTTTTTACTTTGTTGCGACAATTAATTTCACTGTGCTACATAATTTATCTATTCCAATCTGTCTGTGTCGTATTTGATATCAACTTGTTGTTCAGCTTGGGCGATCCAATTCATTTCTTATCAGCTGAAGTATTGTCAATTTCTATTAATGATTTTTTGCCGTTTTGCTTCTATTTATCTTAATGCTAAACGATTAACGCCAAATCATTCTTGTTATTTCAGCTCTAGCCATCCGTGGCGGCTCGAGTTCAAATCAAACTTTTAAACTCATCCCTCATCCCAATCTTTTCTGACTCATGTTCGTTGATATATGGTAGTCCAGTATCAGTTATCCAATTCACTTATCTTATTAGATGAAGTATTGACAATTGTTATTAATGATTATTTGCTACTATCTACCTTAATCCCTATCGTTGTTCTTTTGTATTGCAGGTAAGCACATGCCGGATCCCCTTTAACTTTGAGTCAAAAAATCAACGACAGGGATCGCTGTCAAGCGCAAGTGAAATTAGAAGAAATAAAAACAAAACTCATTCCTGATTCCGATCTCGTTTCCACTGTATTTGTTCTCAACTGGTAGTTCTGTACGGGCAATCTAATTAAATAGATGACGCATCATCAGTTATCATTAATTTACCTTCATCACAATTTTTGTGGCTTTTATCGCAACTAAACTCTAGCCAGTCTCCTTTTGATTGTTAGGGAAATAATTACAATTAGTTAATTGCAATACAGAATACGTTCGAGGTGAGAGTCAAACTCACAAGTAAATACATCTACTCAGATTGTCGCTTGAAAGTATCTTTCGGAAAACTCTCTGGGAAGAAATTTAAATAAACAGAATAGTTGAATCCCTTCAGATTAGTCGATGATATCAGAAGAATTACAAAACATGTCAACAAACTATATAGGGAAAGTAAAAATTAGACTTAAAGATTAACAGAACAGAGACGAAAGTAATATCCCCCAAAAGACCATACGAATTGAGGGTGAGGCCAAACCATGGGTTAATGAATTCTTTTACATAGGACAGGTGACAAATCCAAAGACAGACCATGAAAGTTAAGTAAAACGACACTTAATGATCGGCTGGAAATCATTTTGTATTAATAGAGACATATTGAAGAACACAATGCCAGTGTGCGTGAAGTATATAATGTACAAACTACCAACTAAGACTTATGCGAATCCACAAAATGGACTGAGAATATACTTAGAATTGCAGAGAGAGCCATGGGAGGAGTTATGCTACTGTGGTGGCCACTTTACTTATGGTTAAAACTAGGAAAGAAACCCTACTCAAAGCTAAATATCTATAACGTCATTTCTGACGGCGCTGCTCCCTACAAAAGCTCTGAACACATGTGTTCACTTGCCCATTTGCCCCTTTTCTGTTAGCCAATTATTCTTTATTTCTCAGTTTCCATTTTCCCAAGGATCGGTATCATTTTACCAGCCTCCTGGCCGATCTGAACTTCACTGTTTTTTCTACCGTGACCAATCACTGTACTGGTCATTGCCTATTCTGTTTCACAGGTATCGAGGCATCTTTCATACACTTAGCTACCAAAAACGTCTATTCACCACCATCTCTCGTCGATAAAACGGCAATGCATTTGCTACATTACAGTCACGTTTATTTGTCTTCTAATTCTGCGTGCTTCGGGGAGCGCACACGGATCGAACTCCGTGCGTTAGTCCGTCTTGTATTTTTCAGCATCCGAGAATAGCCCTCAAGTTGCTCGAATGCAATCACAAATACATCACCCACGAATCGGTAGTTAAGCATATACATACATTTTTAACGGTAAGTTAATGCTGTTTCGTTTATGTGACCAGAACAGATAATACACTTTGATCCCGAAATGAAGTTTCGAACTGAATTGATTAGTAAGGTCGAAATCAAAGTAAGAAAAGTAGTACGTTTGCTGAAAAGTAAAAACAGATATACTTATCGTTAGTGTGCTAGCTACTACTAAGGATGTCATCAAAACAATTAACCTTATTATTTTGAAAATTTGCTAGTGATTTTAAAAATCATATACAACATTTTGAATTTTAAGGAAATTATTCAATGATTTTTATCACATTTCGATGATCATAATTTGATTATTAGTAAAATAAAACAAATGAAATTTTCTGCAGAAATGATTAACACATTTAGGTAGATGTTTTATTATTTTTCCTTTCTGTCTTCATCCCTCTATCTTTACTCATTCTTTCCTTTCTTCCTCTCCATAGCCGATAACACATAATATATATTGCTTCCTGTACATCATCACTTCTATTCTTCTTTCCCCCCTATCTGTCTTTCTCTTTCAATCTTCTTTCATTCTTGGCTTTCCTTGCTACCTCCACATTGTTTCCGTCTTTCTCTCGTTCTTTTTTCTTTCCATTTCATAGGATTGAACGACGACAAACACCCATGACGTAGTCAGTTCCCCCTTTCTCCCCCACTCTCTCCATATTTTTTTATATTGATTTCTCTATCTCTATCTTTCACAGTTTGTGTCGTATTAAAAATTATATTCTTCCTATCTTTGTCTACGTGGCACCAGGTATACTAAGATTTCTGGAGCGGTTGTGAACGTACTTTTATTATTAGATCATTTTTATAATATATATCACCTTTGTGAAGTGAGACTTTGTTAAAATGTTGTGTTGTGCCATTCTTCTTTGCAGAGAGAGCCATCCTGTCCCATTCATAAGTAAACATTCAAAAAATAGGATTTGGTGTCGACCACTAGCCCCGATTTGAAAAATACTATTTCGTCAGTCACAGTGTAGATCAAAAATACAATGCCCGTGTAAATGCATGGGATATATATGTTGGAATATATAGATATCGTAGTGGAATTATTCCTTCACTCTTTGCCATTCGAAATCAGGCCAGTCTGAGATTTCAGGGGGTTGAGAAAGGGGGCTTCGCTTGTGTCATTGAGCGTTGTATACAGATTGCTTTTCTTCATGAGGATTACTGGGATCATAAAGGGGGGGGGACATGTTCAAGAACTGCTTACGATACATTGTATTCCTTGATGGTTTCCTGCCCCGTCTAAGTACTGAGGAACCTTGATGTACCTAAGCATCTGTTTGTCCAAAGTGGTTGACTGTGACGTAATGGAGAAGTCAAATGCAACCTATGAACCTTGAGCACAGAGTCACTATTTAAAGATTGTGACGAGTAAATATCAATACCTTTCGGTTGTTTCGAAATTCTTAGAAGAGAAACATTGTCTTCATTACAATTATTTTGATATTCTTTCGTTTTTGTTTTTCTTGCTATTTATCTCAGCATTTATTTCTCTTTTGGCTTTTACACTCCACGTTATTTGAATTAAATTCAAAACTTGCTATAAAATTTAACTTATTTTTCATAGGAAAATTGTTAACATATTCTAACTGAGACATCTAGTATCTTATATGTAAAGGGGATTTGATAGTATTACATATGTATAGGATGTTTGATATCGTCTATCAATATATCTATCGATAGGCAGTTGGAGAACGGGTGCTTCTCAATCTGGCTGTACCCTTTTTTTTGACCCGATGCAACTAAGGTACGTCTCTGAACTTGAGGCACATGCTTCTCGGAATTGAGTTAAAATCGGAAAAAGGGGAACACGGAAGCCTACGTAAGCAGAAAACTCTATCAGCTTTGAATAATTGGAAAGTGACTCTTACTATCTAAAATAGAAGTAATATTTCACAATAACCCGTGGTTTGCAGCATATACAATGGGGAATTATGTTTCCCGCAAAGTTGCCAGTTGACTTGGGGCAAATGAACTGAATGAATGAGAAGATGAACAGACATAAATTTGAATAGCCAGCAGCGACTATTTATACACATTTGACTGGGCGTTGGTTTATTTTGGGTTTATGAGGCTTAATGTAATCTACTCTTTGAGAGAACACGTCCAAAATGTCGAACATCATACTTACAACAATTATTTGTCAAAAGAGTAGTGTGAAAAATTGCAAGAATGGATCCATACATATATTTCAGAATATCATCTATCGGTACAAAATCTAAAGACTAAATAGAAAAGATGCGTTCACTGATGCAACTCAAACGCCAGACAACATAATTAACGCTCCCTTAAGTTGAGCACTCTCCAAGTAAGGTAACTCGTTCATTATAAGCCAATGCAATGCTCTTCCAACTTAAGAAAAGAGCACTCAGGTGGATGGAGAATTCATGCGTGAGTGAATTTATCGCTTAAATTCAACTTTACTGACCTCCAGTTCTGCGTAGGGCAGAGATAAGATGCCAGCCTCTGGGTCTTAAGGAAAGGTTTCGATCCTATGCTGTGGTACTGATAATGGTTAAATTCTGTCCAGCTTTCTGTGGATGACACAATTACTTAAATATATGTGTACATTATTGTGTCATCCAGAGACAGCTGTTTTGATGTATTACAACTCATCAGTGTGGCTATAGACATTCCATCCAGTACCGCGAGGCAGAATTGAAACCTTCACTTCAGAACCGTAGGCCGTTATCCTATCTCTAGACTACGGAACTAGGCAAGAAGGCTGAATTTAAGCATTATATTCAAATTACGCAGGAATCCCTCATCCACCAGAGTGATCAATTCCTCTCTCTCTCTCTCTCTCTCTCTCCCTCTCTATATATATATATATATGTATGTATGCATATATATATATATATATATATAAATAATAGTTCAATTGTTAGTGTCGAATGGCTAATCTCGTATCGTGGCTAATTCATGCATTAAGCTTTTTCATAGGTATGCATACGGGAACTGTAGTATAGAAGAATAATACTGTATACGGGGAGCATAGTATAGAAGAAGGATACAGTATATTGATGCATGCTTTTGGGTACAGCCTAACATGTTCACGTGGTCTATTACGATCATCAGTGAATCAGATTTATTTTTTCAGATCTTCCCGGGATCAAAATGCATTCCCCAATTCTCAGGATGATATATGAAAAGTGCCATTTTTCTCACCCTTAAAATCCATTCCTTGTTAGTTTCCCGCTGAAACGGAGAAAAAAAGATATCAAACACAACAACCTCTGCTGATACAAGAGTTCAGGCTACTCCCATCGGTTATATCCATTCAGTAAACATTATGAATAGTTTCTAATAAAAAGTTGGAAATTACCAGGGAATAGGTAACATCACTTGTCAGGAACTTTGACATCTTGATAAGACCCTACCTTTTCATCACGGTGGATAACTTCTTTTTAACGCTGAGAAATATAGGAGAAAAAGAATCAGAATACACGCGAAAAGGTAAGAAAAAAAAAATGTATTGCCATCATTGAAGTCGTCATAGAAATGTCATTTTCTCACCCATTGTTTAGCATCCGAAACGCTTATTTTACATCGATAACAGTAAGTTTTTTCCGTGAAAGGATCGCACTATGTTAACCCTTACGGATATAAATGCGTAAACATCTCCATACTTACATAGATATGTGCAAATTCCATCTCGATATAATTATATGAGTGACAGAGTTTAGAAAAAAGGTCAAGATAGAATCATGTCGTAGCAACCAATTTCTAACTGAAATTTGAGCATTCTACGATCCAATGTTCCAGCCATGAAGTTGGTTCCATGAGCTGTTTTACTTTGTTATCGATCCCATGCCTAATGGACAGAATAGTGAGTTCATATATTAATTTTGAGGGATAATATTACAGGGAAGGCAATTATCATTATTATTATTTTTTTATTTTCATTATTATTATTATCATTATTATTATTGTTGTTGTTGTTGTTATTATTATTATTATTAGTAGTAGTAGTAGTAGTAGTAGTTGTAGTAGTAGTAGTAGTTATCAGCTTTCAATGCCATGTATTTTCGAAGATATAACAGCCAATAAATCAGTTCCCTTTCATCAAGAGGCAGAACAGGAATGTCTATCTTTTAACAACAACAACAACAACAAAATTATTATAATAATTATTTGTCTTTACAAACAGTTTCTGCTATTAACACACACACACACACACACTCGCGCACACGCTCACACACACATTAATGCTATTTTTGAGAATACTACATTTGTCAAATCCTTGAGAGTTTCAGTGAGTTTTCTTAGTTATACGGAGTTCATTACCGAGAAGACAATGACCATTCCTCTTTTTCACAAAGGGTTTAACATCAGTTGTTTTGCCAACAAAATAATCACGCTATAGTTTGGTGACCATTTTTAGTTTTTTTAGAAGCATATGAGAACGTCAAGGTAAACTGTTCTGGTTGCTTCTTTTTCGGACTAACCTTTTCATCTCCATAATGTTCAATGTCAGACAACGCACACTATAATCAAACTTTACCTTTACTATCAGTGTAGATGCTTAGATGGCTTTTTTTTCTTAGTCCAGAGCACAACCTGATCACCATCACACTCTTCAATCAGAATATCGACCTTGTACTGGGCTAATCGTATTTATTACAATATTAGTAAAGTAAATTATGATGAAATTAGCGAGACTTTTGTAGTTAATGATCGTCAGAATGAGATACCTTGCTGTGAAGTAGAGGTTAGCAAGCTACTTTCGCCAACAATCACAAATTTTGTGAGTTCTGTCATCACTGAGGGACAAATGCTTTGTGTTGCAAAATGTAACACATATTAATAATCATATTGCTGGCCGATACATGAACCATTGTGAGGAGTCGCTGTACCGTGGAAATTCCACGAAGGTTGACAAGTAATAGCATACATTATTCCATGTATCTACCATTCTCACAGTCTTTATATCATTTCATTTTCTCCCTTATCCGTTTGAATCTCCGTTACCTGTTCATGTTTTTATCTGAATTTAATGCAAACGTGATGTAATACCATGTGTAATCGTGTAGACCACTACATCTACCTAGGATAACGAATCTCCATGGGATCCTCGAAAGAAGAAAAAATTAAGCGATAAATTATCTTAGAATGCCAGCCTTTGGTAGAGCAAGCTCAAGCTCAATCCTAAAGAGAAGGGTAAACAACCAATGCATTCTCCCGATAGTCACTTATGGAGCTGAAACATGGAACCTCACCAAGAGATAGACCTGCAAACTGAGAAGCATGTAACGCGTGCATGAGAGAATCATGCTCAACCTCACATGGAGAGATCACAAGACAGTGCCGTAAATCAGGGAGAAAATGGGAATCCGAGATATCATAGAATCTATAAAATAAAAAATAACTTAAATGGCAATAGGCAGGCCATGTTGCAAGAATGAAAGACAACTGATGAATCCCCAGAGATCATATGCGAAACTGAGGCCGATAGAATAC
The DNA here is from genome assembly GCA_963457665.1 of Thysanoteuthis rhombus. Lineage (NCBI taxonomy): Eukaryota > Metazoa > Mollusca > Cephalopoda > Oegopsida > Thysanoteuthidae > Thysanoteuthis > Thysanoteuthis major. The sequence continues at coordinate 45,652,512 of OY735199.1, read as the reverse complement.
AAGATGGAGAGATGAACTAGACAAATTCAGAAAATACTGGCTCGGTGACACCCATGATAGAGAAATGTGGCAGATCCTGGGGAAGGTCCATGTCCAACGATGGACGTTAAAAGACTGATGATGATGATGTAACAAATTTCGCATCCCCAGCTGTAAACTATCCAATTATTGTCTTCTTTTTCTGTCCATAGCATCTTATTGAACTACCTCTTTCCCCCCTTATATTATTATTGGAAGTGTAAAATTTGAAAGCAGGTAAGAACAGCAAAATAATTCTATAGATTATTTGGAATGGAGACTAAGAAAACACAGTTAAAATTTACGATACAATCGTTGATTCTCCAGTTAAAATTGATTGTGCCAAAGTAGAATTGAACGCAGAGATAATGATTTTGAGGATGCTGATTGCAATGACAGTGAAGACATAATCTAACGAACAATCGGGAACTTGTTCTTTATTTCAAGCTGCACTGTTTATTTATTTACTCACTGCAAGAAAACTGGTCTGAGTTTAATTACGATAAAAAGCAACAAAAATTAAGATGATGGTAAATAACTGCAGAGAAATTAATAATAATGATTTACAATATTCTATCTAATAAAAATAAATTTAAAAATATACCTTTCCAACTTTGCTGACAAGAGTAAAATTTTTTTTTAGAGTAATGAATATATGGATTACTGCTCAAAAAAAGGTGAGAACTTGTAGGTAAGCTGTGCGTCAAGTTTTGCAAAATCTTCACACCTCTGCATGGATAGTAACACAATCAATATCATAAGCGATTAAGCATCTTACAAGCAATCTATTTGCAGAAAAAGCGAAATTTTCCAAATGCTCAATTGCGCATACATTTTAAATGCAGACAACCTCTTTTTTCTAAATCAGTGGTTCTGAATGTAGGGCAAACGTTACACAAGGCAAACATTTGGATATATTGGTGGCAACTTGATTATAATTTTATGGGATCTAGATCCATTGGTTAGATTCCATGTTTCAGCTCGATAGGTGACTATCGGGGGGTGCATTGGTTGTATACCCTTCTTTTGGGAACTGGTAGGATTTGTTTTGTTCTTGAAAGTCGAGCTAACTCTACCGAAAGTTTGCCAACCTAGTGTGACTCTCAAATGGCAATTGGCTGGACATGTTATAAGTTAGTTTGACAATCGCTGGACATCACGACACGGAACATGGATCGCAAGAGATCATATGCCGACAGAAAGTAAAAATGGCGAGACGAGCCAGATAAATTCAGAAATTGCAAGCTCTGCGATGCCATGATAGAAAGATGTAACGTATATTGGAGAAGTTCTATGTCCAATGACCGACGCTAAAAGGATGATGTCAATGATGATGATGATGATGATGAAGTATATTAAAGGGGTGCACTTTGGAATTAGGATGTGGCGAGCGAAATCTGAAAGCTCAACTGATTAATTCCTAATTATATACTATTATTAATTCCAAATTACGCAATAATATCAATCACTAGCTTTATTATAGATTCCATAGAAGCTAATGCTTAACTCATTAACTTTGTGAAGTATAAAATCAACGGAGTAATTGCGTTGTTCTAACTAAATTTCACCCAATAAAGAAATTACAATAAAGATAATGAATGTCTGAATGCTTATGCATGAGATTTCTTTGAGAAATAATTTGTTCCTTTACTGATATGTTCCTTGATTTGAAACTCAAGATTTTAGTAAATCGCTGAATTTGATAATATGTCATTTTACTAGCATTTTAAGTAGCAAATGGTCATGGTATAGTAAAGGAGACATCAAACTTTATGAGCTAACGAGGTTGGCCGAGGTGGGTCATAGTGCAGAATGTTGCAAATCATTCATAATAGTCTTAAGCTGTCCAAATTTCCTAGATTGGGGAATTTTCATTACAAACTTATGGTTACCTTTTCTTTTAACTTATTGCTACTTTTTATTGGGAGACCCTGTAACCATTCCTTTTACCGATTTGCTTGCTGTCCATGGTTAAATCCGTGAAGGGAATATTCATGTTGGATGGGATCCAAAGATTACAGGATTTGAGTTCAAATCTCCGAAGGGACTAGTTATTTTCAAGCAAAAAAAAAAAATCAAAAAAATCCTACGACCAATGTGTTCTCCCGCGAGTATAACATACGGAGCTTAAAGATGAAACAAATTTTAAAAAAGTGTTCTCAAACTAACAATCAAGGAACGTCCACGTGTATTTTACAATGACAAATGCAAAAGACTGATGATAATGATGATGATGATGATGATGATAATGATATTCAACAATGAACCTCAAACGGATGCTGCCGCTTTTACTGCTGTCGAATTGAAATGATATGAACGACATGGTGAAAAGCAACTATAATTTTGAAGGAAAGACTAGCCAAAAAACAAGCATTCCAAAAGAAATTATGAAACACCACTCACCATGTATGCTTTTTAACTCATAAATTAAGCAATGATGGTGTAGGAATAAAGTTACCTGTATGATTTGAACCATAGATTCATTAGTAAACCTCACATCTGTAGAAACTGTCAGGGGACCAATGTTTTCAAGCGGGATGGTCAATTAATAAATTACTTTTCGTTCCTTTTTCGTTTCGTTTTGTTGGTCTGTGATCACTGATAAGTCAAAATGTTCAAACAACAAGCATGAATGCTTCCGGAAACAAACTAAGAAACTAATTCATCGTAAACTCACATTGTAAATTGGACTCATAAACAGACATTTTCCCTTCTCATTTTAAGTTTCTCTGTGAATGTTTAGGGCTATAAAGAGTCCATTTACGTAAATACCTCTAAATGTTGGGACACATAAATTCTCAAACCAATCAACAGTTCTTGAATCGGTCTGCTGTATATAGCGGTGATTAATTGAACAGCGACACGGTTTACTTTTTTACAATAAGTACGAACTTTTTTCTATTTTATCATTCCATTTTTTTATCATGATTCTGGAAGAAACAGTGCAACATCAGGGAATTAAAAAAATGTACTTAAGATGAGATTTCGATAACATCCTCATGTCAAAAAATGTTGTAGCCATCTCACTAAAAATTGGATGCTTGTCCTGAAAATGGCATAATGCCCAGACAGAGATAGTAAACCGATTGGAAGTTAGCTATGTCAGTAAAATACCCATCTTCTCTAGAATATGATCATTATCGCTAACGTGAACAATATCGGACAGGCGTGTTGGCGCCATTGCTCATGGTATAATTGAGTTTGGGTTTTACACAAAGTGACAACTTTAATTTTGTAATAAGTTTTGTAAAACTCAACCAATTTTTAATAAAGTTCATGTCATATCGTAGAGATTTCTATCATGATTATGTTTCTTATAACGCAAAGCCACAGGAACAAACTATGAAACTTGCCAAGATGCGAAAATGTAGGGAATTTCTTACAGAAAATAATGATATAATGCAATGGAGGGGGAAAATACTGATCAGAATTAACCCCTCCATACACACTCACAATTTAAGGGAGTGGAGGGTTTTCTTGTTTTTTTTTATAGAAAATAAATCAAGGATTCCCCTTTTTTTTTTCTTTAAATCATAAGTGTTTTTCGACGATGGGGTGAAGTCAGGCCATTACCATTTATGAGTCCAAATAAATCATAATTTTCTATCCGTGTTTGCGTGTCGCAGTGAATAGATATGTACAGCTGGCAGATTATTGGATCGAATCCATCCGACAGCGACTTACTTTTCTTTTTATAATGAGATAAGCCTCTCTCGGGTCGACACTATGATTGAGTCTGAGGTTGGGAGCATATAATTAGTTCTATCTCTCTTTTTTCATTAAAAAAAAAAACAGGAATAATCGAACAAAACTATTTTCATCTCGAAGCAGAGCGATATGAATTATATATATATATATATATATATATATATATATATATATATATATATATATATATATATATATATATATAAATAGATAAATAAATAAATAAACGATATGAGCAAATCATATGTTGATCTATGAACAAATTCACGAAGGAAAAACAAAAGTGGGAACATCAAGTGGGAATTTTTTATTGCTTAGAATGAATTGTTTTGATTCGGTTATTTATTTTCATTTCACACTCAGAATTTACTGAGTTGTGCCAGAAGTCCCAATAATTCCGTCTTCAGCATATGACGGTAAACCCAAAAACTTTGGGCAGATTTCTTTGTCCTCCACGACTACAACCAGATTGTAGACATCTTACTTTTTGCAGAGAAGCTTCATGACCTTCAACGAATGTTAGCCGAACTGAATGAATGAAGTAAGGAAGTTGGCATTTACATGATTTCTGCAAAACTAATGTCATGCAAAACAAATATGTCTGAAACTAAGTCACAGCGATCAAAATCGAAAACGCAGGGCTGGAAAAAGTAAACCACTGCATCTTCCTTGGACAACAAGATTCCATGAAACCCTCTATGATGGCAAGCGTTCGTTAGAGCAAGCTCGACATTTAGGAACAAGAAGATCCCATCAGTCCTAAAAAGAAGGGTATGCAAGCAATGCTTCTCCCGAAGTCACCTTTGGAGTTGAAATCTGGAACTCAACCAAGCGACTGACCCTCAAACTGAGAACCATACAACGTGCATATAAAAGAATCATGCTCAACATTACATGGAGAGATCAAAAGACAACACGATATATTGGGGGAAAACAGGAGTCCAGGACAGTATAGAATCCATTATAGAACTCAAACGACAATGGGCTGATTATATTGCAAGAACGATACACAATCGATTGACATCACAACTCACAATGAAGATCCCCAGAGATCACATGGGAAACCGTGGCCGGCAGAATATGAGATGGCTAAGCGCCCGTGATAGAGAGGTCTGGCATATCTTGGGTAAGGTCTATGTCCAACAACTTATGATAAAAGACTGATTATGATGGTGATGATTAAAACGCAATATTTTATATTCTAAAACCTCCCCTGATAAAACGACCTTTAGAAAGCACCCGGAGATACCGATGCTGACGACGATGATGAAAAATAAACCAGTTACGACAATACCTACTTCAATGTGCGTTGATTGCACAGTGAATAAAAACATCTGTTTTATAAACTAGAAGTTGTAGGGTAGATTCACACTGAAATTACACTTCTTAATTCTAAAACTTACTTTCCTCCTCGCTTTTTTTTTTCGATTAAAGAATCCTTTTTTAATTGCGGAAATTACGAGTGCTCTTGAGAACCGGAGAATCGGTCATCTGCTTATAGTTTTTTCGGAGAAAAACAAATCGATTTCCTACTCGCTCTTATTCCAATCGTCTCCGCTTATCAAACATGATAATGATCTACATTTCCACCCTAATAACAAATTTGATATTGCATTGCCCTTAAAGAACTAAACAGTGTATTTGAATTGATAAAATATTTGTACGCATTCGCTTGATGTGATTGATTGATGGAATTTTATAAATAAAAAGATCCAGATTGGAAAGTTCTGTCGAAGTTTTTAGTTCATTTGTTTAAAATAAAGCAACAGCAACCCAAACCCTAACCAAGCAATCAAGGTTCAGTTTAGCAAATAATTACAATGTAAGCTGAAACCCTATCCTAAAACAAACTATTTCTTTCAAAACGGATACGTTTCAAAAGCCCTCAGAGGTCTATTTGATAGGATGCACGCAAATCTGATAAATACTTTTTGTCGTTGACTGAACTAACAATTGATAACACCTTTTGATGAAACTTTCTTTATAATTTGTTTATCTTTTATACGAAGAAAATGGGTGAGATTCGTCTTTTTCACCAAACGGACTAATTCTTTGTACTTTCAGTCAATAACACCCCCGCTTGAGACGGAAATTTGTCAGTTTTCAGAAAAAATATTTTCAATGTCTATTTGTCTTTCGGAGATTAAAATATACAGAGGTTAGCAGTAAATAGTTAAAAAAGATTGATAAAGACAAAACAACAAACAAGAATTGACTTATAATTATGGTATATTGTCTTAGATTTACATATATAACCACTGTAGCAATCATTTTAAATTACATCTAGTCATTTTTACCTTTAAAAATAAAACCAGGTCAGATACTTTGATTGCATCGAATCGCTAAATCCCCCCCCCAACACTACATACAAAGTTTTAAGGAATTTTTACTCTTTAAAAAATATGTTTTGATAAAATGCAATGCATGCCGAAACCGTAGAAGTGAATCACATCAAACTTTCTATGTCCACTTGTTCGATCTGGCAAATCTTTTATTATAAGAAACACAAAGATTCTTCATTTGCAAACATGTATCAGGAGTTTTACGATTGGAAATTAAAGAGATTTCGAAAACCAGGAACTAAGAATTCATATAAAAAAAAAAATAACTTCAGTACAAATATTTCTGTTGTCCAGTTGTTTACTGTTTTATTTATTAATCGAGAGATTTTTGGTTCGAATCCACCCAGGAACTGAAGAAAAACAATAGTAGGTATAGTTGAGGACGTCATGTGTGCATATTAAAGATATTAGAAACAAAACAAAGCCAATAAGAAAAAAGCGTACCTGCACAAGGTATGAATATAATTGTAACAATTTTGGAAAAAAAAAAAAAAAAATACCGAAAAAACACTTAACGGGAATATTTCGACATAAAATAAACAAAAAATATTGATGTAATGGCAGAATTTAGTTGCATGTGGTTATACACCGATATGCCAAAGAGACATTAAAAATTGCTATCGAAGACGAGATAGTAACTTTTATTCCTCTATAAAGGGCGTTGGTGTTCAAAACATAGGAGTTGTAGTCTGAGCTTGAAGACCAGACATCCGCTCCCAGTGGGTTGAGAAAAAAAGGGTGCAACTCAGAGAGAGAGAGAGAGAGAGAGAGAGAGAGAGAGAGAGAGAGAGAGAGAGAGAGAGAGAGAGAGAGAGAAGAGAAAGAGAGAGTATACTATCGTGTAAGCTAAAAATGTCATTCCTTTCCTTTCACGCTCAATCAACTTCGGCACACAGTCGTGAGGCCTGAGGGAGAAGGACAGGCGGACATCTTGATTTGTGCCATCTCGCTTGGCTGCACCCCCTAAGGGGAAGGAGAGTCGCGAGCATTTGCCTAACGCACGTCTCATTGGTCCGGGGAATAATTCGAAATTGTTTTACTTAAAATATTTTTAAAAAACCACTCCAACAAAAAGCTACGCGAGGTGATGCAATCTTTTCCGGTTGATAACTTCACCTTCTCACCTAAGAAAATCCATACATCAATTTGCAAGTGTCCAACGTGAGATGCCAAAGCATAAAACCTCGACCCAGGTTTTGAGACGCTACTAATGATAATAACATCATCCTTCTCCATCCGGGATCAACGTTCCGACTCTCTCGTCTCAGGTCCGAGAGACTTGAGATATCGGTGTAGGAACCATAACTCCTGCCAGCCAAGTTTTGATAAAACAAGACGAAAAGTTAATGAACCCAAATTAATGATATTGTTATCAACGATTACATCCTATCACAGATACATGCCATTATAAAAAGCTTGCTTGTGCATCTGCATTAATACATTTTCGCCTATTTTGTGCAAAGATATTCTTGTTCAATGTTCTTATCGAGTTCTTGCAATTATATTGACACATTTTGCGGATAAGTATTTTCCATACTGGCATAATATTGTATAACTCCACTGTTTGCTGAGTTGGGGCTATTAATCCGATGGAATCATGACATTTTTTTTCTGTTCATAAAGTTAACCTTTATCAAAGAAAAATATTATTATGTCAGTCATTATTGTTCTTGTATTTAATCACTAGTTATAACCCATGAAAGATTTCACAGATGTATTCGTGTATATATATATATATATATATATATATATATATATATCACGACTCACAACATGGATTCCCCGAGACCACATGCGCAACCGAGGCTGGCAAAATGTTAGATGGAGAGACGAGCTAGACAAGTTCAGAAAGTACTGGCTCCGTGACGCCCATGATAGAGAAGTGTGGCAAATCCTGGGGAAGGTCTATGTCCAACGACGGACGCTAAAAGACTGATGATGATGATGATGATGATATATATACATATATATATATGTGTGTGTGTGTGTGTGTGTGTCGTAAGTCAAAGCTAAAATATTTTCTCCTGACCATCGAAAGTAGTTCCATTAAATAAGGGATTCCCATTTATAATCTCATACCGTCAGATGAATTAAAACTCTTCTCTTACAAGTTAACAATTTACTTCTTCAAAGATACTGATATTGTTAAGCCCATAACAAATAAATTTGAGGTTTAATTGGAAAATTTATGCATGTTGAAAAGTCTATTATTTCAATTGATGGACATAATATATTTCCATCAGCAAAAAATGAATTTTATCTTACTTTTATAATGTCTCACGGACAGAGTAGAAAAGAGATAAGCAGGACAAAATAATGCCGTTTATTATATAGGTAGAGTATCATCCTTGTTTACAGAAAAGACTTTTCGTTTTGGCATTGGCAAAAATCGAATAATAAGCAAACGTTATTTGTTTTATCCTTGTAAATTAATAAAGTAATTTATTGGTAAGAATGGCGATAGTGCAACCTCTGGTGAAAGTGTTGTTTAGTATATCTTTTTTTTTCTTAAACAAAAGCAACAGATCTGGACAAGTCATAGTGAGATCAAATTACAACAATGTCAGACACTAACACTTTGCTTCCATATTACGTTCATACGTAAGATACTGACGATAAAGGAACGTGGTTGAGACAAAAAGCTAATTCAATTTTATGCTCGGTTGGATGGTAATTGTATTTCCACGGAATGGTGGACCAACTGAAGAATCAATGAAGAGTTTTTGAATAAGAAAAAAATAAGTTTTACGAGAAGAGCTCCAGTGTAGGAATGAACTTGCTGTGTTGAAATGCGTGACATTGTTGTTTTTTTTTCCTTCTCTTGTCGCCACTTGTAATGTAGATAGTTGAGTCGCAACACTTGTAAGTCATTTAAAATGCAATGTTCCTTAAAATTTTTTGTAGTTAATAAGCTCAAAAATCTAATGTCCAGCATTTTTTCCTGCGCTAAAAGTATGTGCGCACTTCTGAATTTTGCGTATTGTATGAATATTTTTCCAGAAAAGCACAGTAACCATCTACAGAATTCAAAATGTTTGGTGCACACAAGGAACTATGGCTACATATTCAACTATCATGTCTGCAATGAAATTATATATATATATATATATATATATATATATATATATATATATATATATATATATATATATACACACGTATATTGAGAAATAAATGACTGATGATACATTTTTTAAAATATATTACAAGGCTTATATATATATGTATATATTAAAAAGCTTAACAGCTTTGAACATTAAAAAAAATTGTGTCACATCAGTCATTTATATCTCAATATCTGCAAATGCAATCCATGTAATTTTCTTCAGTGTTTTTTTGCCCCTTGTTTCACATATACTTTGTAATTGTGATACATTGAATAAATTTCCTTTCGTTTGGATCATGTTTTTCACAATGTACCTGTTTTGGGGATTTTAGAAATAAAATACTTACCTGACGAAGGCCTTAGAGTGCAACGGCCGAAACGTTGTATGAAAAACAACAAAGATGAGGATGGTCCGAATATCAATAGAAATAATAATAATACCTCATCTCAAAAATTCCGAGATATATTAAAATAGTTATATTAACATGATATCCCAACGGTATTGATCAAGACCATCACCCCGTCTTACTATATAGCTTATGTCGTACGTGTAGTCAGTCATTTCATATAGGGTATCATGTGTAATGTATATTGATATTACTTTATTCCACAATACTATTTCACTTACATAGATTACCCAAATAACGTATTCAACGATGAGGGATCAGTAAGTATAAAAAACAGACGTAACTTGCTGTCCATGTCAATCTGTAGTTTCAGGTCTAATCTCAGACTGCATGCAAACCAACCAATGATGTCATATTTAAGAATACGGATTATTCAGAAAAAACTATAAGTTATTCCTCTACCTACTTATTTGACATTTTTTCCATCAAGCTCAAATTCAAATTTTCTACGTCGTATACCATCAAGCTTCCATCTAATATTTTGTACACTTCCAATTATAAATTATCCTTATATACATGGCTGAAACGAAACAAAACCACTTCCTAGCGAGTCGTAACACCTTAAGAGGCGATTTCATACTTAGATAATTTGTTACATGGCATTCCATGTGCGATCTCCTAGCCGGCTCACTGATATCAGTCCGACAAATGAACCAGGGCCCAATGTTTCCCCCTTGTCCCTGGTTCCAGTCAATACAATGATTTTTCACACTAACACTGACTAGACTCATCACTTTTGGTTACCTAATTCCCCTAAAATTATTACAAATTTATTTATTTCAATATACACTATTCACTTATTCTGTTTTCATACCTTTGTTAACAAATTCATTTATTTTCGTTTTACATATGTGTGTGTGTGTGTGTGTGTGTGTGTGTGTGTGTGTGTGTGTGTGCGTGTGTGTGTGTGGAATCCACACAAGCACAAGTTCTCAATTGCATAGACATCAACCATAATTTATTTCTGGATTAAATATTTGGGAGCATAAATGTTGACTGGTTTCCGGCTTGAATGCCCCATTAATGCAATGTGGAGGTGCCTTCTGGAAGACGAATCTCCTGCAAGTACGCATGTACTTATGATAACCATTATTCACAACTGACGGGAGATTTTGGCTAAGAACGAGTCAAGTAGATCCAACATTTGAACAAGTTTTCGTATTTATGCTATTTAGTGAGTATTTCTGTCCGTAAATCTTAATCGAGACTTCTCCATTCAGATCCACTCTTAAAATAGTATAAGATTCAAAAGTGAGAGAATCGATTAATGACACATGCTGTGTAGTCTCGAGAGAAACACTGCTGAATACTGATTCTTGACATTAACGTGAAAATTAATCTAAAAAAGTTAAAAATCATAATAACTTTTCATAAGAGTTCTAATTGAATGAATATATGAATCAATTTATTATGCGAAATTTCATTTGATGGAATTTATTGATGACTGAATTATAAGTTTGTAAGCTTTTTATCCTCTTTAATTTATTATTCTGCGATCTTATGTTTTGAGTAAAAGTATAGCGTCGCCTATTGATCAGGAAATTAAAAAAAGATGGAAATTCAAATTTTGATGGGTTAACCAATCGTTGTGGAATATCTCAGTTGAGAGTGGCCTTATACTGTCTTTTATATTAGTACTCAGGAAACTATTTCAATGTCATTTACCTTCGAGCGTTTGTCCCGAAATTTCATTCACCCTCGACTAAAGTTTGTTTCAGTGTTTTTGGTAATTTTCGTCGTATTCCCTCCGATGTATAATTCTGCTTCTCAACCAGAGGTTCAGCTTCTCTCCCCAAAGCAACTTGCATTACTGAATCTACAGGGAAATAATCCTTGTATAGAATTTGATTGCTATCCAGTCTAAATTGAGTCAATCATTCTTCCAGTTTCACTCGTACACCATTCACCCCTTCGGTTTCATTCAACTCCAAAATAATTTTATACGAAGCAAGAAGGTTACATCCCACGTCATGGTTTTCCATACGATTCAACAATGACGATCTCTTTTCTTTCTGAGTAATACACAAAACAATGGGTGATTTTAATTCCCAGTGGTTGCATTTATACAAAGATCTAAAAGAGACGACATTTATGGAAGGGTTGAAGCTTCTAATTCGTGACACTGCATTTCGCATAATAAAATGGCTACAGCAAGAAGAGACATGGCCATAGATTTGAATCACAATGAAAAACGCTCAGATTATAGTGGCAAGTAGAACCAACGTTTTCAAAGCATTCGTAAAGGGACCATTTATTCTCCGGCTTTCTTTTCGTCGGTCCCATAAATTCTAGTTGGCATTTATTTATTCCTCATTCCCTTTCTTTCTGTTCCAAAAATATCCTTATTTAATTTTTTTCTGTTCTCTTTCGGTCCCTCTTCGCAGTTTCATGTTTATTTGAGATGATATTATTGACCTTCTGAAAGGCTCAACGTTGTCCATGCGGACGTGACTCACGTGTCTGTTTGCGTGTCATAAGGCTTTTTCCCGCCCCCCCCTTTCTTTCATATCCATTGCATACGATTCCTCTCTCTTTCTCTTCGATTCTTTCTTTTTTTTTATTTGGTTTACCAGAAATAAATACACATGTAGCGTTGCTACTCGTGCAGGGCACCCAATTCAGTATGGTTACGATTTACGGTAATGTCACTACCATGTAAAATAAACCTGCGTCGTGCGAAATGGATGAAATGGTTGCAGGAGGTAAACCCTGAGTAAAGAAAGGAAGATACTAGCGTCAAAGATCGAATAATGAAAAAATCAAATAAAAATCAAGGGATTGTATTGTGACAGAGACACGTATTTTTCAGCAGTAACTCAAACCAGGGATCGAGTCCAGGTAGGTAGGTCCTTCCCACTGGGAAGATCGGCGCAAAACAAAAATCAAATTCAATATTCGGTACCCTGACAAATGAGTCTAATCTTATCAATAATCGGACGTCCGAATATGTATTTCTTTTATTTTTGATAATGTCTTCGAACTTTTTGATGGTATGTCAGGCCCGTGTGAAAAGACATAAATGTAAAAACGAACTGAGCGTTTTGATAAAAAGTGACGAAAATAAACTGAAAAGAAGAAAAATCAATGACGTAACTTTATCTAAAAACTACGGAAACCTGATAAGTGGAGTTAAAAAATCGGAGAAAAATGTAGTTATTCAACCAAATTTGAATGGTATACACTAATTTTGTTTCGTAGCTCAATTTGGAAGGCACTGGTCATGACAGACCGATTTCTAAAGATCGAAGATGTAATTTCGAATGTTGTGGGAAGCTTAGTCCTTTTCCCTTATTATTCATGTTGTTTCTTTGATGTAGAATATAAAAGCAAACCTGGTGTAGTGTTCGGGTAGTCGCTGTTAGAGCGCATCAGCCCCACCCAAAGCGACTGATGTGGCTGGGCCTTTTGGGATCGAGCACCCAGCAGGAACGGCCGGTATAACTTTCATTGTGCGAAGCATGGGGAGTGTTTGGCCATGCCTTGCCGTACTGGCCCCTGACATGTTTTTTGGGGGGAAGGGTCTGCTGAATAGGTCACACCTAGTTTCTTGGCCTAAGAGCTCCACTGGCTCTTAGCACCAGCTTAATCTGCTCGTGATGTGTAAGCAGACTGGCGTGGGTGTACACAGCGTTGTAGAGAGACAGAAGGGTAGAAGGATAAAGGATTATAATTAAAAGGTAACGGATAAAAGCGACACCATCAAAGATATTCAAATTCTAAACTTAGTAAACATAGGAAACGACTATAGAATGGTAAGATGTAAGATGCTAGTAAACACTAATAAAGAACGTAAAAAAAAATATCCACACCTAACCGCAATCACTGAACGTACCAAAGGAACCCGCCCAACCCTTCAAGCTAGAATCGAAAAACAGATATAAAATACTTACCGATGAAAACACCGATATCAACGAGCGCCACAGAAAAATAACAACCTTTCTAATAGAATCTGCCACCATGTCTAAACCAAGAAGCTTACAGACCATTAGTAAAATCTCAGACGAAACCAGGAATACTCATTAAAGAGCACAGAAACCTCAAACCACCAACAACATCAACGGAAAAAATAAAGGCGGCCGAATTGAACAAACTAAGAGAAAACAAAAGAAGGTATACAGCAGCAATCATCGAAAACATTCTCGAAAAACGTCGAGGATTTAAAGTAATAAACAAAGCTATCAGTATAGACAAAAAAACTAATAACTAACATACATGGAGAAAACGGAGACAAAGCAGCGGAGACAGAACTGTCGAAGGCGCCCAAGAATTCTACCATGAACTCTACTCTTCAACACACGGGCAACAAAACAATGACCAGGATACGCAAGATGCTGACAATCAGTTCGAGGACTTCCCAGAAGTTACACCCTGGGAGGTTAAACAAGCCATGAAGCAAACAAGAAAAAAAAGGAAAATCCCCTGGACCTGATAAGATCATCACCAATTTACTCAAAAAAGCTGGTAAAATCGTAAACAAAAAATAGTTCCTCTATTCAACTTATGTCTAAAACAGAGTAAAGTCCTGACAGACTGGAACACAGCAATCATAAAGCTTCTACATAAAAAAGGAAACCCGGAAGACCTCAACAACTGCAGCCCTATAAGCCTACAAAACTGCATCTATTAAGTTTTCAAAAAAACCATCACCAACCGGTTCACTAAAACACTAGATGAAAATTAGCCACGGGAACAGAGGAAGCTCAGAGGAGAAACCACAGAATACGAACTGCCACTCGCTGTAGCATTTATAGACTCCAAGAAGGTATCTGACGCTGTAGAAATTCCCATGATCATGAAAGTCATCACCCTACAAGGTGTAGACACTGTATACATCAAAATACTACAAAATATATACAATCACAGCAACTCCATATCAGGTTACATAAGGACTCTGATGCCTTCCAGCTCCGAAACAGAGTAAGACAAGGTAATACCAACCCACCCAAACTCTTTACTCTCGAGATGATCTTCCGAATCCTGGACTGGGAGAACAGAGGAATCAATATAGATGGCGAATATCTAAGTAACCTAAGATTTGCAGACGAGATCGTTCTTCATGCAGAGAACTTACACGACTGCTAACTAATGTTAGATGAACTAAAGGGAGTAAGCAAAAAAGTTGGCCATGAACCTCAGTAAAACGAAAATCACGTGGGAACAAGGTCATAACTGTCAAAACTGAAGATGCATAATTGGGAAAAATGGACCGCTACATATACCTAGGTCAACGGATCTCCATGAAACCCACAAAGGAAGGAAAATCAAGTAAGGAATCATCCTAGGATACCAAGCCTTTGGCAGAGCAAGCTCAACCTTCAAAAACAAGACGATCCAAATAATCCTAAAGAGAAGAGTATACAACCAATGCATTCTCTCGATAGTCACTTATGGAGTTGAAACATGGAACCTAACCAAGAGACAGACCTGCAAACTGAGAAGTATGCAACGTGTGAATGAGAAAATCATGCTCAACCTCACATGGAGAGATCACAAGACAGCACAGTGTATCAGAAAGAAAACGGAAGTCCGAGACATCATAGAATCTATTAAGAAACTTAGATGGTAATGGGCAGGTCATGTTGCAAGAATGAGAGAGAGCTGATGGACATCACGATTCACAACATGGATCCCCTGAGATCACATGCGAGACCGAGGCCGACAGAATACAAGATGGAGAGATATACTAGACGAATTTAGAAAATACTGGCTCTGGGACGCTTGTGATTGAGAAATGTGGTCGATGCCGGGGAAGGTCTATGTCCAACAACGGATGTTAGAAGACTGATGAGGATAAAAGCGAATAGTATTCGAAATGAGCAAGCAAAAGGTAAAAATGCCTAATACATTTGAAGGAATTTAGGGATTTGATTTAAGGAAACACTCGATATTAAAGATCGAGAAATATGATAGATCATTTACCATAGCACGTTTGTAAAGAATCTTAAAAAGTTAGCTATCACCGTGAGTTCGATGCTCACTGGATGCTAAACTGATGTTGTTGTTGTGTGTAGACTAGGATAGGTTGTGTGTGTGTGTGTGTGTGTGTGAGAGAGAGAGAGAGAGAGAGAGAGAGAGAGAGAGAGAGAGAGCACCTACTGAAGCTTCATCATCACTCTGTTCCCCCACTGTGCCAGACTAGGCTGTTTTGTTAAAGGGTGCCGAGTGTAGGGCAATAATTAACTCATAAACGAATCCTAATCTCAGCTGGGTGCCCTCTCAGGATGGCCGTGTGCCAGGCTAATATAATTTCAGTAAATTACTAAAACAAAGTCACCGCTGTCTACAAGCACCCAAAACGAATTTGACCTACTGACCGATGATCCGTTTCATAGACACTACCATCCGATTGTGATAAAAGTACAAGGGCCCTGCATATGCTCAGCAAAGGCAATTCTTGGCACCTACCCACATATAAAGGGATCTTGTATTATCTTGTCGGTATGCAAAATAAACACTGAAAATAGATGCGAATATTATTTGCAGGGGCGGGGGGGGGGAATAAATCAACGAATGATAGAGATGGAAAGAGTGGATGAAAGACGAGCTTTAAAGCAAAATAAAGAAATATGTGTTGAGACAGTCTTCCAATGACTCTCCAAAGCCAATGAAAAACGAAGACGGGCAGAAGAAAACAGAAAAAATAGGTAAGAAAATTTAAGAAAAAAAATCAAATCAAAACGAATGAAGAAGTAATGAAACTGAATCAATAAACATGAATCATCACCTACGCATAGTAGTGAACCAAGCCTGAATTTGTACTGTCCGACATCGACGGTTCAATTCAGTAAGTCTGAAAAAGTAATAAATACGATACCTAAGTAAAAACCCAGGAATAAATTATCATCTGAACCGAAATAAGACACAAGTTTTTGCTAATTTCACTTTGAAAATTGACATTTGCAGCAATTGTAGCAGTAACTATCTACATGTGATTATTCATCGATACGATCGTTTTAGCTTGTCTGTCCTTTTAATTTGCATGCTGCATCTTTTAATTTGATTTCATTACTTTATCATTTGCTCTGGAAAGAGGGTATTGTGAACAAAAAAAGATAATCCATCTTATACCATTACCTCAAAAGCTATCTTACCTGGAATATTTTCGTATTCCCTCTTGGTGCCAAAAGATGGGGTTCAGTTATAGATAAAACATCAACATGTTGAATGCTGATTTTCTACGTTTATCATGTTTGAAAAACTGATGTAACATTCCCTCCCGATCTTCCTTCGGTTTCCTTCACCTGATTTGTTCCATTCTGTAATAAAATTTGTGAATATCGAAGAGACAGGATAAACGAAATCAGGGATTAGTCACTCGATAAAAACCGTCATGAGATCCCTGCTCTTTGGCAGCATGCAGTGTTGGGTGACAGTTTTTTCTTATAAATGCAGTCACAGAACAAAGAAGCATATTGGATATTATTTGGCCTCAGCAACGCAAGTCTGACTAGATGGACAGCAGCTTTCACTGGTATGAAACTCGGAATCACGAGGAAACACTAAATGTTCTATGAATATCTATTTATATACATATGTTTTCGTGCATATATATATATATATATATATATATATATATATATATATATATATATATATATATATATATATATATATAGTGTCATTCACAGACAGCGGTTTCGATGTATTACATCTGTTCAGTGTAGCTATAGACTTTCCATTATCCCACCCAGTAACATTGGCTTCAGAACCGGAGACCGATATCCTGCCCCTGGGCTACGGAACCGGACGGTCAGTAAGGCACAATTTAAGCGATATATTTATTTACGCAGAAATTACCCATCCACCAGAATGCTCTATTCCTGTGGAAGAGCATTGCATAATTTCACAATGGTTGAGTTACCTCACTTAAAGAGTGCTCACCTCTCTCTCTCTCTAAATATATATATATATATATGTGTGTGTGTGTGTGTGTGTGTGTGTGTGTGCATGCGTGTGTGTGTGTGTGCATGCGTGTGTGTGTGTGTGGGTGTGTACAATATTAGCTGGGATACCCAGTGTTGAGGGGAAAAGAAATCAACACTTGAAGGCCATGTAGTAAATTCTAAAACAGAACTTATATAAGTAGGGATCGCAACCTTTTATAACAGAATGATGACGGGAATGGTGTGCAGAATTCATTAAGTAAAATACATTATTTTTTTCTCCAGTTTAATGATCGATGCACAGAAATAACACTTCAGTTTCCTATCCGATCCCAGCTGACCTTTGAAGGGGCTACCGTGTGTAATCCTCATCCGAGCGCACCCGAGATATTCAGTATTTTTATGTTCTGTTATTTCCAAGTAGAGATTTTCTTACGTTAGGAAGTATGGGTGTGCTGGAAGAGTATACCAGATGACCTTACCAAGCCAAAATAAGCGTACTTTTTCCTTGGGGTAATTTTAAAAATAATTTTAATAAGTGAGTTGTTGTTTCGCCTCTGAGCGAGTGAGAAGATCTCTTGGCTCGCGGCCATCCTTCCCCCAATGGGGTTGGTGCCAAGATGACACGAAATTGAGATGTTTGCCTTCCCTCCTTCCTCTATCTGTCCGCAAAGTCAAGTGTCCATGGCTAATAATGTAGGATATAACTCTTACCCTTTCTTTTTTTTCTATTTCTCTAGCTCCCTCTCGTGGCTGACAGCGGTAAAGCTACTGTAGGATTGGGAATGCCAAACTTGACTTGACCTTGATTTGACCTTTAAAGGTCATAACAGGTCGCTGACAACATTACTATGTTCATCAGGGGGGTCAAGTTACCCTTGAACGCAAATATGAAGCCGTTAGGGTGCAGTCGTCTAACACTGGCCAGATTCAAATTATGACAGGAATGATATTTGTTCTATGAAATGCCTGGTAAGATATTGATCTGATGTAGGTACGAACATCATTTTCCAGAGAAGGTTTATTTTTTTTTTTATATACAAGCAGGTCTCTCTACCTTCGTTTATTTCACTAAGTCGTCATTCACTTGGACTTATACAAAACAAAATTATTTTCTTAAAAAAAAAAACGCCCTGTTTGAGGAAAAAATCGAAAAAAAAAAAAATGAAAAGATGAGCAAGTAATCAAATAAGCTCATCGGCAACTCGGCGCGCTCGCTTAATCATAACGGTGAAAACTTGTAAGTCCCGTAACCTTCTGCTACAGATTTAAAAAATCGCACGGAACAGTGTGCTCTAACAAGTCTTATTACAAGCTTTAACATAAAGAGCGAAAAAAGATTACCTTTTTTTTTTATAATAAAAAAAAAGTTTTTGGTTCATTAATTGAGACCCCGCTAGGAGATTTCAGAGAGGGAAAAAAATATTCAAAAACCACATGACGTAAATATTTTCCAGTTCTCTTTCTGAAATTACTATGTTATAAATATCCTTGTTGTCGTGCTGCAATTTATATTCGTCTCATGCTCCTTTTTTTTTAAAGACAAAGTGCAGGTGACCAAGCATCATTGAGTAGAATTCCCATCGACCTCAAACGAGACAATAAGTGTTCAATCCACCCCAATGACTCAGTTTTAGGTATGAATCTATCACTTCTCAACCAGCTATTGTAAAATAGGAAACCGGGAATATCCGATCCCTTGTACAGCACTGTGAGAAGCTAGCGAAATTCATGGTTACAGAGGCTCTGGGGAAGCTTCATCGGGCCTTGTAAGTCGGAAATGGATGATAATACATGCTGATACAAACAACTCCGTGACATCTTCAAAAAAGGTACAAAGGTGTGTATGATTTACTTACTTATTTATTTTGGGTCCCTGTATTAAAAAAAACACCTATGTCCCATTCTTTGCTCGTAAGGAAGTTGATGAATGGCTACTTTTATTGTCTATTTGTTTTTTGGAAATACAGGCAATTACCTGAAATTTAAGCGCAGTGTTTCTGAACTACTGTATGCAGGTATTTATTAGATTTATCCAAGACTGGCATAAGGCTATAATTTAGCGGTAATCTCTTGAGCAATGATCAATGTTTTCTGGATTAAGCCCTTCAGCTATGCTGAGCTTGTTATTTTTGTTCGTGCCTCTTCTCTGCTAGAATTACAAAACCTATCGACCCAATGTCCTGCTTGTACACCGAGAAGAGGTCAGCTTCCAACATAAGTTAAACTCGGATATCATTCGAGGTCACCAGAGTTTACTGTATTGCCAATCTTCGATATCTCTTATTGGGAATAGCTCAAAGATTTCTCACAATAAGATTAAATCCTATCGTGTTTCAGGCGTTTATTTTTTGACAGTACACACACTCATTCACATACGAACCAGTTGTCCAGGCAGAATTGGTCACCACAACAACAACAACAACAACACACACACGCATACACACACTCGCGCACAAGCTTGTATAAACACTCAGATCTGTTGTTGTTTTAGGGTTTCTGTTAAGCACTGTCAGTTTTTGCGTTTGGATTTCAAGCTGTTGAGCACCATGCCCAACGAAGAAGTAACAAGTATTTGCTGGAAAGTTCAATTCCGAAAATGGTAAAATTACAAAGACAAAAGTTTCTGGTAAAAAAGGTAAGATCCCTAACAAACTTTGAGTGATTGGAATTTTTGAACGCTTTGTCAACAACTATCCCGAAAAATGTTTTGGGGACAAGTTAACGATAATTTTTTTCGAATATAAAGATAGAAACATATTTGTTTAAATAAATAACCAATATTTTTTCTCTATCTCCAACTTTGAAGACTGGAAAACTATTTGAACAGTTTCTAGCGACCTTTCCTATCATATATAAAGTAGCAGTAATAACAAAATACACCTATGTATATTTACATCCTTTTTTTTCAAAAATACAGTTGAAAGTTATCTTCTTTTATTTTTAGATCAAGAATTGTAAAACAATTTTTTATCAGTTTTTGACAACTAAATACCTCCGTTATTTTTTTTAGAATGTTTTTAGGTCAAAACTCGTTTTACCAGTCTGAATCCTCAAACTATTTGTTTTCCCGATAATATCTATATGCGTCCAATCATTAATACCTTTGTTATCTTCGGGAAAGAGTCTGTTTTGGAAATGTTGTTATTAAGTCAATGCTAGTGTGGATTCTAATGCTGAAATCTGTTTTCAAAACACGCACAGAAAAAATTCTGAAAATTTACCTGAACATAACTAATAATCAAAATTAGCCCCTTCTTACAACGGAAGCAACCTAGTATTTCAAAGCTGTAGTTTTGTACAACAGGCGGAGAGCAAGGGTCCTTTTCAGAATTAGAGCTACAACATTTCATGTTCAATCCCAATTGACACTTTTCCAGAGGTAACGATGGTCTGATGATTAAAATCAACAAAATGTCTGAAAAAAAATGATTCAGTTTTCAGCTTTTACTAGTAAGACAAAAAATTTGTTTTTTTTATCGCTACTAAAACCATGTGATCAATGTACGTCTGCTATGAACTGCGTGGATCTATATCGTAAGTGCAGAATGAGCTCTCGATTGATATATCTTTTATATACGTTAGTGAAGAGATTTTCCGATATGGTGTCAAATTTTAAGTTATTTACCCATGGAAAACGCCGGTACACCTATTAGACACAGACAGACAGACAGACACACACACACATACACACACACACACACACACATATATATATATATATATATATATATATATATATATATATATATATATATATATATATATGGTTAAGTAAATGATCCACTACACAGATACTTTTATATTTTCTTGACCTTCTTGGCCTTCTTCGGACGAATGAATCGATTTATTTTAGATCCTTATTTAGGACGTTTTTGGAAGGGATGTCTATTTTTCTGGTCGGAGAACCTTCCTCTCATTCTATTTATGTAGCTCTTCTTTTTCTTTTCCTTCTTGTCCATGTTTAATTGATGATCTTGTTATGCTTCACATAGCGGGTTAAAAATACCGTCTGATAATTAAAAATTAGCTGGGGATACTGGAGACACTTTCTCTATTATTTCTCTTTATCATCTCTTGTGTTTTATTCTTTTTTAATCTGCCTCCCAGTGCTGGGGTTCACTTTTATATTACCTTTTTTAGTCAAAAATATATAAAAAAGATGTAATAATTACTGATGCGTTTTTATTCGTTTATTTTCGGTCACGCAGAAGGAAACAGATATATAAAGTTGAGTGTAACTGTTGTGATTTGAACTCCACAGCGCGCCTTGGCAGCCTGATGACGGATCAATTGGCCAAGAATACACTGATGGCACACGGCTGAAACTTTTAGCATCAAGTAAGTAAGTCAGATTGTATATAAAAGAAAAATGAACAATACATCAAACTGCTAACCGACTAGACGGTCAGAATGAAAAACAAAACCAAAACAAACAACAACATAGAAACAAACTGTCGTCATTTTTTGTCGACACTGGTACGCTAGTTGAATAAGAACTCATTCGCCAGAAGCAGTTTTATCTCATGAAAACCAAGATGGTATCAATACGAACACGAATTAAATAAGTAGCAAAAATAAAAATAAATCTATTGAAAATGGTTATTACTTGCGGCTATTTTTTCCTTATGAAGTCTGAGAAAATCAGTTTATTTTGAATGTCCATCGATTGACAGGACTAGGAGTGTAAGTTTGGCGTCACACAGGCAAAGAATTCCTGGCTATTCGGTGCATTAGTAAGTAATGCCCATACACTGGCTACGGCTTCAGCCGTCTCTGCTTGGGCCTTTACATATCATATAATCAATTACTCAGCTTGTAATCAGTGAAATAGAATTAGAGGCGACAAGCACACGAAATAGCATCACTCACTCTGAGCCAATTTACTTATACCTAGGGAGAGACAATTTACCTCTACCTCGGGGAAACAGATTCATGTTTTTACCAAGGGTATCAATACAAAGAGAACAGAGATTGCCTCAGTGTGAGTTTGGACTCGTCACACCTACTCTATTCTCTGTACCGTTACTAGCTCCTCCACCTCCATACATTGTGATGGCATTTAAATAGAGGTACAGTTGAATTTCCCTATTCAGAGCATAACAAAATCTGTAAAACCAATTTACATATCAATAACCCATTATGAGAAATCTTCAATCACTCCTTGGCTCAAAAAGGTTTTGTATATTTTTGTGCGCTTTTTTTTAACGAAAAATAACCTTCAGTGTTTTCTTGGCTGTAAGCCCTTATAACAGAAGCGTGTATCATCTTCCATTTCCACACCCTTCACATCTCTACCCTGTGTGCGCCACCCACCCATCGAACATCTAACGAATCATCTTAACACAGAATAATGACAGTTTCGGGACAGTAAGTACGCTTATGATTTCCCATATAAATTGATGGTAGCTGTCTGTTCGCTTTACACCATTTAAGCTTATGAAGTGTTTTCTATTGGAAGACTGTACTTTTAGCTAGCTAAGTTAACGTGGACTCTAACTCCCTCATTGACGTTGTTCAGTTAATATACTGTTTAGGAAAAAGATACTATAGAATTAAGAATAATAATAATAATAATAATAATAATAATAATAATAATAATAATAATAATAATAATAATAATGATGATGATGATGATGATGATGATGATGATGATAATAATAATAATAATAATAATAATAATAATAATAATAATAATAATAATAATAATAATAAAAAAAACAATGGAACAGTACAGCAAACTAGAAAAGAAAAGTGGGAAGGGAAAAAATTGTACGGCGAGTTTAAAAGACAGATAAAAGATATAGCAGACGAGAAATCATGGACGTGGTTACGAAAGGGAAACCTTAAGAGAGAAACAGAATCGCTCATCATGGCAGCCCAAAACAAAAGCATAAGGACAAACTACATAAAAGCAAAAATCGACAGAACACAGACAAACAGCAAATGCCGCATGTGCGGTGAAACAGATGAGACAGTAAACCACATAACTAGTGAATATAGTCAACTTGCCCAGAAGGAGTATAAGCATAGACACGATAGAGTAGCAACAATGATACACTGGGAACTAAGCAAACAAATGGGATTCAACCATGTGGAAAAGTGGTATCAGCACAAGCCAGAGGCAGTTTTGGAGAATGACAAACACAAACTACTGTGGGACTTTGACATCCAAACTGACCACCTCATCCAGGCAAGAAGACCGGACTTAGTAATAGTAGACAAAAAAAGGAAGGCCTGCCAAATAGTAGACGTTGCTGCGCCTGTAGACCATAGAGTAAAAAAGAAGGAGGGTGAAAAAAGGGAAAAATACCAGGACCTAGCAAGGGAGTTAAGGAAGATGTTGAACATGAAAACTAGGGTAGTAGTGGTCATAGTGGGCGCACTAGGAACTATCCCCAAAACGCTGAGGGAGAGGCTGGAGGAGATCAGGATTAGGGGAAAGATAGAGACCGTACAGACCACAGCACTACTGGGAACTGCACGGATACTGAGGAAGGTGCAGGAGATATAAGTACTGCAACGAAGGAGACTTATTGTCACTCAGCCTTCAGCGATAACCACTGGGCAACGGGTGTGAAACTGTAAATCGCAGAATTACTGCGACCTACGAGTACTAGGAGAGGAGGGCTGGAGACTTGAGGAGACTTGCTGTCACTCAAACTCCAGCGGTCACCACCAGGCAACTGGTGTGAGATTCCAAATACTACTACTACTACTACTATCACCAATACCAAGACTTAGCAAGAGAGTTGAGTAAGATGTGGAACTTCAAAACCAGGGTGGTACCGGTCATAGTGGGCGCACTGGGAACTGTCCCCAAAACGCTGAGGGTGAGACTGGAGGAGATAGGGATTAGGGGGAGGATAGAGACCGTACAGACCACAGCACTACTGGGAACTGCACGGATACTGAGGAAGGTGCTAGAGATATAAGTACTGCAACGAACTGTAGCTCTGTCACGATATGCGAAAGAGAGAGGAGACGTTAGCTGAGGACCTGAGGAGACTTATTGTCACTCAGCCTTCAGCGATAACCACTGGGTAACCGGTGTGAAACTGTAAATCGCAGAATTACTGCGACCTACAAGTACTAGGAGAGGAGGGCTGGGGACTTGAGGAGACTTGCTGTCACTCAAACTCCAGCGGTTACCACCAGGTAACTGGTGTGAGATTCCAAAATAATAATAATAATAATAATAATAATAATAATAATAATAATAATAATAATAATAATAATAATAATAATAATAAGGATACCACTTCTCTAAAACAAAAGGAAAGGTCAACCACTTAATGTACATGGACGATATTAAATTGTTTGCAAAAAACAGGGGAGAGCTTGAGACTCTGTTCAACGAAGTAAGGGAATATAGTGAGGACATAGGAATGGAGTTTGGGATAGAAAAATGTGCAATCATGGTGATGCATAAAGGAAGGTTTTCAATGACTGAGGGAATTGAACTTCCGGACAACAACAAGATTAGGGCATTGACTGCACAAGACCGATACAAGTACCTAGGTGTCCTTGAATGTGACACGATAAAACGGGAAGAGATGAAGGAGAAAATTAAGAGAGAATACCTCAGAAGGATAAGGAAAATATTAGAAACCAAATTAAATAGCAGAAATCTAATAAAAGGAATGAACACCTGGGCTGTGTCAGTAGTTAGGTATACAGGACCATTCCTAGGATGGACAAAGGAAGAGCTCCAATCAATGGATAGGCGAACAAGGAAACTTATGACGATGCATAAAGCATTACACCCTAGGGATGATACAGATAGGCTATACGTTAAGAGAAAAGAAGGTGGTAGGGGGCTCATCAGCATAGAAGATTGTGTCCAGAGAGCTAAAGTAGTCCTAGATAGATATGTGCAAACAAATAGTGAAGAAATCATAAAGAGCGCGAGGGATAGTGCAACAAACAATAAAGTAGAAAACAATGGAACAGTACAGCAAACTAGAAAAGAAAAGTGGGAAGGGAAAAAATTGTACGGCGAGTTTAAAAGACGGATAAAAGATATAGCAGACGAGAAATCATGGACGTGGTTACGAAAGGGAAACCTTAAGAGAGAAACAGAATCGCTCATCATGGCAGCCCAAAACAAAAGCATAAGGACAAACTACATAAAAGCAAAAATCGACAGAACACAGACAAACAGCAAATGCCGCATGTGCGGTGAAACAGATGAGACAGTAAACCACATAACTAGTGAATGTAGCCAACTCGCCCAGAAGGAGTATAAGCATAGACACGATAGAGTAGCAACGATGATACACTGAGAACTAAGTAAACAAATGGGATTCAACCATGGGGAAAAGTGGTACCAGCACAAGCCAGAGGCAGTTTTGGACAATGACAACCACAAACTACTGTGGGACTTTGACATCCAAACTGACCACCTCATCCAGGCAAGAAGACCGGACTTGGTAATAGTAGACAAAAAAAGGAAGGCCTGCCAAATAGTAGACGTTGCTGTACCTGCAGACCATAGAGTAAAAAAGAAGGAGGGTGAAAAAAGGGAAAAATACCAGGACCTAGCAAGGGAGTTAAAGAAAATGTGGAACATGAAAACTAGGGTAGTAGTGGTCATAGTGGGCGCACTAGGAACTGTCCCCAAAACGCTGAGGGAGAGACTGGAGGAGATCGGGATTAGGAGGAGGATAGAGACCGTACAGACTACAGCACTGCTGGGAACTGCACGGATACTGAGGAAGGTGCTAGAGATATAAGGACTGCAACGAATCGTAGCTCTGTCATGATATGCGAAAGAGAGAGGAGACGTTAGCTGAAGACCTGAGAGACTTATTAACACTCAGCCTTCAGCGATAACCACTGGGCAACCGGTGTGAAACTGTAAATCGCAGAATTACTGCGACCTATGAGTACTAGGAGAGGAGGGCTGGAGACTTGAGGAGACTTGCTGTCACTCAAACTCCAGCGGTTACCACCAGGCAACTGGTGTGAGATTCCAAATAATAATAATAATAATAATAATAATAATAATAATAATAATAATAATAAAAGTGTTATCAGCACAAGCCAGAGGCAGTTTTGGACAACGACAACCACAAACTACTCTGGGACTTTGACATCCAAACTGACCACCTCATCCAGGCAAGAAGACCGGACTTAGTAATAGTTGGCCAAAATAGGAAGGCCTGCCAAATAGTAGACGTTGCTGTACCTGCAGACCATAGAGTAAAAAAGAAGGAGGGTGAAAAAAGGGAAAAATACCAGGACCTAGCAAGGGAGTCAAGGAAGATGTGGAACATGAAAGCCAGGGTAGTGCCGGTCATAGTGGGCGCACTAGGAACTATCCCCAAAACGCTGAGGGTGAGACTGGAGGAGATAGGGATTAGGGGGAGGATAGAGACCGTACAGACTACAGCACTACTGGGAACTGCACGGATACTGAGGAAGGTGCTAGAGATATAAGTACTGCAACGAATAGTAGCTCTGTCATGATATGCGAAAGAGGGAGGAGACGTTAGTTGAAGACCTGAGGAGACTTATTGTCACTCAGCCTTCAGCGATAACCACAGGGCAACCAGTGTGAAACTGTAAATCGTAGAATTACTGCGACCTATGAGTACTAGGAGAGGAGGGCTGGAGACTTGAGGAGACTTGCTGTCACTCAAACTCCAGCGGTTACCACCAGGCAACTGGTGTGAGATTCCAAATAATAATAATAATACTAATAATAATAATGATAATAATAATCAATGGACAGGTGAACAAGGAAACTTATGACAATTCATAAACCCTTACGCCCTAGAGATGACACGGATAGACTATACGTCATCAGCATAGAAGACTGTGTCCAGAGCTAAAGCAGACCTCGAATGGTATCTACAAACAAATAGTGAAGAAATCATAAAGAGTGCGTAAGACAGTGCACAGCAAACAAGAAAAGAAAAAATCGTATGGAGAGTTTAAAAGGCAGATACAAGATGTGGTGGACGAGAAATCATGGACATGGTTACGAAAAGGAAACCTGAAGATAGAAACGGAATCGCTCATCATGGCAGCTCAAAAAAAAAAAAAAACATCAGGAAAGATTATGTAAAAACAAAAATCGACAGAACACGGACAAACAGCAAGTGCCGCCTGTGTGGTGAAAGAGATGAGACCGTAAACCACATAACTAGTGAATGTAGTCAACTCGCCCAGAAGGAGTATAAGCAAAGATACGATAGAGTAGCAACGATGATACACTTGGAACTGAGTAAACAAATGGGATTCAACCATGAATCAGTCCTGGGGAATGACAACCACAAACTACTGTGGGACTTTGACATCCAAACCGACCACCTCATGTACACACAGGCAATCGTTAGAAAGACCTACTTCTGGTATGCCCAGCCTGCTAAAGCTTCGTTCTGATCACGGCAACTGGCATCCTCCTATGGTCGGCCAATTCAGACACTGACCAAGATTTAAATTGCTTTTCTTCGGGGATCTCAAGAGTACTAATGTATCTGATGTTCTATTGCCATAACTCCTTAGCCTTGGGGTAAGTTTCTGTTTTATCTCAAACGTTGTGTCAAATGTTTAGCAGATAACCTACAAACTGAGAAACATGCAACGACACATGAGAGAATCATGCTCAACCTTAAATGGAGAGATCACAAGACAGCACGGTATATAAAGAAGAAAACGGAAGTCTGAGACATCATAGAAACTATTAAAAAACTCAAATGGCAATGGGCAAGTCATGTTGCAGGAATAAATTCAACCAATGGACATCATGACTCACAACATGGACCCCCAGAGATCACATGAGAAACCGAGGAAAACGGAACACAAGATGGAGAGACGAACTTGACAAATTCGGGAAATACTGGCTCCGCGACGCCCATGAGAGAGAATTGTGATGAATCCTGGGGAAAGTCTATGTCTAACGACGGACGTTAAAAGAATGATCATGATGATGATGATTATGATGATGATGATGATTATTGTTTAATGGTTTCGGTAAGACTTGCAGGTGGAATGAAACATAGCCCATTGAATTGGAGGCGATTAATCTACCATTAGTCCAGGGTGATCAGTTCTACAACGTGTATAACAAAAAAAAAAAAAAGCAAAAAAACC
The DNA here is from genome assembly GCA_963457665.1 of Thysanoteuthis rhombus. Classification (NCBI taxonomy): domain Eukaryota; kingdom Metazoa; phylum Mollusca; class Cephalopoda; order Oegopsida; family Thysanoteuthidae; genus Thysanoteuthis; species Thysanoteuthis major. The sequence continues at coordinate 45,623,948 of OY735199.1, read as the reverse complement.
TAAAACAACAAACTCCCCCACCCCCCCAAAACAACACATTTGGTATTATCTGGCAAAAGGAAATTTAGTTCTATGCTTCGATTTGATTGGATGCCTTGCATGACCATCCTGGATCTTTGGTGCAGAGGAATCGAATAGTTGAAGATAGAGAAAATGTACCAAGACCTGAACTGAAGACATAAAGTAATCAAATGAAATGGAAAAAAATATATAGAACGTGTTACTTAACTGTCAACCAAGACGGAACGAAAAGTAAATTATAATCAGAAAAGAATTCATCTGACATCATTTGATTTCCTTATCATTCAAAACATCTAATTAGTGTGAGGCACATATAATGGAGACACTAATTTCAGTTTCTGGGAATGGTCAAAGTGATTAAGTCCTAATTGGCTGTATGTGACGACGTAATTAAGTTCATTCTAACAACTCACTCATTAAACACACTGTCGTCAGCTTTGCCCCGGATCGGTTGTAATCATAGATATTAGTTAGTGAATCGAGAAAAAAATGTCCAGCTTGTTGAGAAAGAAAGAATATATTTTTATTAATCAATAAGAGAGTATAAATAGCATAGTCTCTCTCTCTCTCTCTCTGTCTCTTGCATTCATACATTTTAGTTATAATAGCATATTTGTATATGCGTTTGTGTGTGTTTGCGTGAATGTGTGTTTATATATTTATATATAAACTGGAAGAATGTCATTTTGAAATGATTCTGAAAAAGAAGTCTTCATATCTATTCTAAGTTCTTTATTTCCATCATTTCAAGATATATACAAAGAGGCACCCCAAAAATATCAGAAGCATCAAAGTCTTTCTAGTTTTGTTAACAGTTCTCCCCAATTTCATTCACCTTTGCCAACGAGATTTGGAGGTATATGTATTATTTGTCTACCCGCACCCGCCTGTCTGTCCCCTTAAAATTTCCAAAACTTCTCATTAAATGAATAGGCCTGTGAAAAATAACCAGCATACTTGAGAGAAATGGGGACCTAGCAACACACTGAGATAGGATTGTCAATGTGCTTAAGAGTTATAGAAAAAACATTCAATTCCTCCAGACAAGGGCTACAAAACACGAAACGGGATATGCAAGACGTGTGTAAGGATTTCCTAGAAGTTAAAGAATGGGAGGTAAAAGGAGCAATCAAGCAAAGAAAGGAAAGGCCCCTGGACCAGAAAACATCACCATCAATCTACTCAAAAGAGCTAGTGAGTTCATCATTAGCTATCTTATTCAACTTATGGCAAAAACAAAGTAAAGTTTCGGAAGATTGGAACACTGCAATCATAATGCTTCTATATAAAAAAGAACCCCAAAGTCCTAAACAACTAACGACCAATAAGTCTACTCAACTGTATCTACAGACTTTTTACAAAAATCATCATCAACTAAATCATAAAAAACGATAGATGAAAACCAACCAAGGGAGCAACCTGGCTCCGCAAAAAGCTACTAAACCATGGACCATCTCCGTTCGAGTAATCAACAAAAAGTGAAGGCAACAGAATATAAGATATCACTTGCTGTACCATTCATCGATGGTGGAAATTTTTGAGGTCACTGAGGCTATCACTCTGCCAGATGTAGTCCTCGTAAACTTCAAAACACTGCAACATACATACAGTCACAGCAGCTCATTTATCAGGATTCAAAGAATCGAAGCCTATCCAGATCCGAAAAGGGGTTCGTCAAGCTCAACCAAACTCTTTACAGCGTGCCTTGAGATGATCTTCCAAAAATTAAACGAAGAGAATAAGAGAAATAGAATTGACAGTGAATATCTGAACGACCTTAGATTTACAGACAACATCACCCTTTTTGCAGAGAATCCCGACAACTTCTAACAAATGCTCGATGAACTAAATGAAGAAACCAAGAATATCGGCCTCTACATGGACTTCAGCAAAATGTATTGGTCTCGAGACGCCCATGACAAACAAGCCTAGTGAATCCTGGGGAAGGTGTATGTCCAAAGACGGACATTAAAAGACTGATGATGGTGATAATCTGTATGGTATATTTTGTTAATGTCTAAGACCTGTCAATTTCATTCAATCGGTGTAATATTCTTCCGGCTATCTGTTGTTTTTGAGATCTTAACACGTTAGAGAAATGTTGGTTTAATTATCAGTTTACTTCTCGAAATTCATTTCGGATTGTCGACTCTTGACTTTGTACTAGAGTTTGACAATATGTTTTCTGGACTGAAAAAAAAAAAATCATTTACCTTGCAGATTGCATACATTCAAAGAAGACGGTAGGAACCAAGTGTTAGCTTTGTTTTATGGACGAATCTCCTAAAATTTTATTTAGCACCACATGTAACCGTATGGGCACCCACACGTATTTTTACTGTTCTTTGAGTCTCTATGTGTGCATCAGTGCATCGGGCTGAATACAAATCCCAAAGCCCAATCACCTCGAATTCAAAACAACTTTAATTTACATTCAATTAAATCAATTTCATCCGAACCTTATTTGCAGATGAAATAGCTTCATGATGATGCTCTTCGAATATATTCACCTGAAGAAAAAATACAAAAAGAGAAAGGACTATCTCATTCATTCCAGTATTTAACATCACAAAATCTATAATCAATAAGCTTATCTAAGCTTTCTAAGACGAAATAGTTACCACTTGCGGTTGCAATTATTCACTTTTTTTTGCATCCGTATTGACGATGGCGTGAGTTATATGGTATTAGAAATCTTCTTGATACTAATGGGAATTCTATCGATTTCGCCATATATTTTCCCTACATATGTGAAGTTAATCTCGTCTTATGAAAACACTGGAATATTGCCAAAACCTTGAGGACATTGAACGATGTGGGAGTAATGTGTTGAGTTTTATTTATATGCTATTTTTGTCATTGTATCACTTACTCATGATTTCTATGTTTAAATCGACGGGTTTTCGGAACTGAGGTTTACACAGGGAGGACACCAGAATGTCATTGAGATTCATTGGGAACTTTCGTGAATATATCAATGCATGGACAAAAATTGAAATAGATCTGTCAAGTGTAAAAAAAAAAAAAATCTTGGGTGGGCTTCAACTTTGGAGCAATTTTTTTTTGGGCCAAAAAAAATTCATTGAAACTCATTGAGTTCTTCAGGATATATTGTGTGGACAAGTAGACAGACGGATAAACATTAGTCAATACACATACCTCTTCTAATTTCGTTCGCAGAGTTGGGATGACAATAAACATTGTTAAATTTTGCCCCGTCTTCAATCAAAAGAAGGGAAGTTCGGTCATAAATAATTGTATGGAAATAATTTCAATTTTTTTCAACACAATCAAAAGATTGGGAAATAATGTCCTTAACTTTTAAAAGACCTTTTCTGATTACGTTGTTTGAAAGCTATTTTCTACTTGAATAAAATTATCAATTTGCTTTATAGAGTAAATTCGTGAATATCAAGCCAAAGATCTCTAACATTTTGAATCTTTGATAGGATGGTGTAAGACGGGTCATTTGTGTAATACTAAAATGATATTTCAATTTGATTAAAAATGTATAAGGCAGATGATCTGATTTGAGGATTATGCATTATGCTTGATTTTGATAATGCCCTAATAAGCAGTTAATCAAGAATTGTTCTTAATCCAAATGAAATATTACTTTAAAATGGGTGATAAAACGTATAAGTATACCAAATGATGGGGTACAATTCAAAGTTTAATTATATTTGCACGGAACTGGACATTGGAATCTTAAAACATCAGAATGTTTGATAACATGATCAAACATTTTGAAATACATTAATTTACGGATTGATAGACTAGTTCGTTAAGGAACTGAAGTATTCATAATATGGAAAGATTTAATAATCCTGCTTATTTGATGAGGGAGCAGTTTTCCAGTTCCAAAAATGTCATCAATGATGCTATGAAAAATTTGCTCCAAGAGATCTGTTAGTTTAGAATAAGCATTATACTCAATCAGCCTATATGAATAGACACGATTGAATTTGAGAAACCCACATAAAAGTTCAATCGGAGGTTATGTACAGCGATCACGTCGAAAATAAAAACACGACGATCAAAGGCGAAAAAGCAGACACTGGATAAATTAAACTAAATCTACCTAGGACAACAAATCTCCATAAAATCTTCAATAGAAGAAATTAAGTGAAGTATATCTATAGGATAGCAAACCTTTGGCAGAACAAGCTCGACCTCCTAGATCAAAAAGATTATATTAGTCCGAAAAAGAAGGGTATACAACCAATGCATCCTCCCGATAGTCACTTATGGAACCCAACCAAGAGAGTGACCCACAAACTGAGAACCATGCAACATGCAAATGAAAGAATCATGCTCAATCTCTCATGGAGAGATCACAAGATATCACAATATAACAAGGAGAAAACAGGAGTCCGAGACATCATAGAACCCAGTAAGAAACTAAAATGGCAAAGGGCTGGTCATGCTGCTAGAATGGCAAACAACTGATGGACGTCTCGACTCACAATTTGTAACCGAGGCCGGCAGAATACAAGATAGAGAGACGAACAAAACAAGTTCAGAAAGTAAACACTTTACAGCGCACACGAGAGATAGATCTGACAAATCCTTGGGATAGTCAATGTCTGAGGATGGACGATAAAAGACTGATGTTGTAACAATGTCTTTGTATGTATTATTGGTAGATTCCACTCATATCGTGGATATCGACAGAGACTTGGGGTTTAGAAAAGATAAATTCACTCTTCTTTCACAGAAAACAATCACCATTCGCACAATGTTGCAAAATACCAGATAAAGTAATACTCATATAGCTTTAGGATAATTTCAAAGACCATATAAAACATACAATTGAGAAACCTCAAAAATCTATCGACCAAAATCATAACACTCAGTTCCTGATGATTTTATTTATCAAAACATTTGTTCTCTATCATGTTGGGGGAAAATGATAGATGAAATTAGGTGTATCTTCTGCAATTTGATATACGACACGGACTCTAGCTTCTTGATGAACTAACTATTGAGCAAGGGTGAACTCATATCATGGTGTTGAAATTTTAAGCATCAAGTATGACAGTCAGATTTCACACGGACGGACAGAATTCAAGAAACAAAAAGAAACAATCAAATGAAAATACAACCGTAGTCATTTTTAACGATACGGGTAGACTAGCAGGTTAATACATAACTTTAAAGGTCTTATCTCAATTTGGAATTGTCAAGTTTTTGACGTCAATTCTTTAAAAAATCATTTTATACAGGTAAATACTATTAGTCTGTTGGAAGTAATTCTATGCGCTGTAACCGTCTACTGATGTTACATTGCAAACACAAACATCGATGAATTATATATATTAAGAAAAGGTTTCAGTGATTATTGATGCAGACTGTGTTTACGTGCAATTAGGAAATGGCTCACGGTTGTTAGAGTTTGAGAACACCTGTCTTTGTCATATAACCAGGAGTAAGGAAATTACATCATGTGTTGTTTTGGTGAGAGATCATGAGGGAGCGGCAGACGCAGTGAACATCTTTTTTCAGGATTTTTGTAAAGTTTTCGTCATTTTCGTTTATAAAGATATTAAGTTATCTTTATTTTATTCCAAACATTTTAAAATTTGCCTCGAATGAAATTATCTAAATAATTTGGGGTTTTTTTTCTACAAATTTCTAACTGCTATCAAATTTCGTCAGTTACATTTTTTTTTTGTTTCTGTACGAATCCAAGAAAATCCCTGAAAGCCCGAAGCTTTTTTGTCATTTAATAGCTACATCTAAATTGCTTTTGACATACAAGTTCTTGTGCGATCAGCCAAGTTAAGCAACGTCGAGCTCAGTCAGTACTTAAGTTGGTAACTCTCTGGGAATAACTCTTACCGTAATCAGCCGTCTTTCATGTACAGATCTTCCCGTGGTGATCATTTTATCCCTCCTGACAAGGGGATCGATCTTTATACCACTCAATAACACGAGCTAAAATAACCCACTCCCTTACCCTCCTCTTATGGCTGACCTGATTGACAGGAAATGATTGGATGAATTTGTCATTTAAAGTGTCAGATTAGGAATGCTAACGGATTTTCTCAAAGAATCCATTTCAAATCATCATGATGTTTTAACAAGATTTGAAATGTTTGATGTATCTCCATGTTTCACACCTGCTAGAATAATCCATTCAACTACTACTAAATTATCAAGTTGTTTCAATTACTGAATTAAAAAAAATTCAAAAGATCTAATATGCAAGAATTAGATGACTTAGAGTGAGAATTTCATTTTGATACAACCCAGGTTGGTCTCCTATATCTTCTGATAAAAACCTCCGTTACAGCCAAATCGCGTTGGACCAGCCAGTTCTCTTAGGATCACAGAAGTTAAGCAACACCGAGCCTAATAAGTATGAAAACTAGTCACCATACATGACATTTACAGTGATTAGTAATTGAATTTACAACTTTATTTCTATTTCCAACTTTAGTGATTGAGAATGTTTGAGAATATTCGAACAAATTATTTTTCTTCCATATGAACTGTGTTAATCTTTAAGTGACTGCATCGCTGTTGGCCAAGCGACATAAATCGAATCCAGAAAGTTGAACTAAGGTGACAAAAATCGAAAAGAGAAAAACGAGTTTTGAAGAAAAATGAATCAACGCTCTCGACATTGTTAGTCTGTTAAAAAGTGCAACCTTGGAGAATATTGAAAATAACAGCAACTTTTTCCGTTTATCATAAATATTCATTTGGTTTTATCCAGTATGACAAAAACTGAGGTATTTTGTTTTTTTGTACTAATAGCGCTATATAGAATTTACAGGTATCAATTAAGGTGATAAACAATTATGCCAACATAGTAAAATGCAGAACTTCATCCTGTGTAAACTGGTTACATCTCAGTCGGGCAAAAAATCCCCAATCTATTGCGATTGTTGTATGATATACAAAATCCTAGAATAACGGCACAGACCCTTTCTAACATTGTATTTCCTCTTCCTCTCTCTCTTTTTTTCTCTCTCTCTCTCTCACCTTGTTTTTCCCACTCCATCTTGGCTTAGCCAGTTGAGAGCCAAGGCAACAAGTATGCCGAGTGAATTCCAACTGTTCCTTTCACTTGCCAAAATTTTCCCCTCCTAGATTGCAAAAACACAGCCAATCAAATGATAGGGGCCTGAATCCAAACATTCAAGACTTCCCCACTTTGATCGGAGTGCGTTGATCACTTTCTTACGACTTATCGTCCAATCACTCAGTCTGTATGGTATTTCAATCACTTTGCAAGGGCGACTCAGTGTCGGCACTAAGACCTCAACAACGCTATGACAAGACCAATTTCTAACTGTACTCTTCTGGTCCCTTCCTTCCATAGGAAAGATTTCGTTTTTCAAACTAACTGTCCCCCAACAGACGAAAATATTATATGACCACACCAAGTAGACACACGCATACTCATGTACACATGCATGCACACACACACACCTACTTCTTCATGAAGATACTTCACTATCATATTCCTCTCTGTCCTGATTTTCAAAATTTTGTTCTTTTAGTAACATTTTTTTTCTTTTAACTTATATCCGAACATTGGATGATACAAAAATTATTTAGGTAAAAACTGATTTCTACTGAAGCATAAAAATTGGAACTAAAATTACCGCTAGGGGAAGTCTGTTTCAAATTGATCAGCAAAAGAAAGACATGTGGTATTTAAAAGTACTGTTAATACATAAAAAGGTCAAGACAAGCCCCGAACATTATTTGCCCAATCTCTATAGTGCCAATTCAGCATCTCTTTGAGAAAGACAGGACAAACGCAATGAATGATTTAACAAACAGACTTTTTTTTTTTTTTTAAAGCAGTATTGTTTTTAGAATAATTATCGTGACTAGGATTTTCGTAATCTAACATTTCCTCTTTTTTTCTCTCTTTTCATCGAAGTGCAAAAGAAAAGAAATACTGAGTAATGTAACACGGGACATCACGCCTTGCCCGTCCCCCAGACAACGACAGGCAATGAATCTGTTCTCACATCACGAAACAGCCGCAGGATATAAGATTTTCTAAACACACTGGATCGACATTACCAATTTAGCCTCCGGCTTGATACGCATTTTCTATTCTTGTGAGAAATAACAGTAGACGAATATTCGAACTATACAAAGGTGATTCCTCGGGAACTCCCTTTCGATGACCATGAAGGCACTTTGACAGAAGATTTGATTTTGGAGAAAAGAATGAGAGTGCTCCACTACTGTAAGGTCGAGATGCAGAACTACCAACCGGTTAAGAGCATAGAAACTGGTCTCAGCTGGCCAAGTTCAAACTTAGGCTAAGAGAGATTGTGTTCCTTTCACTATAATACCCTTTTGGAAAGGCATGAATCCAAATCCTTCGCCAGCTATGAGGATGAAGTGAATGGCGCCACTCCAAGTGCTTGTCACATCAAATCCATTCCATATTTTCCAAATGGGTCAAGCAAGTAGTACTTTGATATAGGGAGCTCAAGAAGAGTTGGTTGCAGCATTAGATAGCGTAAGGGCACTACTTGATTTTTAAAAACTTTTTTCAATTGATTAGATTCGCACGGACTTGAGTATTTTAGCAGTGAAAATGGATGCATCTTGGGGTACATTGTATTCACTTTGTACTCATGCCTTTGGGGAAAGAATGAATGTACATCTCTATATCTCTCTCTAGCAATGAGTAATTCAAATAGCTTCAGTAAAAGAGGAAGATTGGACGTTATTCACACTTCAAGAATCGGTTATGCCCAATTCAAACTCTGATCAACATTGCTGAAGCCGCTCTCCCACTTTTACTGAGCATAAACATTATTTCTTATACGCTGCTTGAGGTAGGAAAGAACAAACAGCAATACCCGTTATGAACTACGACAAAATTATGTTCAGAAAAAAAAAATTGAATCTTAAATATCCAGTAAATGATCTTAAATTAGTTTCTTGACATCTCAAATTTCTGATTGACGGAAACAGATATACGATAAGTTGGATTTTTTTAAAGAAAAATCAAGGTTTCCTTCCAAGTGGCACAAATATAAGTAGCACAAATATAAGTGGCAGTGTTCATTTGAACCATGGTAGTTTATTATGATCTACAACAGGCAGAGATCTTTGAGTAAGCTGACCAAAGCATTAGAATTAATAACAACTGAAATGCTTGAAAGATAACAACCTTGTTTTCAAAGCATTCTATTTGCTTGAGGATTTATTTCAACTTTATATGTTTCATTTTTTTGTAAATCATTTCTTGAGACAAGACAGAAACATTATATTCAATGAGCACTTTAAAAATCAGCAGAGAAAGTTAGAGCTTCTTTCTTTAATAAAGTTAATCATTAAGTTCCATTAAAAAAAAGAAATTAGGAATATTTAAAATAAATATAAAATACCAGAGACGAATAATACATTTTCGTTTTGTTCATGTTGCGCTGTAATTAAACTTAAACTTTCCAAATAGTATCTAATTATTTTTCATTACTGTGGAAATCAGAATTCGTAATTATTAAACATCGAAGGTTTCTGTTTACTTCTTTTGATTCTGTGATAAAGAAAATGAGTGTCTGGTCTTAAATGGGAATACACAGTTTGAATTACAGGTCTCTGGTACATACAGACACACGCACGGGCGCATAAAAACGCACTCACTTGACATGGGTGCAAACACACACACGCACTCTCACACATGCGCTCTCACAAACGCACACATACTCATACACACATTTGTGTGTGTATGTATGCGTGAATGTGTGTATGTATGTGTGCATGTGTGTGTGTGTGCATCAGCTATTTTCCTGCTCTTCTCATCTAATGTAATTACGACTGAGTTGATCATCATATAGTCACACACGCTCACTTTTTCTGTTACTATTATCATATCATGATGGTTACAAGAATGTGATTAGAATGACAAGCGATGGGACAAAAATTGGGCTAATTGGAGTCATGCCTTTCCTGAGATTATTTTCTGTGAAAGGGATATAAGTAATGCAACTTAGCATGAATTGGTATCTGACCATCAGTACTCGGAGATCCGATGAGGATCGAAACCACTAAGAAAAGTTAGCAAGATTTGTTTGCTTGTCATTGCTATATGACATCTGTCCTGATTGTTTGTTTTTTTTTTGTTTTTTTCATGAAAATTCATACTATAGACGGTCTGACAATTGTACCGCCGGCATGGAACCTCAGTCACCGGACTAAATTTTCTATGTGAACCTATTTACACATTGTCTATCCCCGATATCAACCATTCTTCATGCATAGCCCAACCCCTAATATATATATATATATATATATATATATATATATATATATATATATATATAGAGAGAGAGAGAGAGAGAGGGGGGGGGAGATAGATAGATGTATAGATCGATAGATAATGAACAACCCTTGAGTTATGATGATAAGATCTGACACCATCAAATATTACTTATGAAAACAGATATAATATGACTTGCATAATGCAATCGACATACAATAGCGGAGACTGGGGCTTAGTTGAGCACAGGGGAAAGTTGAATCACTTGCTTGAATTTTTCTTTCCAGCTTTTGATGGTCCCTTGTTAGCCTCTTTTTAAGCATAAAAGTTCTGCTTATTTTCACTTTTGAGTCATCTATGCTGTAAGCATAAAAAGATCTGTCAGAACGCAGTCTATTTTTGAGTGAAATGGCAACGAACATTATGAATACTGCATTCTAAGCAACTTCGATCCAAAACTTTTTTTCTTGGAATACAATGTTCAGAAATCCATGTGCTTGGTAATGGTAAGCGCATAGTAAGCTACTCAGAATAAACTTGCCACACTGAATCAACTCAAACCTTTAGAATCAATAGGAAAAGTGTCAGTACACAATATGAATAAAGTAAATGTACCTATTGTTGATCACATCCAATGGTTAATCAGTGGATTATATCCTCATGTTATTGATTAAAATATGGCCAATGTTTTATATTTTGAAAGAGGCTGCTTCATTCTCCCCGTCGATATAAAAGTCATACATCTATTCATAGGCATCGATTAATAGCAAGTCATGTATATTCATTGACATTGATTAACTGAATTCATTGTTTTAGGCAGACAAATGAAAATTTACCGATTGTACATAAAATGTTGCTTTCTAACAAGAGCAGGTTAGGCTCTTTAAATAGAAGCCAATCTCCAATCAATTAGGTTAGTAGCATTCATATTGACGACTGGCTTTGGAGATCAGAATTTGTATTCAGATGCAATTGGTACCCATTGATCCACCGCACAACACATGACCGATCACTCAACCACTTCTAGAAAATTTACATACAATCTACCTCGACTATATGCAAATAAGCTCTTGCGTTTCTCCCATTTTAGCAAAATCAATAATGGTTATCGAGTTAACGTTGATTATTTTTTCACTCCCTGGATGTCCACGCCAACAGTCAAATGTTTTTCGATTCGAGGCATCCGCTCGTTTATCTTACTGTCTGTCCACATGATATCGCCGAAAGTACTCAATGGATTTAATGACATTTTGTTGATTGATGGGCTATTTGGTGAGGAAAAATGGTTATATGTTTGGGCGGATCCTTGCACAATTCCTCCCTCCACCGTAGTTATATGCACGCTTCACGTATGTCACCCAAAGTTCATGGCTATCCACAGGATATCTCAAAATGTCCTTAATGGATTTCAGTGATGTTTTGTGGAAAGCTGGATTCTACACTACAAAAGAAGTGATTGTGAGATGGATCCATACACAATTAACCCTCCATTTTTGTAATATACCCACATTGCATGAAGCAAAATCGAATACTTATCTATCCGTAATCAGTAAATGTAGGATTCCTTCACAAATCTGACAGTTTTCCAAGCTCAGCCTAATTTGAGAATCAGCAAAGTACTGTTTCTGACCAGCATCTGACACTGACCACAAGATGCATAAGTGTCCCGGTAAACAGTTCATGTATTTACCAAGTTTTGATCAGTCTGTCGTAAGGTAATTATAATGAAACTTTGAATTATGATTAAAACATATGACATGAGCGAATTGGCCTGTATTATTATGTCCCTAACATCTACAACATAGCAGTCACCTGTATAAATCATCATCATCACACTTTTAGCGTCCGTCATTGGATTTAAACCTCCCCCAGACCTCTTTATCTCGGGTGTCACCGAGCCAGTATTTTCTAAACTTTTCTAATTTGTCATGCCCTCTTATATTTTGCCAGCCACAGTTTTGCATATGGTCTCTAGGGGTCCATGTTGTTTTTGTGATTACCAGTGGTTGTCAGATAATCTTAGTATATGACCAGCCAATAGCCATTTGAGTTTTCTAACGGATTCTATGATATCCCTGACTCCTTGTTTTTCTCTAATATACTGCGCTGTCTTGCGATTTCTTTACATGATGTTGAGCACGATTCTCTCATGTGTACGTTGAATGGTTCTGAGTTTGAACTCCATTGGTATCTATCGGGAGGATGCATTGGTTGTATTAGCACTTTTTAAATGGATCTTTCTTCAAACATTAAATATCTCAAAAGCTGTGTCAAAAATATATTACAACGTAATATTGCATCGTAAAAACTGAACTATTGCTAATTTTCTATTGTTGTTTATACACACATCTACTCTGTTTTGAATATAAGTTTGAAATGTTTCTAAATTTGTCGGTCCATCTCCCTGTACAACTTTAACATTCCCTTTATATATAGAACTATTGATTAAGCTTAACATTAAACAGTAGATCAATGTAGTAAGGAACCAAATGAAAATAAAATTCATTGCCTGAGAAGTCTATTCAGCTTGATAATCTGATAACTAATACACTGTTGCAAGCGTTCAAATTGAACTTACTTACTTGGCATCCGTTGCAACCAAATCACATTAGAAAACCTGGTCCTTGTTCGCTAGTGAAGCGATGTCGATGCTAGCCATTACCTAGTTGTGTTACTAAGATGGTGTATCAGGTGCTTTAAGTAGCTGGGTATGATGAAGAGAGCCTCCTGCCGTGATCACGGTAATCTTCTCAAATAGACCAATCTCTACACAGCACTAAATAACATGTGCCAAGGTTCACCTTGAACACTCCAAATGACCTGACTGCAAGCGACAAAAAGGAATGGAACCTTATTTGGCAAATTTCGTCAGTAACTTTGTTGCTGATCTGACCACGAAAGATTATCAAGATAAATTACTCAAGGAATGACACAATCATCGGAGGATGTGGCAGAAGGCCGCAGGAGAGTTTGATTCTCTTTGGTCCCTTCCTCAAACATTAGTGAAATGGTGCCCAACCTGAGAGCTGCGAACGACAGACAAAAAAAGTATTACCGAAGGTCGATGGGTAGACCTTTCAATGGCCCGGAGTCCGTGAGCTTGTTGTGATCGTACACGTTTCAAAAGCATAATTTTGGATATTGAAGTGATGTTGAGGGACTCGACTCTATTAAATACTTGTTTTTAATTGTATAATGTTAGTAGAAACAGGGTCATAACGAAATAAAAGCAATAAAGATTTTGGGGCCCACTCCATTGGGAGCCCAGTAGACAATTCAAAACCACCCAACCTCTACCTCAGCTACACCGGTGCCATCATCTGTTTACAAACGATATTCTAATTTAGAGATATATGTGTTTCTTTTGGCAAAACTCCTAATACATCACAGTAAACATCGATTGATGCATTGCAATAATATAAACAAGTGAATATTTCGATTTATGTTTGGCGTCTAAAAACTCTTTTTGGGAATGGATATATTTTTAGTGGAAATTCTTACTGGCAGAGCAATAGAAAAATCGAAGAAATACTCCATTTAGTAGTAAATATTTTTGCTTTAATTCCATATTTGAATCTCGATTTATCCCTGTCTTTTCTATCTCACAAACTCGAATACAAACACACACAAATATATCAAAGACTTATATAACACGTTTATAATATATATTTATAGAGATAAATCAACTTGATTGTTTTTTGTGCAATGAGTATTCTAATATAATATAAGTTAATTCGCATGCAGTCTGAGATTAAAACTAACGCGATATTTTTAATATTCACGTGGCTGAATACACAATAAATTGACGTGAACAACGAGTCACGTCTGTCGTTATTACTGATCCCTCATCGTTTGATACGTTTTTGTGGTAACCTATGTAAATAAGCTCTGTTTCAAGAAAAAATGTGTAGAATAAAATAACATCAATATAAAATACATAAAGATAATAACCAATAAAATAGCTAGCTACGTATATGACATAAGCAATACATAAAAATGAATGCCGAAAGGAAGTTGGCTTTCGATCTATACTGCTAGGGTGGCTTGTTAGTATAAATTCTTAAAATGACCAAAACAGTCACATGGAAAATAAATGATGATCCCTATAACAGAGAGTTTACACATAACGCCATAATGATAAAATATACGTAAAGCATAGAAACACTGGAGTACATTTCATAAATTACATCAACAGATATTGGGAAAGAATTGACACAAAATATTTTTTGAAAAAGATTTTCATTATGTTTGGTGTTTAAAGTTGTGAAGTCTTCTAGACTATATATATATATATATATATATATATATATATATATATATATATATATATATATGTGTGTGTGTGTGTGTGTGTGTGTATGCATTGGTGTGTAAAAGTAATTGTGAATGTATACCAGAATTGCACTGCAATAATCAGACTTCACAAAGTTACTAACAAGATAAAGATTATAGAAGGAGCAAGATAAGGGGATATGATATCACTAGAGCTCTTTACAAAAAACAGACCGGGAAAATGTGAGAGTAAATACAGACAGAGAATAATTGAACAATTCAACGCACTGTGATGATATCACATTATTAACAGGAAACAACAGAGGGTCTACAAAACATGTTTAATGATCTAAATACAAAAAAGCAAAAGATAGGGTTAAAGGTAAAAAAAGCAATCACGAAATTGATATTCAATGGCAAAGTCCCAGAAATACCATAAAAACAGATGGTAGAGTCTTAGATAAATTTAATGAATACATTTACATTCGACAATCCATAGAGACCACTGAAATGAAATGAGATGGTGCGTAAAGTTTTCCTGGAAAGCATTTGGTATAAATATGAATCAACTGAAAATCAAATTTGCTTAAAACACAACGTTTATCATCAATGCATACTAACAGCCATAGTATACCGTTGCTGAGTTTGGAAACTTATGGAATAACTAAAAAATAGGGGTCAACCGAAAAGGCAATGTTAGGACACACCCTTGAAAATAGAAAAGGGATCAACTAAGACCCGGGAGAGGACCAGGGTGAAGGATGTCTTGCAATTAAGCAACCAAAATGGAGATGTACAGGGCACATAGCGAGAAGAATTAACAACAAATGGGACAAAAGGCTATCTGACTAGTCCCCAAGGGACAGTAAACGCTGTAAGAAATGACCAATCACATGGTGGCATGACAAGATTGAAACATTTGCCGGTAAGATATGAAAGAGATTAATGCGACCACGCTCGTCATGGAAGGATATAGGAAAAGCCTAAATAATTATCACGATTCAACATTTCCAGTGGTATGTTCAGTTCACTGATAAAAGCGACGGTACGTTAGAACGGTTACCTGTTGGTCGCAGTTTCGGTTCCTGAGAAAGTCATTTATTATTTCTAACGTTCTCTAGACCAAGTGACACATTCTCTGTGCAATAAAAGGGGTCATTTCAAAAAACGTTCTGAATGATATAATGCATTTATAATGAGAATAATTATGTGAACATGATAATTCTAATGAAATTATTTTAATGGATTTTCGAATGAACGATAATCTGATGTGAATACGGTAGAAAAGTGAAAAAAAATCGTAGTAAGACTGTAACTGTTTCACAAAGTCTATAGAGAAACATAGGGTTCAGCATTATCCCGATGTAATATCACACACCGTCTGTTAGCTAACGAGACACGCTGTCGATTTCAGTTGTTCTAATTGGGAGCAGCACTTGTATGAATGAATCGTTTGGTCGAACCGAAAGAGTTCACAGTTGAAGGCTGCCTTCAAATACATTTATGTACGCTGAATCTATTTTGGTATTTTTAGTTTTGGTTCATTTCGATTGGACCACGATATTTTTGTAATATGTTTCTGGAAAACGTTCACTTCTTATCCTCAAAAACTTGAAATGTTTGTTATGTTTTGATAGAAACAAATCACACACGGGAAAGCTGTTCTAGAGATTTTTTTATCACTGAAATTATTCAAAAGCCACACATCAAAGCAACCAGCGATACATAGCTGCAGCTAATGATTTTTTTCATCTCTATGAGTATATTAGCATTTCCTCATATCGTACAACGGTGATTATTCCCAAGTGATATGTATGTGTGTGTGCACACGCGTTTGTGTGTGAGTGTATTTATATCTATCTACGCAGGGACAGGAATATTTTCTTGTAAAAAGTGAACATTGGTAGCCAGCCTTTCCATAATGAACCTCTGTTCGTCGACATAGTCATTTAAACAAAAAAAAAATATATATATATATATATATATACATTGTTGTTGTGAGACCATCTCAGACTCTGATCATATCGATCAACTTTCCCGATATTTTTTTCTGGAATGCCTCCTTTCACGTATCTTTCATCTTACTGTAACTCTATCCGGCTAACGAATGACCAAATACAAAAGCCAACTTTTTTTTTATACCCAATTATCTTGTATCTATTTTTTAAACACATACTCGACACCTGTAAAACATTACATCTTTTGACTTTTCTCTGTTTTGACTTTGAGATCCTGCAAACATCCCCCCCCAAAAAAAAATCTGAATCACAAACTAACTGATTAAACACTCGATAGAAACCGTCACGACCGAGGTCTTTTGGCAGAATACCTTGTTGGGGTGATCAACTAAAAAATTCGAAAAATAGGTGATCAATGAATGATTTACCCCGATCGCCTATTTATTTGACAGTGATCTCTAAAACGATGGGCGTTGTGTGGTGATGGGTACCGATTTTGATATACCTCATTTTAGTCAAGCTGCAATAGTTAAGCGAACATTTGTATTTTGTTTTATCATTTTATAGAATTACAACGACTTTCTTTCACAGTCATGTTAACTGGTCTATGATTTAAGAAAAAGTGATAATTACCTAATATTCGCCCATTAAACTTGCCCCAAGTACCTTTTACATCGCCTGTATAATTAATCACCCCAGAACTTACTACATGTCGTTGGTTTCCAAAATTCTGAAATGGTGATAAGAGTTTCAAAAAGGTGAAGTGGACAAAGAGCGAAATCAGAGCACAACTTTCTACTTTTGATAGGTCTACCATTCGACCCTAAGTAATACTCTCTGGACAACTGTTTGGAACAACTGCAATAAATGCTGGAGGGAAGGATCTTTCAGGAAATAAACCCTGAACCCTGGGCCTACAAAACTCTATCAACGCCTCCAAACGAATTGATTTGTTGGGCATTAATAGTCGAAAGAGTTGCTGGAAAAAGCCATGCTAAACTGATCGAATGATAGTCTAAAAATTGTACCTATCATCAACGATTTCTAAACATTGGGAGAATTTTGACAAAAAGTTTTCAAATGAACGGACCCGAAACCAGGAGAGGCGCAGTTTTGTAAATTGCACTAATACGGCTATTGTAGCTCAAACTGATCTATCTTTTGACAGAATAGTAATCTGTGAGGGGATAGTGTCCGACGAACGGGAATTTTCTATCCAGCTAGTGTTTTCATTTGACAATTAGATTAGAGAAAAATAATAATAATAAACAATAAAAATTAGAAAAAGGATTTTAATCAAATTCATACATGTGTCGATGAATTCTCTCACGTAGGGAATTAAATTAACGTAATTTTCAGGAATATTGCCAGAGTTAAAGAGAGAATCTAAATTAAAACAAGCCTAATTGCTGCAAAATCAGACTCCAACCCTACTTTCCTGCCTGACGATGATTATTGCAACTTTCGTATATATGATGAAAAAAAAAGTGTATTATTTTACCATAAATATATAAATTTGTAAGAATGAAATAAGAGCGATCATATCTGACAAGTGAGTTTTGAAAGTATGTGAGACTTATCAGTTTCAGTCCGTCGGTAAGATACCAGCAGAGCAATCAGATGGTCGTAATCATGGTATATATTTACAAGAATGTAATAAGCATGTGCCTATTTCTAATATGAATTTTGGAAGATTCATAAGATTTGTCAAATTAGCTCAGTTGGTGAGAGTCACGATTACCAATCAATTGGACATGATGTCAAATCACCGATGGAGAATGTTACATTTCACTCCTCTGATTTTGATGAGGTTTATTCTTGTTCTTGCTATGATGGAAGAACAAAATCAGCTCCAGGTTTTGACGGCAGTTTACGATTTAAATGATGAGTAATCTCTGATTTGAATGTGTTGTTCATGCATTTTTGTTTGTGTAGTGACTGGCGTGAAGATTTATTTCTCCTCCCTTACCATTAGAGCAAAATCTTCAGACTTTCATGATTGCTGCAATGATTGCATGTGTTATACAATGAACCAGACTCTCGAATAGGTGTTTCTAGTTGGGAAAAAAAACTCATCTTACGAACTTGACATGATTCATAGTTAAAACTGTCGGGTAATCAAAAATAATGTAATAATTAGCATAGGGAATTAGAAAACTTATCTTTTTTGAAACTACGGAATACTTCGTAAACACTTACGCGCACTCATGTCCTCTCTCCCCCCCCTCTTTCTGTCGTACAGTCACTCAAGACATATAATTAATTTCTATCATTTTCCTCTCTATTTCACGTCTTCAATTCCCAAGAATTTTGAATGCTTATATATATATATATATATATATATATATATATATATATATATATATATATATATATATATATATGTGTGTGTGTAAATTATTGTTTCATCCACAGTTGTATAACAGCACCTCAGTGAGGCTATAGACTATCCCTTACCCATCAAGTACCAAGAGGTTGGATCGAAACCTTAGCTTCAGACCATGAGGCTGGCATCTTTCTCTACCCCTTGGAACTGGACGGTCAGTGAGGTTGAATTTAAACAATATATTTACTCACTCATGAATTCCCCATCCACCAGAGTGCTTTCTTCCAACAGAATTGCATATATATATATATATATATATATATATATATATATATATATATATATATATATATATATATATATATATATATATATATATATATATATATATATATATATATATAACCTCTCAAAAAAACCCATCGTCTGGAAAACTATCTTACAAATTTCAAGTAGTTACAAATAACGGGACAAGTAGTGTTGCGAATATACACGAATTACCCTTCTCAAAACTACTTGAAACTACTTTTTTTCTCAACTTCACATACTATAAGCCACCCTCTCACGAAAGTACACTAATTACATCAAAATATCAGTTTTACCCGACTCACCTGGTACCTCGTCACTTATACAAAAAGGAAAAAGCCTTGAAATCACCATAGACTATAAATAACGTTGGGTTATCAAAGTTGTTGAACGAATTCAAAATATGCTCGTCGATATATATCTGTGAAAAAATTGCCAAATCTTGCATATTGTCTTGCAGCAATTTGTAACGTAACAGGGACTTATGCAATAATAGACGCCCCCTTTGTTGTTCTCAATATATATATACTGTGGAAGAAGAATTTTGTCTCGACCTTTAGAATCGTATTACGCAGAGCAACTTTATTTTGCAATACTTTTTTTGTTCCTGGGTTATAATTCTCAATTTTTGCTTCGTTCGATTCATTACCCCCTTACTATTAGCAACACTCTCAACAAATTGCATCAAACTACACATGATTATAAGTTTTACTTAACTCGTCTGGTACCTAGTCACTCATACGAAAGGGAGTTTGCATTGGAATCGCCAGAGACCAGAAGAACATTGGGTTAGCAAAGTCGTTGGACTTATTCAAATTTTGTTCGCATGTTATCCTCGGATGATTCGCTATCTTTACAATTTAATTTAGACTCCCCTTTTATTGCTGTCAGTCAACAGATAGTAGATTAATGATCTGCCTCGACTTTTTGAATTGTGTAACACTGATCAAATTTTTTTTTATATACCCTTTTGTTCCTGGGTATTTGTCTTATTTTCTGATTTATTATGTCTAAAGACTCTAGAAAAGGGGCAATTACTCCATTCAAACTCGGCTTTGGTGGCCAAGTCAGTGATAATTTGAAATCTACTTATTTTCAATTGGACAACAGGCAAATTTGCACCTGTTTAATAACATAAAGTTATGACAACAATTACATATGAATATCAGTATCCGGATTCAAAAACCAGATTTGAAGGAAATGATAACCATTTTGTATACTTTCTACACATAAGCAATCAGGAAATAGCTCTCACTCTCCAAGAACCAAAATAATGTTGCACTGTGTAACCTATGTTTCTTTCAATGACTTCAGCTATAGATTTATCATATTTAAACATTCAATCAATATATGGAAACCGAGTTTTTTTTACTAACCGACCAATGTAGAGGTTTAGGTGGAATTATCATTTATTGCTTTGCAGATTCGTGACAATGCTGCGTGAAAGATTTTTTTCAGTCGGAAATATCAATTGAAACGGCGGTTCTCTGTATATTTAGCTATGTATCTCAGTCAGTTTCCATCTATCTAACTATGTATGCATCGGCATAACTGTTACTGAACTTACCAAGTACGAAATCATTGTATTAGTGTAAGGTCGTCAGACTAGAGCTTTATTTAATTAATAAAATACATGGTCAGAGGGGAATAACCGGTTTTGATAGCATGTGTTTCACTCATTTCAATCATGGACTGTTCGAAAAATATATCATATATTTAATGTATTCAATTTATTGTGTTGTTTCCTTGATTAAAAGACGATTTTTCGACTCACTGATTTAGTCCAAGATATATCATAAGTAATTGCTTTTACTAAATTCATATATATATATATATATATATATATATATATATATATATATATATATATATATATATATATATATATATATATATATATGCTGACGATAAATATATTACCAACATCCTAAAGAGAGATGTCGATCTTGACCTAGGTACGGTTCGTGCATGCTAGGGTGTAATAGATATTCTGCTATAATTCTCTGTTTTCAGCAATCTTATGATGTTGTAACATTCATACCATTGCATTGAATCGTCGTTCATGTTGGTGGGATAATGTCATGCAGGAAGATTTCCACCGTTTGTGCGACTTTATGCCTATAGGGATATGGACTTTGTTATCGCCAAAGCAGGAAATACAGAGAATCAATATGGGATCTGAGTAGTGGAGAACATTGGTCCCCTTTTTTTAAGACTTTGTCCTAGATTCTTACCCAAGGTGATAGTATTACATCTTGCCTAATGTTAGCTAGTGTCAAGTTCTTATAGTGTCGTTGGAGGGAAAAATTGGGATTCACCAATGCTTGTCAAAAGGTCTTAAGCACCACACGGTAGGGATGCATTAGACCATCATGTTGGACTATTAACAAAAGAGTAAAAGGAAAAAACCCAGATTCTGGTTCTGGAACCTTTAAAATACATTCCAACATGACAACTCGAACATAATTCAACTACTTTTAATTAGCATTGTATTGACTATAAAGCTCTTGCACAATTTGGTTAGCGTCGGTTAGCGTGCTTCCATGCAAAGTAGGGTCAATCCAGAGTTACTCAGAACTCAGAGTTACTGGCAGCTGAATGCTGGTAAGTGAACAGGAAAAATGCAGAAATAACTTTGCAGTTCAGGTGAAATGGATGGTAGTTGGCACATAACAACATTCTGTTTGTCGATGTTATAAACATCAACATTAGGGTGGTTGACAAATTTATTGCAGATTTTTCTCTGGATTGGCTTAAATAGCCAACAACAAGCTTTTCATCATCATTGTCAAGTACTCTGGCGACTACACTCAGCAACCAATACCATCAAAATATAGCCTCCAATAATTGGCACAATGTTCATTAAAATCAGTGTAGCCACATATCTGCGAAATTTTAAGCATCGGAGCAATCATCTTCCTTGATAGTTTTCTATTTCTTCCAGCTCACTGTTCACCAGCATAAGTGATCGCTTAAATGTTTTTTTAAAAATGTTTTTTGATAGCTTCATTGCTCTTTTCTACATGATTTTTTTTCTATCGACGCTGTTTATCGGTTGTGTAGCATTTCTGGAGTAGATCAGTTTAGCCTTGAGAATCAGCAAATCTTTCCAAACATCTCGGAGATTTCCCGCTTCCAATCTCTTCCAATGCAAGTTGAACCAAAGAACCATCATATGCTGCATGATAGACCCTGCGTTGATATATTTTGTTTTTATCAGGGAAAAAAGTTCAGATGTATAAGTAAGAGGTGTTTGTGAGTCTGGGAAAATAATGGGAATGAGAAAAGGAAAATAGTTGTAAAGTGTTTCTGAGAGGGGTTCTATTTACAATGTACCTATAATGTTACAGTGGAACTTAGTTTCTGCCCTTACGAATATCTACTTATCTTATAAGTTTATATATAATTTTTAAAGGTTCAAATACCTCAATTCAACCCTAAATACCAAAAATTTAGATATATAGAGAAATATTTGAAACTTCCGAAGTACCACTGTTTGAGAATTCGAAGTGATCAGGTTTTCAACTTCTTCTTTTGATATAGACAAATATATTATTCTTCTATTTTGATGTACACTCTCAATTCATGAAATGCACGTAATGCAGTTTGAAATTAGCCTTTACTGGCTTGTTTACATCCTAAAGATCACGTCGACGGGCTTTGATCATCGGAGATTTCCGACCATAAAGTCTAGTTTTCATAATACCCTTTTAGCCGTCTTCCTGCTAAATACTCGAATGATCTGTCAGTAGTACACAAAGTAGTACAATCTTCGATGACTCTGGCTTTTGAAGAATATGTTGGAGATACCCTCTCAACTCATTCAGTGAGTGTCAAGTATTTTCTTAATATTAACGTTCAAGAATATCATTTAGGGTTTTACATTCGAAAAAAACTTGAACATGGTCGCCATTCCAGTTTGATTTAGGGGATAGTGGTAGAATGACCATTTGAACACCCCCTCTGAATTAAATAAACTCAAGCATCCTGAAACTTATACATTGATACGAACGAACAATATCGCTCTTAACTTTATAAATAAAATTAATTAGTTCTAACGTCCTTCCTAGTATCCTACATTATGATGGTTTTCATATTTCCCTTTAGATTACGTTTGATAGATATTCAAATTGATAAATTCCAAGGTGGGGAGGTGTTTGATTGACCATTCTGTTTTGAGAAGGATGCAAATGCTATTCTTACATACTCCAGTTTATATCTTTAAATAAAGCGTTATTTATCGTTTTGTGATTGACATTTTTCTGCATGTGTGGAAGGCTAATAAAAATAAGAAAGGCAAGGAAATCAATAATGTCAACGAATGAGAAAACATACACTTGAGAAATAATGGCAAATCGTTTGTTTCTCACCGTAGGCAAGTATCGGGCAACATTTGTCTGCAATTGCATTGCATTCCTGTAAGCTCTATTTGTATTGAATTTGCCTTCCCTATTGTGCATCTAAATTGCTTTGGGGAAACGTGCAAGACTTTGCTATTCTTGTTGGACAGAATCAACTTGATGAAATCTGTTTAAAATATGTCTTTTCAGTCAGAAAGAAAAAAATTATTTTCCAACTCCAAATTCCGATGACGATTCTGATATCGTAATCTTCTAAAAGCATTTGGCGATTCCAAGAAAATGTTGCCAATTTACATTTTATTTAAAGGTTTTCGAAGTCAATCCCAAACTCGAAACGCTATGTTGGCAACATTGAACTCATAAATTTAAAAAGAATGAATAAAACAAGCTTGGCTGCACCCGGGTTAAAACTGATTGACTCATCAAAATCTAGAATTTAAATAAAACAATCCATTTCACCATAGAATATTAACCCAAAGGTACTTGACACATTTCAACTTATCAGTTGTTCTTGTAAATGGGATTGTCAAACTTCAGCAAACCAAGTCGACTTGATCTCGGCTTGAGAATTGGTGGTGAATTCATCATCAGTTTTTGCGTATGTCACAGTTATTTGTGCATGACGTCACTGACTTTTTAACTGGTCATCGGCATCCATCATTGTTGTTAAAAAATAAAGTCAAAACTCGATAGCTAGAGTTGGAGTTCGACTAAATTAGCAGCGCTGTGGAGGAGAATTACCTTTCGAACGATAGACTAAACCATCTGACTCGGTAAATCAGTTAGATTCGTGTAATGCACTTTAATATATATTTTTATATGGAGGTGCAGAGTCAAAGACACCCAGAGTGAAATCAACTTGCGTAGTTCTAACTCCGGCTAGAACAGTTTTTTGTTTAACTTTGCACTGGTACCCCTGGGAAAGGTATTATTCCTTCTCTCCCGAAAGTTAATAGTGAATAGTATTGCAGGATGGGTTCTCGTGTCATGGTTGGCTACCAGTTCAGGAGATGGACAACTCTAATTCAAAACAAGAAGGAAAACGGATGGGCTCCGTCAGGCTATTCTACCTATGACAGACCAATTATGAAATTATCTGCGTCATCTCAACGACCCTTATGTAAACATAGGTGCGATTTGATATAGTTGAAATAGTTTGGCTGGTGATGAATCAAGTATACAAATACAATTCAAAGGAACTTCAAATAGCTTTAAGAAGAATGACCTGTACAAAAACAATGTGTGCTAAATGCTGCATATTTTTTAACATTTACCCAAATGTTTAATTTTTGAGGAGTATTAAGCTGTTTAGGAGAGTTCCTGCGCACTCTGAAAATCAGTATTTGATAGTTGAGGTGGAAAATAAATTGCACTGGATAAAAAGCTAACTATCGTTTCAGTTGCCCCAAATCTAAAGTTGGAAAGGCACAAATAAATGAAATATCTTAATAATGATAAATGGTCTAAACAATTTCTTACGGTTCTGAGAGTTATTTGGTTTTAATCTTTGAAACTATCAACTGAGTAACAATATGAGGGTTGATAGGGGCTGTTTACTTGATTATTTCATTGCTATTCTCAAATATTGTATATTATTTTCAAATAAAACTTTTTATTAAATTTACTTCGTTGCGTGGATAAATGTGAACTATAATTACGTACTTGATCAAAGATAAGATAGCAATAGAGTAACCCTTTTTTCAGACACTTATAGGTTGATAGAAACATCTTAAGTAGATTTATCATGTCAAGATAAAACGTGGTAGCTAGGAACCCCCTGCAGATAAATAGCCAATCACAGTCACTTAATTAAAAAGCCATTACGGGAGAGAAATTGAAACGGAGTTGATAAAAAAGCGACGGTGTATAAAGATTATTACTTCTGAAGTAAGGAAGATAGAGGGTAAGTTTAGAGGTGGGAGAAACGAATGAAAGTAGGAAGGAAGGGTAGATGATCATTTAGTTCCATTATTAGGTAAAGAAGAGAGTATAAGTTGATTTAGCAGGGGAAATAGTAATATATATATATATATATATATATATATATATATATATATATATATATATATATATATATATATACATATATATATATAAATAAAATGTTAAGTGACCAAAAGTTGGTCACCAGAAATAAAACTATTGCAAAAGCGTTGAGTAGTCGGGTGACTATGTACGGTCTGCCACTGGCAGTAAAAGGACTGATCAACCCCACTCTCTATCTCTCTGTTTTCCTCCCTCCCTCCTTCTCTTTATTTCCTTCCTTCTTTGCGAGAGAGTATTTTGTTTGGTCTTCAAACGAAGACTAACAATGTATAATCGGTCGGCCGAAGAATAAAAGTAAAGGTTGGATTTTGAATCCCGACGTGACTTATGCGTCTTTTAGAAATGGTCCCACATCATAACATAACAAGGGATTGTAATGCCCCGATTTTGTAAACGGGTATTAGGATGAGCCAAAATTTAATTCTTATTTGATGTTTCGAAAAAATCTGTTCCCAGGTACTTTTGACATCTTAATACAGATAATGAGGAGGGCATAAAAGAAATAACACATTCTTCAACAAATCGCAGTAATTTTTTTTTTAAAGATCCTCGACTGTAGACGAATCTAAATTCATTACCTCACGTAATTCACTGAAGTAGAATTTTTGCTCGTCTTTCAGACTCTGATTAATTCTTCAACGATATTGTAAATAATTATGAATGTTTATACATCTTCTTTTACTTAAAAAAAAATCATCGCAGAGTATGCTAGTTGTAAACTAGTCCGAATAAATTCGATTGTTCTGCCGTTCAATCTGGAGGATGCTGAATAAATCAAGAAAACATTTGTGATAAGGAATATTAAAAAAAAGATTAAAAACCTTTGAACAATGAAGAATAGGAAGAGGATCTTTCTTCAATAAAGGAACATTTTAAGATAAAATCAGACATAAAAGAATCGAATTCCATATTCATGACTAAAATCTTTCAGCTTACGAAAGCATTCAAGATAAATCAATGAAAAAAGGAATATCAATTGGTGCAATTAGTTTCTTTTTTTACAAGGCTCAAATAATTAAATAAAAACACAACGCTTTCGTACATCTGGTAGTTAATTTTTCAACATCTTTTAGATAACAAAATGAATAAATGATAAAAAAAAAGTAAATATTGAATTTGGCTTCAATTACGCTTCCGTACGGGAATATTTTTCTCTCCAGTGTCACTAATTCAGAAATTTTCTTTTGAATTCAGATGTTTGTAAAGAGCGAGGCCAAGGGAGATAATATAAAGAAATTTGGAAAGGAGCTCTATGATCTTTGGAATTTCATTTGTTTTTGATATATTAATTGGGGAACGCAGATCCAAAAATCTTCCGACTCAACATAACATTGTCTACACCGACTCATGGCGAATGTCAACTTCGCACAATGACCAGTTGTCGAGTAATTTCAACCAACATCATCATCATCATCATCATCATCATCATCATCATCATCAGTCTTTTAACCTCCGTCGTTGGATATAGACCTTTTCCAGGATTCGCCACAACTCTCTATCGTAGGCGTCGCTAGGCCATTACTTTCTGAATTTGTGTGGCTCGTTTCTCTATCTTGATTTCTACTAGCCTCAGTTGTGCAAGTGATCTCTGAGGATCGGTTGTCTGTCATTCTTGCAGCATGACCAGCCCATTGCCATTTGAGTTTTAAAAAAAAAGGATTCTATGATGTCTTGGACTCCTGTTTTCTCACTGATTTATTGTCTCATGATCTCTCCATGTGAGGTATAACATGATTCTTTCATGTGCACGTTGCATGATTTTCAGTTTGCGGGTCAGTCTCTTTGTTAGGTTCCATATTCCAACTCCATAAGTTATTATTGGGTGAATGCATTGGTTGTATACCTTTCTTTTTAGGATTAATTGGATTTTCTTGTTTCTGAAGGTTGGACTTACTCTACCGTACGCTTGCCATCCTAAAAGGATTATAGGCTTGATTTCTTCATCTTTTTGATATTTCATGATGATCTGTTGCCTTGGGTAGATGCAGTGGTCTACTTTCTCCAGTTCAGTGTCTTTGGTTTTGATCGCTGTGTTCTTATTTCCTTCGTGAGTATTGCACGTGACCTTTATTAGAGAGGCTGTTATTCTACCGTTGAGTACATCAATGTTGGTCTCGTTCTCCTCTTTCTCTGTGAGAATTTTGTATCCATTTTTTTGAGTTCAAGCTTGGAGGAACGAGTGAGCTCTTTTGGTATGTTAAAGGGTTGCGGTTTGGTGCTGAACATTTATCTGCAATTTTCGTTGGTGTTCATTAGTATTTCATATCTTACAATCCTGTGATCAATTCCTACATTGACTTGATTTAGAAATTGAATGTAATTGATGATGTTGCTTTTGTCCGTTAGGATGTAGTCTATTTTGCTCTTGGTTTCGTGG
>OY735199.1:45466038-45591038 GCA_963457665.1 Thysanoteuthis rhombus | reverse complement strand
CGCTTTAGTATATGTTCTTTTTTTGTCATCAACGGTTTGTTGTAAATTCAACAAGGCTTCAGGCCACGAGCCTCCTGATTCAGAATACTTTTTTCTCATATCAGATGAAAATGTTCGCAATGGAGAAATCTGACCCATGAGATGGTTTTCAGTAAGGAATGGATTGATACATATTTTTCTTTTCATTCGCCTTCTTATCCTTTATAGGTCACCCTGACCGTTTCCTTACAGTGATATTTCCTTTAATAAATCTGAGAAATAACAGGTTTTTATATTTTCCATTGCTTACTTTTTTCCTTACGACTTTTGCCTGTACGTTTCTATTCAATACCCCTCACCCTTGAGCATTAGAAAATTGTTTGGAATTTCCCATTCTGAATGTAATATCACCAGATGTTACCTGAGCTGCCGTGGAACTCTTCAATTGAGAGAATAATAAAATGATACTCTTAATAAATTTGACCAGAGAAAAATAAAATAAATTTCCCAGGAATTCTAATACTGCTGTATAATTAACATTATTAAGGGGTTTCAATAATACCTGGGGCTTCCAAACTTTTACGAGTCTATATAACATGAATGCATTCTTAATGATTTTACTTGGAAAATTCATAAAAAAGAAATAATACATCGACAGTGATCAGGAATTAATGCAAAGATAGTAAACAAAAGAAGGCCGTTCGACAGTTGACAAGTCGATCTCAATAACCATTGCTAGTACGTCAATCTCCCTTTGGGTGCCCCATGGAAGGATCCTTGTTTTCAAAGTTGATTCAAGCCAAAGAATAGTGATCTCGTTGAATTATGTTTCAGGTCGTGCCAGCTATCTGGGTATCAGGCTGTTGTGTTGTGATGAGGGCCAAGAATAACCAACTATTTCGAAAAGTACGGTGAGAACTAGATGTTATGAAAAAAAAAAAAACTTTTCATGGCTGATTTCTCTGAACCTTAGGGTAGGGTATATAAATATTGAAACATCCTGAGTACTTGCCTGAAATTTACCGTAGAAAAATATCATATTTTTATAAGATATGAAACGCACATAACACGTATGTAGACATTGCCGTGGAGAAAAAAAAATATTTAGATTTTATAACAGCAACCTTGTATACGACGTTCATGCAACTACGGGAAATTGAATCAAACTTCCTAGAAATAGTCGTAACCTCATATCTTTATTCGTTTTTCTTTCATTGACGTATTATAAAAAAAATGAATATGATTTTTTTATGGAAAAAAAAAATACAAACCTGATTTCACAGCAAGGCTCTGAAAATAGAATAAGAGAAAAAAAGTCTTCGTTGCTTTGGTGAGGACTCCAGCAACGAATCAATGTTTTCTGTTGTGTGTATGAAAGAATGATATGAGCTCAGAAGCAAATGTCAATACAGTTTGGCAATTGATTCAAATGTGAGAAAGTCGAATAAAAATAACGATAAAAGCAAGCAAGCCAAAATGCAATGTTTTGTTTATCTTAAAAGGGTTTTGACAAGGCACACATCTGTCGGATTAGAGTGCAGGTTTTAAATGCCAAGTTCGTGAATCTGGGAAATTGGAAAGCATGAAGAGTCAATAACGAAGACTTTGAATATTCAAGCGAGTGGAATTATCGGAAATGAAATATTTTCATGAAAGAAAAAACTACTTTGGAATTTCCTGCGGATCAAAACAGACTCAAATGCATTTTACAATAAAAGAAGTAAAATAAGCATAAAAATGTATTAGAATTTCTGTCAATTTACTCACTAATAGATCCCAACCACATTTTCTGTTGATTCAACTGTTTATTATAATTTTCCCATTTTTCCTGAGTTTCAAAATAAGCATTTTGCATTGTCCTTTAAAATATTTCGCAATATATACGGTGACACTCAATATTCACATACTTTAAGATCTTTTGAGTCTTTGGCAGACTGTAATTGCATTTCAAATATCAATTCAATTAAAAATGAAACTAACTGACTGATGTCTATCGCATGGCGCAAAAAAGTATTCAAAATCGCGATTCTATTGAACTCAATCTATTTACTTGGGACAACCTCTCAAATCCATAACATCATCATCATCATCATCATCAGCAGCAGCAGCAGCAGCAGCAGTAGTAGAAGAAGAAGAAGAAGAAGAAGAAGAAGAAGAAGAAGAAGAAGAAGAAGAAGAAGAAGAAGAAGAAGAAGAAGAAGAAGAAGCCGCTTATTAGTGTTCGTTGATGACAAAGACCTTTCCCAAGATTTGCCAGACCTGTCTATCATTGGTATTGCACAGCTGGAACTTTGGTCACGCCATCTTACTTTCCGTCAGCCACAATTTCGCATATGTTCTGGTAGTCTTGGTGTCCAGGGGTTGTCTGACATTCTTGCAACATTTCCAGCCCATTGCCATCTGAGTTTCTTCCCTTTGTTTCCATTGTATCCTGGACGCCTGTCTCTTCTCTCATGCACTGTGTTGTCTTCGGATTTCTTCATGTGATGTTGCAGTTAGGGGTCAATCATTTGTTAAAATTCAATGTATCAGCTCCATAGGTGACTATTGGAAGGATGCATTGGCTTATACCTTTCTTTTTAGGACTGGTGTGATTTTTGTGTTCATGAATATGAACTTTGCTTTGGCGAAAGCTTGCCAACCTAGTTTGATATTTTGCTTGATTTCTTCTTCTGGAGATTTCATAGGGATTCGTTGTCTTAGATAGATGTTGTGGTCTACTTTCTCCAGCTCTGCGTTTTCAATTCTGATCGTTGTGACTTTGTCCCCAACATGTTTGATCTGCGGTCAATGTTTGTTTTGCAGCCGATTTTCCTGCTTATTTCATTTAGTTTGTCCAGTATTATTTGGAGATCGTAAATGTCCTTAGCAAAGAAAACGATGAAATTAATAAACTCACACAGATAAACACATAGACACATGCACAACACACACACACACACATAAACACACACACACACACACACACACATATATATATATATATATATATATATATATATATATATATATATATATATATATATATATATATATATAAATATATATATATATTTTTTTTTTCTTGCATTCAAGTGACGGTAATAATCGAACTACTTGTCCACGCTCATCACGTTCGTCAGTTTTAAAGTGCAATGTTTCCGGGCCTTTATACCACCATAACCCCGTACACTCCAGGGTCACTATCGTGCCATAGAACGTACACTATATTTGAATACATAAATGTATGTATATTCACATTGTTTGATAGTTTGGTTTTGGTACATCTGCATCTATATATGCACATGTTTATGTATGCAAGTCCGTACATCCTATTATGAAGAAAAGGATTTAGGCTTATACTTTCACGCTGCTGAAGTAGGTCACATCTAACATACTGAAATGTCAGGAAAAAAAAAAGAGTAAACTTTGCTTATTGTTCTCCCCAAAACACACGAATGTCTTTTTCTAGCTTTATAGAAACCATTTTCCCTCGAGATCGACATTTTCTTTCATTCATACACTTCCGATTCATGTAGAGAGAAAACTAGCCATACTTCATTTAAAAATGAAAATAGCAACATAACTACATTTTTTCGTGTTGCCACTGTACAATGTGTGAGTCATGTCTTCTATAATATCTCAAATAGAAACGCCCCTAATTCTTACAGTAAATTTATTGGTTAAAGGCAAAGACATTATCTCTTGCCTCACGCGTTGAGAAGGTCTGTATTCTGTTCTCAATAATTTTTTTTCCAACAAAATTCAGTACCTGCAAAAATGACAAGATTATCTACGTATGGATAAATCACACAAATATATAAGATGTATCCATGAAGGTGTGTCCGTAAAGAAACATAAACAGGAATGATGACGACTTGAACCCCCATTAAAAACCTCTTTAGTATCAAGGGGATTTTTACAAGACAAAAATACCTTTTTCCCTGGAATAATGATGAGTAAATTTGATACATATATAGCCTGCCAAACAGTCAGCAAGCTCAACTTTAGGAACGTATGTTGATAGTTAGGATTGGCGGTTTCTTATATGTATCACCATCATCAGTCTCGTAACGCCCGTCGTTGGACATAGACCTTTCAATGCGTCATGGAGCCAGGAATTTCTGAATTTGTGTTGCTCGTCTCTCCATCTAGTACTCTGCCGGTTTCGGTTGCGCTTATGACCTCCGGGGATCCATATTGTGAGTCGTAATGTCCATCAGTTGCTTGCATTTCTTGTGACATGGTCAGCCCGTTTCGATTTGAGTTTTTTAATGAATTTTCTAATGTCCCTGACTCCTGCCTTCTCCCAGCTGTATTGCACTGTCTTGTGGTCTCTCCATGTGAGGTTCAGCATAATTCTTTCATGTGCACGTAGCATGGTTTTCAATTTGCGGGTCCGTCTCTTGGTTAGATTACGTGTTTCAGCTCCATAAGTGACTATTGGGAGGATGCATTGGTTGTATATCCTTTTTTTCAGGATTAATGGGATCTTCTTGTTTTTGAAGGTTGACATTGCCCTGCCAAAGGCTTGGCATCTTGGGGTGATTCTTTGCTTGATTTCTTCTTCTTTTGCAGGAGTCGTGGGGATTTGTTGTCCTAGATAGATGTAGTGGTTTACTCTCTCATGTTCTGTGACCTTGATTTTGATCTTAGTATTTTTTAAAAAGTTGTTGCATATGATCTTCGTCTTGTTAAGTTCATGTATAGGTCGACTTTCTTGCTCTCTTCATTTTAGCATCAGTTGGAGGTCGTGTAGGTTCCCTGCTAAAACGGCAACAACGTCTGCAGATCTGTGGTTGTTTAGATATTTGCCGTCTATTTTGATTCCTTAAATCTCCCAGTCTAGTCTTCTCGCAGTAGGCCGTAGAGAGTTTTGGTTTGGCTGGTATCACATTGTCTTACCCATTTTGGGGGCTGAAAGGGCCCCGAGTCTTTATGTAACCTGATAAAAGAGCTGCTGTGACTGTGTATATATTGCAGCACTTCTACATATATTGGATCTACACCTTGTAGAGTGATGTCCTCTATGACCTTGGAGATTTCTACAGAGTAGAAGGCTTTTTTGAAGTTGATAAATACTGCAGTGAATGGTAGCTTATATTCTGCTGCCTTTTTCCGCTGTTTCATCGAATGCTGGTGGTCCATTGTCGAGTAGCTTCTTCTATAGCCAGCTTGCTCCCCCGGTTCGTTTTCATGTAATATCTTTGTGATTCGGTTGGTGATGATTTTTGTGAAAAGTTTGTATATGCAGTTGAGTAGGCTTATACGTCTGTAGTTTTCGAGGTCTTTTGGGTTTCCTCTTTCATATGTACGTGTCTTTTGATACATTATCTCTTTATTGTTACCATGAACTTTATCATCAGGCGATGTCACATAAAATGCCGTTTTTTTTCGATTAGTAAGATGATCGATGATCTAAAAAAGACCGTTATTCAATCAGAATATGGCTCATGTTTGGTAATAATAACTACTTCCTCATGATCCTCTTATGTTAAAATACCATCTCTTTTTAAAAAAATTAGTGGTGACGGATTCAATAAAGCATGGATATAACTTTTCTATTTTCAAATCTTTCATTACGGATATGAAATTCAAAATGCCTCAGAGGATAGAAATCTGTGGGAAAGATATCAGTTTCTGCCTAAGATTCCAGTGCTAAGAGCTCAGAGTTTTAAAATTTTTATTGCCTTGAGATGATGTGCTATTGTCGCTGTTAAACTGTTCTAGCCGTTATGAATTGCTTCAACCGTTGTTCGTGGCTTGTTGGTTATTGCTGTCAATAATTAGTCATAATTGAGCACAAGTTTCCACATCCGCCCGTGGCTCATGATTGGTATCTATATTTCCTGTCCAAACTCATTGAGCCAGCGCTGAGCAGCCTTTCCTGTCGTAGCGTTCCCTTCAAATGTTCTGATGATGCTCTCAGTATCATTTACAGCATGATGTCCGAATCAGAATTCGTACGTAAACATTGCCGTTAAAGGCTCAAAAACCTCTGAATAATAAAGAACTATCTCTATGTATCTTCAGAAGAATGTGCAATTATATTGGCAAATCCTTCACTTTTATCTTTTTCCACTACGATGTAAGAAACGACATTTCATGTGTAATATCTGATTATGTCTATTGTTGTTACGACAGTGAATACCCATACCCTACATAAATTCGCATCGGTCATAGTTGGATGAATTCCATTTCGTTGGAAAGGCGTAGAACATCTGGCATGAGACATCACTGGCCAAAACAGTAATCTATTTTGGTGTCATGTTACCAGACTTGAAATAGCGAATTGTATTCATTCGTTATTTGTCATGTCTCTACGTAAACGCGTTTTACATCTCTGCTGGGGTCCTCGCCTGGCTAGTCGACGGCACTAATATAAGGTTATTGTTGGGCTCAGGCCAGATGATAGTTGAATTGCACCCAAGAACGTGAAGACGATCATTCGGCCAGGAGTTATCGCTGTCTCCTTCGAAGACTACATAAACTTGGTTAACGCCGGCGAGTTGCGCTGAAGGCAATTTGTCTTCTGATGATGATATACTGGGATTTTAAACATAACTCTTGCTTCTTCTTCTTCTTCCGCTGCTGTCAATTTGCAGCTGACCCTCTGTAAATCATGATCAGGAATCTTGAGATGATTATGGTGTGAAGAATCTTAAGGTGTAAGTATACGCCATACCTCCGCAACCTCTCAAATTTCCATCACCGTAGCAAAACCTTCACTGTAAACCAATGCTTTTTGATATGTAAGTCAAGGTACATGATTGGGTATATTGCTATAATATCACTCATTTCCCAATCAACCTTTTCATGAATAGATTAGTGGGGAAAACGTAAGTGCGTTTGTCTCTGAAGAAGGAGACTTTATTTCAGCCTAGTTAAATACAAAGATAAAAACAAATCTTAAACACGATTTGAAATACAGGAGAAGACATCCACTATTATTATTATTATTATTATTATTATTATTATTATTATTATTATCATCATCATTATTATTATTATTATCATCATCATCATCATTATTATTATTATTATTATTATTATTATTATTATTATTATTATTATCACAAACAATGTCATAAATCGGTTATTGCTATCAGAACCCAACAGTTTTTTAAAAGTAATCACGATAATCTGCTTCTATTGAATTCTTAGCTCAATGTTATCAGCCGGTTTTTATCATCTAAAAGAACTTTTTTTTTTCCATAGTAATCACAATAAGCAGCTCCTTTTGTTCCGATTTTCCAAGTAGACATCAACCAAACTGGATACCTGTTACCATAAAAACTACTTTGCGTTCAGCATACATGTGTAATTAAAGCTATTGGACTGGGCATCTTGCTAAAATAAGGCGTATTAAAAGTACTTTCGTTTTTACAGACCTTTAACCCCAAACCTTGTTTTATGTACACATGTAAAGATCATCTACAACTCCACTTTGTTTGAAACCACCAACCACTAATGTCACCAAGATTATCAACATGGTTTTCTAAGTTTGTGAGTTGGTCCAGCTGGCTGGCTTAGTAAATATCTGAGACTGCACTGATGGAGCTAAAGGGCTGGAATTTTCAACATTTACTCCTCATTATGCCAACAACAAACTTTTAAACCAATGCCCCAATAAGTTTGCTGGGCAGGTTTATGCTAAACTAGTCCCAAGTTTGTGCCCGCTTGTTTTTTATTTTGATTCAGACTTTTCAGTGACTACTGCACAACAAAATGCGAAAAAAGTAACTCGTTCAGTGATCACCTCTTTTTTCCAATGTCATAATTGATCATCCCTAACCCAGCATCCTAGTAAAATTACTTTGCACAGTGGCAGTATCTATTGAGTGATTAACCAGACCCGTTATAGATATTACTATTGTATACATTATATCATAATCAATACTAATCTGGTGTGGAGATGCAAAGTGATTGAGCGGTTGACAGTACTGACAATGTACTCAACGAACCGAGTACGAATTCTAGCTGATACAGTTAATGTCCAGTTCTTTCTGGCGTCATTGGGAGAGGCATGAATCCTTATCTCTATCAAGTGGAGTAGAGCGGAGAGTGTAGAGATTAATGGCACTCTGGGTGCTTATCAAGTTCAAGTGTAATTCATATTTTGCAAACTGGGCTAAAACTGATATACTCGTGATATGCGTTGCCGGGACAGGAATAGCTCTAACCCTAGATTGCATGAAAGGAACTTAGTAAGTTAGTGACAAATCAGCTATACCTTTTGTTGCCACTGCAAACAAATTATAGTGGTGTATGTTTTCGTTCGTGGTCGTCTATCTGTCCACGGAACATTTTCAAAAATGATCAATAAATTTCGGCTAGATTTTGTGTGTTTAATAGGTGAGTAATAGGGAAAGAATTGGTTGAATTTTGGGGCGGATCCAAGAAGTTTGATTATATGCAATATCACCAAAAATTGTATGGCTGTCCATACGATAACTTAAAAATGTTTTCAATAAATTCCCATAACATTTTGTGGAATCGTGGGTGATGGGTGATGGAGGAAGAGATTAAATTGGGATTTGGGCCAATGAAAAAGTATTTAAAAAAAAATAAGGCTAGGCTGACGTAATCACTCTCTGAGCACTTTCTAGTATCAGTTGTTATAATGACAGAAGTACCAGTATTCTGGCAATATAAAGGTATCAATTTTAAGAGAATTTGGGAAGTGGGAAGCATGAAAGATGTCCTTTGAAATAGAGCTAAGAAGTGGATGTTAGCTGTTGATTTGGATGATATAAAACGCAAAGGTGAAGCGGAAACTGACTATCAGCACTCAGAAATTTTCAGTCAAAAAAAAAAT
This sequence comes from Thysanoteuthis rhombus, assembly GCA_963457665.1. Classification (NCBI taxonomy): domain Eukaryota; kingdom Metazoa; phylum Mollusca; class Cephalopoda; order Oegopsida; family Thysanoteuthidae; genus Thysanoteuthis; species Thysanoteuthis major. The sequence goes on along the minus strand of OY735199.1, from coordinate 45,582,262 downwards.
CGATTTCAATTACTCATTTCCAGGAAGACAGCCAGAAACTTAGATATCTGTCGTAATCTTTTATCCTCTACCACAGACGGTATGCACCTGTACTTCAAGATCTGCAAGTACAATATAATGTGAATCTCTCTTTCTCTCTCTCGTCTGTCAGTCTTATTCTACTCCCTTTCTCTGTGTCTATGTCTCTCTATTGATGTATTTTCTATGTTGGAAGGTTCCTATTCATCTCACTTTATTCTATTTCTGTCTGTCTATCCCTCTATGGCTGTATACCCCTATCGTCTGTCTGTTTATCTACCGTACATTGTAGTGCTCGCAGACGCACCCCATATATACGCCAAACCATGTATGCAATATAAATTTACAAGGACTGTCAGGGAAGTATCCATCCTAATATTAACACATTAGATAACATACCTAGGGCTACGGAATCTGTCACTTCCAAAGCACTCTCTTTGAGGCTTCACACACTTATGTAGCGTCTCTTACCCTCCCTAAAAAACAGTCAGCAGAGTCCATTTTCAAGAACGCCTTCAGCTGCTTCAATTCATTCTCAATCAAGTGTACGTCCCCATTTCTCGTCCCTTTCAGCTGCAAAATGGAAAAAATCACAGCCAGTTGATATACTTGGGTAATACTATGTTCTATCCCCCCTAAAAAAAAATTCAATAAAAGCTGAAGAATGGTTAAGCGCAATGGTTGTAAAAGCGACAATAACTCAAAGGTGTGTCACACGGAGCGTCTATTCATGCATGCTCAATGTCTTCTTTGGTTGCGAAACTTACATCAAGACAGTGCAACCGTTTTCCGAGGTATCTGAAATGGCTGGATTATTTCTGGACATATCTCATGTACCTAGAAGAAGGTACAACTATGGTTCTCAACATTTTTAGCCCCCTGCTATACTAAAACAGCTGAAAAGATTTTATGTTGCCTATACCATCGAAAAGTAGTTTGAATATTAATCACTTGAAAGCGTTAAACATGAAATCATTCAGAAGTATAAAGCCAAACACCAAATACTACTCCGAATACTGGAACACTTTCTCTAACATTGCTCGTCTTAAGTGGATTAATGCCTGCCAAGAATCACATTCTTTGTTGAAAAATACCGATTTGTAAACTCCGAGGTACTTACTAAAATGTTTCGTAATTTTTTATTCTGTTAAATTTAGTGACAGTCACGCAATTTCCACATCGCTTTTATACTTCACGAAGTTGATGAGTTAGCCATTAGTTACTCAAGAATCCATAGCAAATTTAATGATTAATTGTACGGTGTACGTACAAAGTAATAGTATTTTATAATCGGGGATTAATCAATTACTCAGCTCTAACATGACTCAGTTTTGAACCACATAACACGTCTGGCTCTTCAGAACCAAACACCAAATTACCTCTCCCCAATATATTTGAATTGTTCCCTCGAGGGGAGCACACCCCACGTTAAGCATCGTTGACGTAGTATTTATGAGTCAAATGGTGTTTCAACATTCAAGATAATTACATTTTTATTGGTTTAAATCACTGACAAATGCTGGTGCTTGGACCATAGAAATCGCGCCTTCCACCACGAGACATGTTAGACGTGACTTTAATGCGAGATGAACAAAAGATAGAACATTTCGTTTGCAATCAATATTCAGCCTTTCAAAAAAGTTATTCCTTTTTATTAAACGTGCTGGTATTTTTAGAAAGTTTTGCTCATCTCCTGCGGTTTGTCTTGTGCAAGAAGAAGAAGAACAACAAAAAAACAAAAAACAAAAAACAAAACAAAAAACCATTCCAAATCAATTAAACAGGTATTGAATTACTTTTGTTCAAGGGAGGCGTCTCTATTCTTCAACCTTTTCCACACTGACGTCCTTATGTTTTCATTGCATTAGATAGCCTGGTTCTCGTATGATCACCAAAATTAAGCAACGTCAAGCCAGATATGGAATTATCAGGTGCAATAGTCAGCGTGGCGATCTCTTTGTTCTTCCTCTACGATATAATAACTCAAGCCAGAGTCTCCAACACCAAACTCTCTGACTGGCGTGAATGAATAACACCGATATGTCGTTCTTTAAGAAACAGACAAGATTTCCCACAATGATAAATATAGTCACTTGTTGTGTCCGTATCTTTTAACAGTTAACCCAATATGCAAATATAGAGAAGGAATATTATTAGCACTACCCAGACGACTTCCTGATAGGGTGGGTTTCCATCTTGTTTTGGGACACAAATCCCCGTTGAGAAAGAACAAAAACTTTGCGATTGTTATTAACCTTCGTTTTCTGGAGCTTGTTTACGTAAACACTTCCTTTGAGAAGCTCCCAAATAAAGAGAATCGTGAGCGGTTAAATGGAAGGCACTTGTGGGATACAATATCGATTGTGGAATTTATTAGAAATAATTTCTAAGGTCTGGAATGAATATGCTTAAGGGGAAAGTTTATTTACTTTTCCACTGGAAGAAGTTTCTTAAGTTTGAACATGGAAAGTGACTTTTGTTCTACCCAATACTAACTGAGGTTTCAGCACGAAAATTGCAACTGATGTCAAAGTATTTCATAAAAACCATACATTATTAACTTCAGGTCAAATCGAAATTAAAAGAAAGGTAATACTTTTGTTAATTGAAAATTAAAACCTTGAACTGGAACAAAAGCAAAAAAAAGATATCATTAGCGTTAATTGTAAAAAAAAGCCATTAATTTTTCTTTATTTCCAGTAATCAAGCAGAAAGTTTTGCCTCAAGTGATAAGGTTTATATTATAGAAACGTAATCGCTTGGATGAAAAATTGAAAAGCATAAGGAATTCGATAGAAAAACACTAGCAATTAAACAAGCATCTGGAACCAGATCTTTCAAATAGTTTTGCAAAATTTTGATTTTTTTCTTGATGGCAGTAATCTTGTTGAGAAATGATAGGAGATAGAATATTTCTTCGGAGTAATGAAGTGGTTTCTTTTGGTTGTCATGGTGATTAATTCAGATCCTTGTCAGGACTCGAGATCTGAAAGCCGCCAGCTGTACAAGATTTATTTTCTTTTTGAATGCATTTATTTTCCTCAAAAGATTTCTTAAAATTTTGAAATATCATTAGTAGCTTATGAGGTTTCTCTGTAAATACATTGATTGGAACTAATTAGATAATGCAAGCATACCTCCAGGAACCATATTTACTCAGGTATTCTACAGAGTAGTAGAAATGTCGAAGTACAGGTATTAAACAAGTATGATTAAGTTTGTAGTCTTTTGCAATATGAAATACAGGTTAGACGTTAAGTTACATTGGAGTAATATGATCCAATATATTTCTCTAATTCTGTTTTCACAAAATTTGGATCACGATATAAGATTTAACGTTTGAATCTATTTTTGGGATCAAGTATATGAAATTATGTCTTTCAAATAATGCACCTCAATTTGTGTCAGTTTGGCATAATTATTGTAATTATCATTAATAATAATAATGATTTTGAACTGTAATACATTTTTAAAGCAAAAAGCTTTTTGACGAAACATCTTTTCGATTAGACGGAGCATTTGCCAGTGAAAGGCCCTGACACTGTTCAATCTCATACCAGCAGCAGCAGATTTGTTTAGATATACTTGCCTCAGAATTAATAGCAAGGACAGCCAGCGATTAACAAGTGATAGTTTGGGACCAAAGGCGAAAGTATAAGGCCTTCCTTGACTACTCAATAAATAGATGAGTATAAAAGTAAGAGTTCTGGACTAAAATTGGGAGGTTGTAGCACTACTTCATCCACCAGCAGATAAGTTGTGACTTTTTTTTAAAAAGGCTTTCCAGTTTTGAGTCGTTACTCATCATAAATTAATATTTTTGAATATGTCTCCGTAGGAGAAAAATGTTATATCTACATCGCGTTGTTCTAAATATTTGCGTTGCTTCATCTTTTTGTTTCTCAGAGTCTTGTATTCCTGAACACACACATAGTATTTGCTGACGAATGTCGTTGTTCAGAGAATTTTAGTAAACTTTGCAACGTTAGACACGAATTACAATTATATCTGGATAGTATTAAACATGATTATTGCTCATAATTTTCGTTTTTCTGAACTTCACGTGTCGACCAACTTCCTCGAAAGAGGACGAAATCAAGCAAATAATCACTTTGGGATGGCAAGCCTTCGGCAGAGCAAGCTCAACTTTCAAGAACTAGATGATCCCAATAATCCTAAAAAGAAGAGTATACAACCAATGCATTCTCCCGATAGTCACTTATAGAGCTGCAACATGGAACCTAACCAAGAGACAGACCTGCAAACTGAGAAGTATGCAACGTGCGCATGAGAGAATCATTCTCAACCTTACATAGAGAGATAGCAAGACAGCGCAGTATATAAGGAAGAAAACAGGTGTCCGTGACATCATAGAAACTATTAAAAAACTCGAATGGCAATGGGCAGGCCATCTTACAAGAATGAGAGACAACCAATGGACATCATCTCTCACAACATGGATCCCCGGAGATCACATAAGACACCGAGGCCAACAGAACACAAGATTGAGAGATGAACTGGACAGATTCAGGTAATACTAGCTCCGCAACGCCCATGATAGAGAATTTTTCGCGAATCCTGGGGAAGGTCTATATCCAACGACGGACGTTGAAATACTGATGATGATGATGATGATGATGATGATGATGATGATGATGATGATGATGATGATTCAACAGTACAATCAGGGTCGTTCAGTGATAGAGTGTTTGCCACTGGTTTGGTAAGCCGTAGTTCAGTTCACCGTCAAGTCATACCAAAACTCAATGGTACTCAATTCCTTTCCGTTATTCATTCAAGAACCAGTCCCTGGGGAAAAGGAGCTGTGGTTAAATTACGTTGGGTACACAGAAATCACATTTCATATGATCATCCAAGTTTAGCACAGTCGAGTCTGGATGGCAACGAGATGGGTGACCATTAGGGAATACCAACTGCCGTAAGCAGATCATAACTTCGACAGGCTTAACAAGTTGGAAGTGAATCTTCCGACACCCACCGCAAAGGGATTAGCGGGGAACGATGATGTATGGATACGTACCTGCATTAAGCAGAAACACTCGACGACGTATCGCTTCCGTTTCAAATTTTTGAAGCATACATTCTGTCAGAAATGTGGGTATCCTTTTCGATTATAGCTATTACAATACACCATATTTTTGTTAGCTAAGAAAATGTAAGTAAATTGCCAAGGATATTTCGCCAAATCACCTCTTACTATCTAATCAAAATCATAACTTAAGGTTACGCTGAGCTGCTATAGTTATAATTATCTAAGGTTATGGTGACTAACGAAAAAGACCCGAGTTTGGCAAGGATTCAAGTTTTGTATTCGGATAATCGTAAATGTCTCATTCTGCACAACAATTTGATAAAATTAGTTTACGAACAATTATATGGAAGAATGTGAAAAGAATTTTATGGAAGTAAATCATTATTCGATTTTATATCCTTTAGAAACATTAACACTATGCATTTTTCAATGTGCTACTCTTGAAAGCATGAAGCAAACACTCAAAGAGTTTTTTGGGCGATCGCACGCCATTTCGTGGTTTACGTTGTTATCGCATCGTATCAGTCGATTCATTCCTCGGCCTTTTTCAGGTATAGTATCTGATAGAAAATATTCTGAATAGCTGCAACGCTTATAATGTAGAGTCAATATTATAGATTGGGAATATCGATGGAAACTGAGAAAAATCAAAGTAGCAGTATACATCAGCAAGTTGGCTGTATGTGTAAGTATGACAAATACAGAATTCAACTCAAAATTGATTCCGCCAATCTACAAGGACAAGGTATAGCAATGTTTTGCCTGACAAGAAGAAAAAAAAGAAGAGAAATACACTTGAATCTCACGTTACAAGCGTTGTTGTTACTGAAATAAACGTTTATCATCATTCCATTATGATAGTTCACACAAAGAAGGCTGTAAAAAGGGCCCAATGAAGCGTTGTGTAAACAGCATAAACAACGAAAATATGTTAAATTGTCGGAACAAGTCTTCGAATATTGAGAGTTATGCTCAAAAGTCTAACATGAAAATAAGCGGTAAAATGGTTGCTAATATACCGAATGACTCAATTCATTTGTAAGATTGCGAAACACTCAGATGATATCATTCACTCTCATCCAAGTGATCTTAAATTTTACACAGGGGAGTTCTCAAGCCCCCACCCTTTGTGAACCAAATATTTATGCTGCACTGGTTGACAAAAATCCAGATATTTGGGAGGAGTATTTGGAATTAGCCCAAGTAGATTTTTCTATTATCTTGGAATCTGCCCATGAAAAGAATGGCCAACTGATCGCGTCATAAGAATGACGGGATAACAAGTTTTGTTATGTTTCTAATTCAGTTTGAAAAAAGGGGTTTCCGTCATTTTAGTGACGAAATTGACAAATTCTCAAAGTCAAGGTAAACTATGGATATTGTGGCCAGGTACATGGTATTTTCATTTACACAGTGATTATATATATGCATGTACTGAATTTGATATAATAAGAATAGCTACATTCAAATTAAATTCATAATACTGAGATTTTTTACTTTCTGGCTTGGCAAAATAACAATTTTGAATAAAACCACATTGAAATTGCTACTTTGACAGAACCAAAAGACAAAACACAGCACTATGATACAATCATTTTAGATACTACTTTCCTAATCAATTAACGCATATTGTTTTATATATATATATATATATATATATATATATATATATATATATATATATGATGTGGCTGTATGCTTTTGTATGTTAGTGCAATCTTTCTCACGCCAAGGGATGTTGGGGATATCTTAAGTAGATTATTGGACAATCGTTGGCACCTAAAACAAGATATCTTAGACCAAGGGAAAGATAAATGCTGTCGATTCGGACCCCCTGCAGTCTCTTAGGGACGACGGGCCGTTCAATTTAAAAGCTATTTATGCTATGAAGTGTTCGCTTCGGAGAGCAAGGAATAGAAAGGAGATATACGAGGTTGATGTAGGGAGAGGTAGGAATGAGAGTGACAGGAACTAATTGTAAACCACAGGGTAACAGGAGAATAGATGAATAAAAAAAGAAAAGCTAGATCAATATTTAGTTTTTGGGATTCGTAGAAGATAAGTTTGCACTCTTGGGGCAGCCCTACACACGCCAGCGTAGAGCCACTGACAGGTCAATGTAGTCAGCATAGTTTTTTGGGTACCACTTATTGTGATGTTTGAAAGACGAAGTTTGGATTTTAGATTCTGATGATAAAAAAAATTATTAAAAAAATCTTTTATCCTTAAACGTATTGAGAAGGCAAACATTCTAACCATTGTTGAAATCGACTACGGATGAAGAAAAGGGCTAAAACAAAGTGACTTAACTGGAATTGTACGAATGACTACTTTTTTTAAAAAGCAACGATTGAAAGTTTCGTATGCTAATTTCAAGAGTGAAAAGTTGTATGAGAAATTCATCAAAAGACATTGTCAATACATAGAATATTGTTATTGCTTTGAATATCAGATTATCACTCGGTGCAATCGAATAATTTTTGCCCATGTTTTGCATCTTATATCGATTTTGAACGATGGTTGATTTTTTTGCGTTCACAAAACGAAGGATTGCCCGATATTTCTTTCACAGAATTTTGTGCTAAGGAAAAAGAAAAAAGACTTAATCACACAAATTACGAATGACAAATGTTAAACTCGGGCAATTATATTCGTGAAAATGTAAAAAAAACAAAACATATAAGTATAATTATACGCACCAAGTGTTTATTGTTTGATTGCTCATTTACTCTTTCGGAGACGCAAAGAGGGATTATGACATTTTCAGAGCCTTTATTGACTTATGTCTTACTCTTGCCTCCTTCTTTCCACCTATCACCCAGTCACCGCCCCAGATCATCTCTTGTCCAACACAGGAATCTCCAACTCATCCGTGTAATTGGTAAAGAGTGGACGGACGACACTTGAAAGAGAATATGATTTTGATTAATAAAATAGTCGTCATTTAGATAATGAATCCTTTAGCGACGTACGAGTCAATAGTGTTAAGAAGCGACTGGTTAGGTTTATGGTTAGGGTCATTAAGGTGTGGGTTAGAATTAGTTTTTTTTCTCTGCCTCTAACCCAAATAACCCTAGCTAAGTCTCTAATTACCCTAATCAATATGCAGGCCCCAATCTCGCTGAACCAAATGTGAGCAGAATACAAATGAGGAAAAAGCACCAATTTCTTCATCTCCTCAATAGACTCGTCATTTACAGATTTTCAGGGGGTATTACCATCATTATCATCAGTTTTTCAGCGTCCGTCGTTGGACGTTCTCAAAGATTTACCTCAATTCTCTATCATGGGCATCACAGGGCAAGTATTTCCTGAATTTGTCCATCTCTCCATTTTGTGTTTTGTCAGCCTCTGTTTCTCTGTGATCCCTGGATCCATGATTTGAGTCATGATGTTGTTGGACATAAACCTCCCCAGGATTCGCCACACTTCTCTGTCGTGGGCGTCGCAGAGCCAGTTTTTTCTGTTTAGTTCGTCTCTCCAAATGATACTCTGCCAGCCTCGGTTGCACATGTGATCTCTTAGTATCCATTTCGTGTGTTGCAATGTCCATCGGTTGTCTGCCATTCTTGCAACATGGCCAGCCCATTGCCATTTAAGATTTTTAATGGATTCTATGATGTCCCTGCCTCTTATTTCCTTCCAGATGTATTGTGCTGGCTTGTGGTCTCCCCATGTAAGGCTCAGCATAATTCTTTCATGTGCACATTGCATGGTTCTCAATTCACAGGTCTGTCTCTTGGTTAGGTCCCATGTTTCAGCTCCATAAGTGACTATTGGGAGGATGCATCGGTTGTACACCCTTCTTTTTATGATTAATGGGATCGTCTTGTTTTTGAAGATTGAGCTTGCTCCTCCAAAGACTTGCCATCTTAGGGTGATTCTTCGCCTCATTTCTTCCTCTTTTAAGGGCCACATGGAGGTTCATTGTTCTTGACGACATATAGGATGCAATATTTTCAGAGAAGTTAGGTACTGGCTTTTCAGATCTTACACCATGAGTGCATCCTTAGAGGGGTCGGTATAAACAAAATTGGTGCATAATAACTCTCATCTATGAGCATATCAAAATAAGGTTTTAATTGTATATACAATATCAATTTGTTATGATGATGTATAAAATAAATAGATATCAAATTGATTAATGAAGCTAGCTGAAGACAAATCATACTCGTTGAATTTTCAGCTAATTGTTGGAGAAGAACCGACAGTTTCCCTGCCATGTTTGGTCCGTGTAGACTGAGTAGTTCCTCAGTCAAAACTTTGAAACAAAATAGCTACGATGCATAGTAAATAACTGTGCATGGACCAGTCCCAAAATTTACACTTGACACTCATCCATAATATTTGGTTTCATTGCCAAGTTTGTCCAGAGTGGTGAAGTAGCTTCTAAGTAAGACATTTCCAAAAACAAGTAACCACGATATAGAGGAGATAACTGCGCATGAATAGAATTTAGCATAAAAATTTATTGTATGATTCTTGTATGATATGTGTCCAAGTCTCTAGTTCTGATCAGTCAAGTGATTCCTGAGTTATGCATTCTTGGAACAAATAGCTATTATACAAGGGAGATAAATGTGCACTGATTGGCCCCCACCCCAAATTTATATACTTATACAAAAAAATGCTGCCTGGATTATTTAAAAGTAGAAAAAATTGGGGCAAAGTTGAACTGGCGTTAATGTAAATCAAACTGGCGTAAAATGAAGTCAGACTCTGATCGATATTAGTCCGAAACCAGCATAAGTTTAGAGGCTAATGCATTTAGGCAAAGGCTTTTCATAGGGTGGGTAGAATGAAAATTGGTGTGAGATTTTAACCCCAACAGTTAAAGTGCAATATCAACCTTCTACTGTACACCATCGACCAACTATCTCTGACCTTTGCTCTTAAAGCTGACCGCCAGAATAATTCCATGAAAGATTTTATCACCAGCATCCATTTCAGCTGTCAATCAATCTTTTCTCAAGGCACTTAATATTTTCACGCTCTTCTTAGCCTGGCAACCACATGCTAGCCATATCGTAAAATATGACCAATGAGCCAGAGAAATTTGGCGGACAGAAAGAGAGTTAAGGTAATATTAAATTTTACATTCATGGCTGTCAGCAAACGCATTATACCAAGGCTTGCTAGAATTCTTTTGGTGCACAAGACCGACTTTGTATAGTCATGTTACTAAATGAAGTGGCTTCACTACTGATATAATCAAATGAATGAATCAAAGTTCATATCTTTTTTATCCATTGTTCATGTAATACCACATTATCCGTCGGCAAGAGATACTTATTTTTTGTAAATTATCAGTACCAAATCACTATTTTCGGAACCAGATTAGCTCAGTTTTGGTCTTGGAAGATACCGAATGACAAAAAACGGTCGTCATGTCGTGACGTATGACAAAATATGACCAATGAGCTAGAGAAGTTGGACGATCACAAGGAGGGTTGATGTATTTTGAAATTTCCATCTGTTAACGAATCATCCTCATATTAAGACTGTATATTGTTCTTAATGGTCTCTTTGACACATTTTGAATGTAGTTTTACGGCTGCATAATGCAGATGAGCTATGTGCATTATTTTCTCAGATGAATTTATAAACAATGCAGGTGATCATGGACTCTGCAAAAAAAAAAAAAAAAAAAAATGGCCAGCTACCTCCGAAATCGGTTTCTCTTCTATTTTGATTCGCCTCAAGTCCCCCTGCATCCGTACTAATTTTAAAAAAAAATTCATATTTAAACACGCTGTGGAAATTATGTAGGATATTTTTCCAGACAATCTAGACACAGTAATTGTACACAAATGAAGATTATTGTGACACCAACAAGCCAATAGGATTACTGGCTGGCGACGAAGTTGAGATGGTAAAAACTCGGCATGACAGATGCGTGCCACTCATTACTTTACCTGTAAATCACCTGCAGTGAACAGGCCGTGGTCCTCAGTGGTTGAATTCATTCCACGCTATCACTGGTGGTCTAATGTTTCCTGTGAATTGATTTTTTACACTGCGCACAATAATGTCACACAAATCATCTTTGTCATCAGATATGTACTTTTATTTATACATATTTGAAGGCCTACATTGTTTTAGTTTTTTCCAATAATATCACGTTATAGATCTAAGCAACAGAGGTGGATGACGAGGGAGATCCCTTGGGATACCCTGCTATAATCAGCAATAACTTTCTAAGGTCACTAGTTCATCTATACCAGTGGTTGAGAGGGCGGAAAAGCACGTTTAACTGCTGGAGTGGTCGTGGGTCCAGCTGACAGAATATCTCTGTTCCAGAACCCCCCCCCCCGGCAACACTCGGTTATCTTTGCCAATCCAACCCCTCAGCAATAACACCGGCCGACCAGGTCCCGGGTCAAATAATAGAACAACTGCTAGTCACCTGTATGACCAACTCCTCAGGTAGGCTACGTGACAAACCACACCTGGAATATTCTCCCTGTAAAGAAAAACAATTTTTCCTTTTCCTCTCTCTTGATTCTCTATTTTATTCTCATCTAGACGGGTGTTCTTATACTTTTTTACCAAAATAAAAAAATACTTGTAAAATCTTATACTATTGATATTTTGGTTTTGATTATGAAATAGTTGATTAAAATCTTCTCTTTGAATTTCTCCTTTAAACGTTGGGTCCCCAATCATCAAAATGATGAGGAAATAATGACTTTTTAAGGACGGACATAGACCCTCATCACTTGGAGGATTTGCACGACACGATGTTATTGCCCACTTTTTGGACTTGTGCATTAATAAACTTAGTTTGGTGATGTTCAATTTTTTTAAATGAATTGACAATTCTAGTTGAATCAAGTCCAAACTTCCTAAAGAGAAAGGATTCACAGTTTTGACAGAGCCAGGGCTCTGATCAAATTTCTCCCCCTTTTTTTTTCATGCATATCCAAGTCATGATATATCATAAATGTGTAAGGGGTTGTTTTTTGTAAATTTTTCCGCTAGTACCTAATTTTCCTTCTGTAATAAATCTTTTTTTCGGCAGCAAATAGCTTTGTTCAATACCAAATGTATCAAGTTTTGGCTAAGAAAAATAGCAACTGACAACACTGGTCACAGTAATAGCTTTCTAATCTGCTTCGTATTTCCAATCATCAGAATAAATAGAGAGAGTATATAACAAATTTGAATTTACAGACAGTATGAGAGTATTTAAAACTTTTGGTCTATATTGGACGATTAACCATTGTTGCCGTCATGTGTGTCTGCTTGGCGTGGAACAATATTGACTTTGAATTATTGTTACAAGCGATGTCAGGTGATTTTATGTCATTCTTGTTAAAGCCAGAGGCACGAATCTGTTATATCGATCAGCTTTAGGCAGCCAAATTTCTCGCTTTAACTCATTATCTAGCTATGATACTAACACATTATATATATATATATATATATATATATATATATATATATATATATATATAGAGAGAGAGAGAGAGAGAGAGAGAGAGAGAGAGAGAGAGAGAAAGAGAGAGAGGGAGAGAGATAGCATAAATCAGGTTTGCAATGTAGCATAATGTAATGTAATATAAAGCAATGTCTGATATGTGATGGATTTATTTCATAGAATAGTCGATACATTCAACTTTATACTCCGAGAGTCAAGTTGTTTTAGAGTAGAGCTGGAAATGTGATAAGAAGTGGATTCGCCTAAAGAGGCCCAAAGAGGACAGGAACACAAACTTGCTCGTGTAGCAAATCCACTTCCTATTATTTATATATATATATATATATATATATATATATATATATATATATATATATATATATATATGTGTGTGTATGTGTGTGTGTGTGTGTGCATGTTACTTTTTAGACATTTTGATTTAAAAAGAAAATGGTAAAATCATTACAGACTTTTACTGCAAACCTACAGATAACCTACAGATACTCAACCATACCTTCATTTTTGAAAGCTAACATCTCCTAAAACTGTATGAAATCCATCCTTTACTCCCTAGAAACTAATGTTAACATCGTTCTGCATCGGAGATTATACTGTATAAGGTGTTACAAAATATAACTAAAGAGAAATGTGAAATGTGCAATATATTTATTGATGGCAGATCCTATTTACCCATGCACTCAACCAAACTTTTCAAATAAATAAAAACCTGACACACAAGTTGAAAAATGTTATCTATATAATTGAATGTACTGATTGCGATAAGAATAGCATATGCTGCAAGAAATCATTGAATTATCACCCCACCTCACCAAGCAATGTAAATATCCCAGGAAACAGGAATATATATATTTCAAAAGATATCGTTCAATTTAGTAATGGACAATTTGAAATAATGCCAATTTATCAAACATATGTTTGTACTGTCCTAGGAATCAAAGAACAAAATGTAATCGACAAATATAACCCATCGTTAAACAGAGGGAAAGTTTTTATTTAATATTTTCATATGGTAATTTATCAATGAACTATGAAACTTGATGGACAAATATTTTCCTTTTCAGAATATCGAAATAGAAGTGTATTTGTATAATATCAAGACTGAAATATAATCATGAGAGGTAATAAAAAGACGAACCAACCTGTTGCAACGTATCTCTTCTAATCAGCAAGGGAATAACTGCCAAAATATATTGTAGGGCCCACTTTTTAGCTCTGAAAATTAGACGTATTCGGAATTATCTGCTTTTGGCAGAGATCTATCTGCGATATCTAACACAGCTGAAAATCTCTTAAAGAATGGTAAATTCTTTGTTTCTTCCTCTTTGACGTCACACAGAAACTACCAATAAGATGATTGATTGTTATCTTGACTGTATTTAAGCTTTGGCGGTAAAACTTTCTACCTCTTTCTGTTTTGACAGCCTCGAGGTAAGCTCGTTTTTTTCGCTCTCTCTCCTTGACTAATTTTTCTTTTACGCACACTTACCTCTTGCAGATACATCCTTACATCTAAAAATTAATCCATCCCCTTTCTCTGAAGAATTTTCCTTCTTCATCTCAAAGAATGCATCCAAACCAAGTTGAGCACTTTCTATGAGGTTAGCCCGGAATTTTGAAGATAACATTATAATGGTTAAAATTTATATGACCAAAAACTCATGAACATTCAAAGACTTTATCTCACATTTCATAAGTGATGTTCCTTTTTCTTTAGTCTTCCCTCCATCCCATCCTTATCGAGGTAGATCTCTCCAAACAACTTTGTGTTGGCAGAAAACTCGAGTTTTTTCTCTTTTCTTCTTTAAATTTTAGGGAATTAAAACGTACTATTATTGTTGGCCTATTTGTTTATCCTTTTTCAACGTTTGTTAACAATTAGGCTAACCGCAGACTAACTTTGTTTTTGCGTTTAAGCAGTGAACACTATGTTTTCCAGAACTTATCTTCCTAGATCTATTCAGATAATTTATTTTGGCAGCTAATATAATTACCAATCCATAAACATGAAACCCCTATCAACCAAGGCAAATGCGATGATACCACTTTGTATGAGTAGTTACCAAAAAGCCTCGTCCTGAACCTTTCAACTGACATATACAACTAAGATTATAAAAAAAGATCATATGAACTCTCATAGTAATAAAAACACAATTAACGAAAAGCACCGTTACTACTACGACAAAATTGTTATTATCTCTCGATCTATACTCCGTTCTAAATTAAGCAGCACCATCACCAAAGAAAAAACTACCTCTAAAAAACAACGTCCTTTCCTCAAATATATATATATATATATATATATATATATATATAGGTAAATGGATAGGTAGATAATCATTTTGCATATCTGAATGAGATGGATAACATCTCCCTCATATTGAATGATAAACAAATTGAGAGAGAGAGAGAGAGAGAGAGAGAGAGAGAGAGAGAGAGAGAGAGAGAGAGAGAGAGACTCACCGACCGACTGACCAAGACTAAGACCAACTGACAGGCGGTCAAACAGTTTGGGCCGAACGTGAAATTTTGACCTGTGTCCGAATAAGTCAATCGTTTTGAGTTATCCATCTCAACTAAGACCTCATGGGAACTTCCAGAACAAGAAAAGATTTTGCTATTTCGGCTCAAATATGTCTCTCCTCTGTTCTCCCTTGGGAGCTTTCCGAATGTTCAAGTCATCATCATCATCAGCTTCCTCCTCCTCCTTTTACTCATCATCCTTTTAACGTTCGTTGCTGTACATAGAACATTCCCTACGGTAAAATTGATGCCATGTACAACAAGCACGTTGAAAACGAAGACACATCGATCAGAAACGAAAACGCAGAGCTAAAGAAAGTACACCGCGACATCTACCCGGGACAAAGAATTTCCATAAAATACTCAAAAGAAGTAGGAATCAAACGTAGGATTACCTTAGGTTGGCAAGTATTCCGTAGTGCAAGCTGAACCTTCAAAAACAAGAATATCCCACCGGTTTTTTTTAAAAAAAAGACGAGTTTACAACCTATGCATCCTGACGATAGTCACCTATGTTGCTGAAACATGGAAGCTAACCAAAATATTAGCTTTAAAACTAAGAAACATGCAACATGCACAACAGGGGATCATACTCAACATCACGTGGGGAGATCAGGAGAAAGAACGTTGGTAAATTATTTACACAGGGTGCTGCAGATCAAGATAATGTTTATGAGTCGGCAGCAGTTTCTTTCTATCTGCATATGCATACATGTGCACATTCTCACAGCGGAACTTATTAGGCACAAGGGGTCATAGCTGCCAATTAGGTCCATTGAGAAAATTGTTGATAAAAGTAATGAATTCCATTCCAGGAATTAAGTTCCCCAAAATATTCTGAAATCTCCATTGCGAAGCGTAAAAAGCGTTGATCGTCATTTTACCAGAGAGTCTAATACAGGGCAACCTATGGAAGGCAACTCATTGAACTACTTGAACTTTCATGGATGGCAGAAGATCGAATCCAACCTTCAAGCCCAACCCTCATCTCCCCAGATCGCCTAGCATCATATCTCGTATTGTTTTCACTGACATTAGTTATATTAGTTATAGTATTACTAGCTTGATTTATTTTTTATTAGATTAACAATATTCGATTATTATGAATGTTTTTGACTAGTATCTTACTTTTAGTTAGTTTTTGTCATAAACTGGCTGTCAACAGTAATTAAGATGAAAGATGGGTACTTGTCAAAAACATTAATAATAGTTAAGAGAGTCTGCTCAGATATTCATTGGAGGATAAAAGGAATGATGTAGATCATTTATTTTAATGGTATAAAAATTGAATGCAAAATGTCATAACAAAATATCAATTTTAACTTACTCACCGGTACAACAAATCGACAAAACTTGAACCGTCCAATAAAAAAAATCAGGACATATTAAAAACTAAACTCAGGTTTAGAAGCTTTGCACACAAATAGAAATCAGTGGTCTTAATTCTATCAGTTTTGAAGCTGTATATGTATGTAATTCAAAAGTGAGTAAAATCATTTGAGTCATTATCAAAGTTATCATTTGCATCGTAATACATATGAACTAGTCCCTGTAGGAATCCAACGATTATTGCCAAATGTCCGATTTATACATTAGTGTAATTACTGCAATAATTTTGCTGAAGTGATCCATTATCTGTTGCATCTATTAGAAATGGCTTAACAGGCTGGGCTACAAGACGGACTTAGGGGTGAGCAAACAATTAAAAAAGAAAAAAAAGTAAAAACGAGGCATAAAAATCCAATTTTTCTGTGTGATGCTTCAGGCAGTGAGACAAATGAATACAGAGCAGAGTTTAATTCTTTCACGTTCAATTTATTTACGTAGTGATTTTCGATAATTTTAGGGTCGATGCTAATGTTTCGAAACGTGACCCCCTTTACAATGTGTTGCGTATCTTCTAATGTCTGCATCATTTTTTGATGCGTGTAATCAAATTAAACCCAGACAATACGGAAATTTGTCGATGAAATTGAAACATTATTCTGGAATCGGTGATGCGTGGGAAAATTGGAAGAAAAAATTGTTACAGCAAGTTTTTCCTTCCAACTGTAACTGTAACTGTTGACGCCCGATGCATTGTGAATAGAAAATATTGTTAACATCTTATAAGGCCCTGGTGTAGGAATGATGACCATTAATTGCAAAATCAGGTTTAGATTACTGAACTCAATCGTAGTATATGCAGTGAGTGGAAAACGCATTGCAAAAAGTTCATTTTAACACACTTACACGCACGGCTTCATAATCAATAAAACTTAAAGCAACAAAGACATAATTCAAGAAATATTGTGACAAGATTAAACATTGAGA
The DNA here is from genome assembly GCA_963457665.1 of Thysanoteuthis rhombus. NCBI lineage: Eukaryota > Metazoa > Mollusca > Cephalopoda > Oegopsida > Thysanoteuthidae > Thysanoteuthis > Thysanoteuthis major. The sequence goes on along the minus strand of OY735199.1, from coordinate 45,564,917 downwards.
GATTAAGTACAAAAATCAGGAATCTGTGGTTCAAATCCAACTGGCTTTGGAGACGTATATGTAAGTATGATGGAATAAACCTTCTGCATGGTATTGTAATAAATACGAACTGGTCTCAGAAGATTTCTTGGGGATATTGCTAAATGTAGAATCTATATATTTGTGTGATTGTTGCAATGATTCTCCTGAAGTGATTGATTATCCGTAGCACCCAGGAAAAATTAACGTACAGTGGATCATTTAAAAGGTTTGACTCCAGAACAATAATGTAGAAACAAGTTATGCAAATCCAACGTGGACACAGAGGGAAATACCTTGTTCGAAATTGGCAAAGTCGAAAATAGGATACCTTCATTCTATCATATTAGACCATGGAACGAGACGAGTCACCTCTTCAAAGCACAACCGTGGGAGACGGAAATCAAAGTTTCCATCCAATCGCTGTGAGGGGGCTCCACTTCCTATTTTGGTATCAGAGTTGTCCCTCTCATAGGCTAGTTACTTTTCTCAGGCTTAAGAACCCTTGCCTTCTCTTTTACCTATAGTTGGATTCATGCTTTTTCCTAAGGCGTTAGTACGAAGTGAACATTGATAGCCTCAACCAGACTTTAAGTTTGACTCACTGTGTCATTCACCGCCACGCCACTTGCATCTCTTTAGTTTTGATGTGACATCCTGAGTTTTCTGTTTATTTTCCATCATGCATTTCTGAAGGGATAATTGTTAGCGTAGCTTTCTTTGCAGTAATTCATTCAGAGCTTGATCTCTCTATATACATGAACACCAACTGCAAGTAAGTATATGTTGCTGGTTGTCTCTAATTTAATTAAAATAACATGATAATGCCTCACTATTAACAGTCCAAGAACATAATGTAAAAACTGTTCCTTCGACGGTACACAATATCTTAACTGGAAATGCAACGCTTTTTAAAAATTTTTGAATTTGTCAGACTTTTGTATGATAGTACGGTGAACAATTAGGTCGATTATTAAGAAATGGCAATATCTCTGCGGTGAAACTCGTAAATATTCACACAAAGTAGGGTGAATTAAGTAGATTCAAAGCAACTGGGGTATATGAAGACCATTCTATTACATTTCATCTGTAAAGTGGTAAATGAAATAAGACATAGATACTCAATAAAATCACGGCCATACTTTTTTAAAATTTTTAACAAGAATGTATCTGTACAGAAAGACGGTATTAGTCAAGTATGGTTAGACTGTAAAGAGCTAAAAACCAATGTCTTACTTTATGTAATCCACATTAATCTACCTGGCAGAAAGAAGGATTTTTTTGTTTGTTTGAGGCTGAGGAATGCTTTTCATGTTTAAGGGATCAAAATCTGAGGGGAAGATTTTATTCAATTTCAAGAGTCAACAATCATTTCTTCATCTTCAAGTAGTCAAAATCGAGTGGGTACGATTTCAAGTTCAGGGGTCAAAGTCCAGGGTGATTTTTTTTAGGAAAATGTTCTCCGCTTTCAAGACACAAAAGCTAGGGGATGATTTGTTTTATAACTTTTAGGGGTCAAAATCGAGAAGAAACATCATCTTCACATTTTGTGGTTGAAATTTCAGTGGGAGATATTTTTTCGCTTTTTGGAGAGAAAATCGGAAGGATCCTTTTCATCATTTTAGGGTCAGAATTGAGGGGGAATTCCTCTATTCAATTTGAAGAGTCAAAATTAAAGGGTTTTCTTTTACATTCAGATGTCAAAATCGATTCGAATTTTCACGTGTAAGTGACAAAATCTAGGGGAAGATACCTCTCACTCATAGGGGTCAACATCGAAAATTACCTTTTAAGGGAATGAAATCGTGTTGGGAATTTCTCTTTCACTTTTGGGGGCAAAATCTTGGAGAGGATTTTCTTTTTGCCATTTTTGGCGTTCAAAAAATAGAGAAAACTTAAAAGGAGCGTTTTATTACTTTTAAGAGGGTGAAATTGAGGAGTCAATTTCATTTTTCAATTTGTCGAAGAATCAATCAAATATTGTCAAGATATAAAACAAGAAAAGTCAGATTTTTGTAAAAATATTAAATCTTATCATAATGCACCTGATTCACGCCCGTTTACCCGTCTGTTAGTCCATATGCTTCAGCCTACCCCATGTGGATACCTCTGTGAGCTGTGGTCTGTTGGAATTTGAAAATAAGCCCTAAAATGTTTTCAGATTGGTTTGGAGGATGATTGATTCATAATATAATATATATGTAAAAATAGTCACTATTTTTGAGCACAACAACAGGCAAATTTCGGTGAATGATGGCATTTTTATCTTGTGTCAAATAGAAAGAAGTTGTAGTATCCTTTCTACATACGGTGTCAGAATAAGAGGGATAAAATATATATTAATTTTTATTAATTTTCTCTGTCTTAAAACAAGAGAATGCTACCTGCATAGAAAATTCCTTTTCCTTACTGTCATCGTTTGTTAAAAATAAAAGACTTTTGGTTGTCACTCTCCCCTTCTCTAATAAAGTGTAAGAGCTGTGTTTCTCGGTTTTTCTTTTGCTTTCAAAATAATAAAGATTTTTGCTATGAATACAACTTTTTTCATCAATAAGCAAAGACGAATTTACATTGAAAACATACAAACATATTGGAAACGTGAACATTTGATATTCCTTTGAAGTTTTTCAAATGATTAAATTACTTCAGACAGAAAAAAAATACGGAATGAAAAAGAACCTTATGTATATCTTAATATGAATATTACTTTCAATTTTTAAAATGACGAGTCAAATAGTTGAATATTCTCGATTCTATAGGTTTAATGTGTGGAATTTTTATATTAAATGATTTTGTTTTGCTCTGACTGATCCTTTAAAATGGCAATAATCAGTTTTTCCCCTATTTTCAGCTAATTTTATTGCTGAGCTGTGAGAATTCAGAATGTCCGATAAAAGATTATAATCATATCCTCTTTGGATGAAACAGCTTCTGTGGAACTTCATGTTCTAAAAGGCATTCATGTACAAAACTTTTAGATACAGAACTATTGGCACTGGCAAACTCCTACATTTGCAGTATTTAAGCGTGTTTAACTTCCTGATAAGAGCTTTTAAAAAAGATGAAAATCTTGTTTTTCAACTAAAATTTACTTATTTGTTTTTGGTTGAATGATTGATTAAATTTATCTTTCCGGTTGCAAAATGTTTTTGTTTTTTTCAATGAATGAGTCATTTTCAGGGTTTGAAGCAAGGAAATATCAATCTACTTTGCACATATTCAAACGCATGAATATTTCCAAAATCTTAAAACGAGTTCACCTTCTCCTTTTACTTTAACACACGTGCACAAACACATGCATGCACAAATGCACACATGCATGTGTATATGCATGTGCGTGTGCCCCTATGATTGTGTACTCCTACAAATCATTCTAGTATCTTTTCCCCTGTTTCCCAGGTCGGCTAGTTCAATAATGGTTATCAATGCAGTGATCTCACAATCAATTTTGCTTCATACAGATTCCTTTCTGCTTAAATAAGCAGAAATAACACAAGAGCAGAAGACACGTATGAGTTATACACCATAAAACCATTGAGGTGTGGCATACAGAAAGGTTATGGTTAAATAAAATCATTAAATTAGATCAATACTCAAGGAGCAAGTTCCCTGAAATTCATTGAATATATAATATGAAAAAAAAAATCGATTCTCCATGCCAAAATTAGTTACACATTCTACATTGGTGCCAGTGGCCTGTGTTTAAGACACCGAATGCTGATTTTCAAGGTAGGCCAGCATTGATAACTATCTTTAGTGTCTTTTCTATCCGTATGTGCGTCATAAAATCATCCTCGGTTTGAACACCCCTCATTTTTTAAATAACTATTAAATTAGATTTATCAAAGGTTGTTTTCTTAGAAATATTGAAGATTCAGTTGAATTTTGTCGTAGTATGGAGTCATATTCAATAGATTTAACAGAAAAATGAACTTATTAAAGAGATTAAAACTTAATTAATCATGGAATATATAATTAATATTTTGTAGAGTAAAAAAGTTTGACCAATGATTGTGACCCGGTAGTATGTCGAATGCTCACCACCGTTTCCGTAGGCCCTGGTTCGATCCTATATCGGGTCATGCAAGAAACTTTTCAAAAAAAGTTACTCAATGTTCCCTTGCTATGCACTCAGCACCAGGACTAAGATTGAGTAACCTTTCCCTGGGGCCAAAAGATTATGGCCAAATCACAATTTTTACACCGGTGCTCATAAGATTCCCAAAGTTGAGCATCGCCTGGTGGGTGACTGTTTGGCATCAGCAGGTTCCATGAACAAAACAAGGCTTCGTCATGCCTGGCAAGCCAGGAGTGGAACAGGCTTAAAATTCCCTGTGTGCATGAAACTGTGCGATACGCACAATGAGAGTATGAACAGAGAACGTTGATACATACGTAATAGATTGAGACAATTACTTTTGTGATAATACTCACACACACAGAACACCATATATAAATATATATATATATATATATATATATATATATATATATATATATATATATATATATATATATATATATATATAGCAGTATAACATAATATAATAATATATCAATGATATAAAGCCACTTCTGAAATGTGATGGATTTATTTCATAGAATGCTCGATGCATACAACTTTTAGAATAGAGCTGGAAATAAATAGTAGAATGTGGATTCGCTACATAAACTAGCTCATGTTTCTGCCCTTTTCAGGTCTCATCAGATTCGCCTGATGAGGCCCGAAAAGGGCAGAAACATGAGCTAGTTTGTGTAGCAAATCCACATTCTACTATATATATATATATATATATATATATATATATATATATATATATATATATATATATATATATATATATATATATATATATATATATGCAAAGTCTACCCGGGAAATATCAAGCCATCTTGAATATCTAAAAAAAACTGGTGGTGTGGTTTTCATTTTTGTTGGCAACTGATGATAGGTAACTTTACTGCCATGCATAACCATAAAATCTCCTATGGGTTTGCTCAGTCAGCATTGAGACGTCATTAAGTAACATTCACTATGACGGGATGTGCCGATTGTAAACGTTTCGTGCATATTCTTCGGGAAACATTGCGTCAACATGGTTTATCAGCCTTCCTCACCATCCACATTTTACTCCCTAGGACTTCTAGCTTTTTCCAAAGGTAGAATCGACTTTGAAATATCATTGACGAGATGAAAGTGAACGCAAAGATGTTGCTGATTGCAATGCAGAAAGAGAGACTTCTTTAAAAAAAAAGTTGAATCGACGTTAGAGTAAGTGTATTAGACCTGAAGGTATAGATAAGCTATTTGTTGATAATAAATGATACTTTCAGGGCCGACCTCGAATATATATATATATATATATATATAATTTAGACGTGTATCAGAGTGTCTGTGTGTGCATGGGTGGATATATATATATATATACATACATATATATATATATACATATATATATATATATATATATATATATATATATATATATATATATATATATATATATATATGTCTATATATCTATTGTGTTTATTGCACTATTGTTGAAAAAGCACATTCTGTAAGAAAATCATTGGCTGTGTAGATAGTCTGAATTATACTGGAGACAGATCACCTGTAAAAAACATTTAGCACCTTTGGAAAGTAACGTGTTGAGAATATAAAAATATATTTTCAGGAATATCGGCCAAGATTCAAAATACTCTAATTCGGCAAAAAATTATGCTAGATTTTGAATGGAATACGTGTTTTGAAATGACACTCCAAAAGCAAATTCTCAATTAGTTTCTCGTTACAGTAATTAGGTAATATCTTGCACTTGATCAATAAATGCCTTAAAAGCCATTTTGATGATCCATTTCATTCTCTAATTTGATTTGATTTTTAAAACAGGACGAAAAGTTTTGCTACATACTAAATTTATCTTCTACAGACATTCGACACAATTATGATGTTGACGCCTAAGATATCATCTTTCTGCTTTTGCGTATGTATTTTTGCAATTGAAATATAATATAAGTTTTGAAAGTATTTCATTACCTATGGGAGTGCACTTATAGGGACTTCAATAATATAGAAAGGTAAATGAATATAATGTATCTGGTTTCTGCTACCCCTATATCTATAGCATAAAAAATAACGAATTTCTTCTCATAACAACAGAACTTGTTGATGAATTTTATCAAGCATGTTCTCTAGTCGTATTGTTCCATCCTCCTTTCAATGTTTCACCGCTTACAAAGTTGATAATTAAGACAAGGTTTCGATTCCTGCCCACATGATCTAAAGTATTAAAGTATAGCAGAAAGATCGTGCGTATAAAGGAGCAGATGTGTGAGTGTGTGTGTGTGTGTATATATATATATAGATATATATATATATATATATATACATATATATATATATATATATATATATATATATATATATATATATATATATATAAGATGTGGATTCACTACACAAACTAGAGAGGGCAGAAACATGAACTAATTTGTGTAGAGAATCCACATCTAATTATATATTTCCAGCTTTACTCTAAAGCAACTTGACTTTTGAATCATAAAGTTGAATGTATCAAGCACTCTATGAAATAAATCCATCATTTATCAGACGTTGCTTTATATTATGCTATATTGCTCACCTAATTTGCACCATATGTATTTTGTGTTATATATATATATATATATATATATATATATATATATATATATATATATATATATGTGTGTGTCTGTGTGTGTGTGTGCGTGTGTGTTTGTGTGTGTGTTCATTTATGCCCTCATCAAGAATGTTGCACGTCTGGGTACACTTGGGCAGTTGATAGTAATATCAACTTTTGACTTACCACGCCTGTCTAAGCTTCGTGCTACTTATGATACCTGATATTCCCAAATGATCACCCATCTATGTACTGACCAGACTCGACATTGGTTAATGAGGAATGATATGATCTAACCGTAATTGTTTATAGTCCTAGTGCTGTAATCAAGTCCTATAGGAATATTTGAGTTGACTAACGAAGCTAATTTGATATGCAAGAAGGACCTTCGTTGAGTATGAATAATTTTCGTTTGACATTCAAAATCTGTTACAAAGAAAATTAAAATTTCAAAATGACAGATCTTCGCTATGGACGTATTGTCTACCTTCGGAATGGAATTGTGCCTCTGGATAAAGTTATGCAGGAGAACCATATGCTTGGGAGAATGTCATTCCAAACTACCTCCAATGAAATGTCATGTATACTTTTTTTTTAATAGAAATACTTGTGTGAACCAATTCTTCTGCTGTCTATTGTTCACCCTTCTGTGGAATTCACTGAGAACTTTCGGAGATATCATGTGGCGAGGACAGTTAGCAAGGATGTAGAGAGGTGAATAGGTCAGGATCCTCTCCAAAGTGCCATTATCTTTTTATAGCCAAGGGAAAACTCTGACAAAGATTTGATGAAAATTCACTCAGAACACTTTTGGATTTGGTGTGTACAGACTAAATATTTTTGATGATATTCTGCAGTATGGATAGATAGCTACAACGTGTGTGGGATTATTATAAAATTAATCCCTTCTAATCTAATCTATTATACACTCTATATAATTTCATTGAAGTTCACTGGAAGCCTTGGGAGATTTCGTGTGGGAAGACAGAGAACACTAGGAGATATTTTGTGTCCGTCGAAGGATTGAAGTTCATCAATCCTAGTCTCTGCGCTGAGTACTTAGCGGAGAGGCATTGAGTACCATTTGTAACTTTCTTGGAACGACTGTCGATTGAAATTCGGTTTATTGAATGGAAAGCAAGCTCTCTAACACTGGGCCACATTGATTGCCGTGCTTACTTTTACGAGATATAAAAATCTAGGTTCACTCTATCGATCAATGACCTGATTTAAATCACCATTTATTTCCTTGGCTCATTGAGTTATCCACCGATTATAGCTCGTAGTCTTGTCCAGATCGCATCCGTTGCCAAGATTTCAAAATCATGTTTTTATCTTTTTAAATCATTGCCAAGTACGATATAAAGTTACTTATTATGAACTACAGCCGGTATGAAATCTCACCTCTGGGATCCTGATCATAATAAAATTAGAAGAGTTCCTATAACGTGATTTTTTCCCTGAAAATGAAACTTTTATGTGATGCCCACGGCTCGAGACGTTATCCATGCTCAGATCTTTGCTAATTTTCGAGAAAACAAAAAACAAACTTGTATATCCATGTCTTAAATAAAGACGACAGTTTTATTTTTTTTGTTTGTTTTTTGGTTTACAAAATTCGGCCTGCATGGGCTGTTGGCTGCTTTGATGCATTGTCCCTTTTCCCCTCGTATAAATTTGGCTAACGGACTTGATGCTTCAAGTTTCAACCCAATGTCACTGGTGTAACGTTAGGCCGTTGGTGAGTCACCAAGTTGTCATGGTTCGCGTTTAGAGATAAAATTGCAATTTTTTTCCAGATTTTACAGTCAGCTTTTTTCGGCGTCAAACGTTTCACTCTATTGCAATTTTAAGTATATTATGAAATTGGAAATCGAGGTGATTTAAAGAACAAATCAACAACCACCGATGTATCTGAGCTGTTTGCAAACCGGATATGCGTAAGCAAAGTTTCGTATTTTTTCCATGCCCACTGACTTTAGTGTTACTTCACCATTCCTCAACTTGACATTCGTCCTTTTCTACTTTAAAAAACAGAAGATTCTTTGATGATTTGAAACATACATATCGCATATACCTGAATAACTTATCATTTTGTGTGTTAATATGGTCTCCTTCACATCCTGCAAAATTCATCTGTTTGCCATCCATTAATTTGGTGAACATTCCTCCTGCTTATTTGCAGCAGTTTTTATTTCTTCTCAGATATCTTCTTTGCTTGAATATCTTCCCCATGTTCTTATACATATCTTTTGATGAATAACCACGAATATTCTAATGGATTGATATCTGCAGAGGCTAGGTCAATTATTTCAAAACATTTTTTAGCAAGATGGGCAATATTCAGCATGATAGAATGTGAAGGAAGATTGCATTGCATGAACATACCCTTTAGCTTAAGACTTCTTGATTGTAACCTTTCCACACAATATACGTTCTTTTCCATTGTTCTTCATATTTTGCATCTTACATTCGTAACAGCAGCTTCTAGAAATATTTTGTACTAGACAATCCACTTGTCTGTTCATTATTCATTCAATTTTTCTCAAATCTCTTCTTGCAATATTTATTAAGGCTAGTTTAGGATTATTAATTCCTATGGTGTGTGATGATGGTTGGTTCTGTGTAGTGAGAAGATGGTTGTAGTTGTTGGAGACAAATAAATCTTCCACACTTGTTTTGTGATCACTGCCACATGCTGTGACGCCAGGAGTGTGTTGAGAAAGAAAGTAGTCGTCTTGACAGTAAGAAGGATTTACACCATGTATGAATATAGACGCAGAGATTTAAACAAGTAAAACTATGACGTAAATTCAATGAGTTTCTAAATAAGACATTTATAAGCATTGGATTTAAAGACGAAAAGAAAAGACACATAACCGTTATGAACATCAATACGATCGTTAATATAATAGGCCAGATTACCGAGTTAAATAGGGGAAATAAGAAAGAAAAATCGTATAGAATGCCATCTAGCTAGGAGAAAGATAGAGGTTAAAGCTCTGAAAGCTCTGTGGAAGCAGTTTTTGTTGCCATGTGTAGTGGAGATAACTGAAATGCTTTGAATCCATGGTAATTGAAGACCATGAAAGTAGAGTTATCGGTGGTATGCCTTACTGCCAGGTCGTTGGCAATGTACTACATCGAAATTTACAGTCTGCGATGGAAACAAGGCTATTTTCAGACGCTGAAAAACACTTGTCATAGAGACTATTTAAATCACAGAAAACACTAGAGATTAACCAATGTACGCTTCCTGAAGTAAAGTGGATTTAAAGACAAGATAATTGTGACTATTAGCTAGTAATTACATTGTCTTTTAATTCGTTGGATGAAGATGTTTATACGCTTTCGGGATAGAGAAGAGGGCATCCGATTTAGGAGCAGAACATATGAGAGAGATCCCAACATTTGGATAATGAAAGTGGCAAGGTTTAGAACAGTGATTGGTCGCGTTTGAAAGGCGGTAAAGTTTGAATCGTCAGAGAGGCCAGCAAAATGAAACCGGTTCTAGAGAGAAATAAGGAACTGAGGGAGAAAATACCGACTCACAAAGTTGGGCAAATGAACAAGAGTTCACGTGCGTTCAGTGCTTCTTTAGACAGTATACAAAAGGAAGTAACGTATCGTATATAGGAAAAATGTTATGGTTCCGTATCCAAAGCTAAGTGAAAAGAATTAGCTACAATATTTTTCTATTTTCTTATCTTGCCATTGATTTCAGCATTTTTTTTTTTTACTGTTCAGTATTCTCTAATTAATCTTTTTACAATTTCCAAAGATTTTTATCACTCCACCCTTGATTTGCAGAAGAAAATCTCACGCTCTCAAATAAGTTATTGTGAACGTTTCTTTAAAAAATTAGATATTATAAGTTGAAATTCACATGGTTTATTTATCAAATGAATATGAATATATCCCGAGAGGTTTACCAGTGCTGGCAATAAAATCAAACTTAATATTCAGATATTAAGACGAGTATTACTGACAGAATGGGGCCACTATGAATATAATGTAATTGCATTACTAAAAGTTCCACCAGAGAAATGAATTCAGGAAGAAATCTGGAAGAAAGGGATTTTCAATTTTAGGGAATTAAAGTGTGTGTAAACGACGGATTAGAGCTATCATATGTTCAGTTTAAATGCCATGCGAATCATTTCACTGTAGAAAGGCACAGAAAATCAGGAGGAAAGGGATAGTCATTGTTCAAGAATGAATACACGCATAGCTGATAGAACAGGGCTATTATGTGCATCATGTAAATGCATCACTAATGACTTTAATATGGGTATACATCGAAAATCAGGAGGAAGGTATTGTCTGTGGATTTAATGTACTGAATGAAATTAATGCAAGCAGCATTGACAGTATATGGCTATTTAATATAAATAATGACAATATATTTCTCACAATTTTTCTATGGGAATACATTGAAAATCAGTTTAAAAGGGTTGCCAATGGTCAGGAAGTATTGCAAGCGTTACTGAGAGGACAGATCTATAATACGTATAATGTAAATGGCTCAGTAATGGTTCTCATCCAGTTGCCCGAGCGTCTCGAATCCGTTGCTCCTTCGTAAGCATAGTTCCTCCCAAACTGTGTATGTTTGCACAGGCACACACATTTTCTAACCAGTGCACATAGAAAATTATTGAGCAGAGAAAAAGTCGTTTACCCCAAATGAAGAAGTAATTAATTAAAAGTATTATTAAGATAAATTATAATAACGCTCATTGAAAATAGTTTTTAGCCAACTGTTTCCAGTGACTGTTTTTTTCCGAGTACCACTTGTGTACATCAGTAATTTTCTGTCAGATATGTATTACTTGGCTGCCGCCATGTTTTGTGGTATGTCATGAAGTCATCAAAAGGAAAAGAAATAAAGCGAAGAAAAACCCTGGGCTGACAAGCTTTCGGTAGAGCAAGCTCAACTTTCAAGAACACACAAATCTAAAAAGTCCCCAAAAGGTTACACAACCAATGTATCCTACCGATAGTCACGTATGGGGCTGAGAACAATGCAACGTGCATATGAGATAATCATACTCAATCTCACGTGAGGAGAGCACAAGACAGCGCAGTATATCAGAAAAAAGACAGGCGATATCATGGACACTGTTAAAAACTCAAATGACGATAGGATGGACATGTTGTAAGAATATCAGAAAACTGCTGGACATCAAGACTAAAAACGTGGATCCTCAGAGATCATATGTGAAACTGTAGCCGACAGAAAATAGATTGCGTAACAAGCTAGATTATTTCAGAAAGATCTTGCTCTGCAGTGCCCATGAAAGAGAGGTCTGTCAAATCTCGGGGAAAGTGTTTATCCAAAGGTGGACGCTAAAAGATAGCTGCTGCTGCTGCTGATGATGATGATTCATATCGTAAAGTTTCTGATAAGAATAAGAAACACTCTTTGATGTTTTATTTAATGGGGCAAGAAATTGAATAAAGCAGTTCAAAGTATATAATAGAATCTTGACTAACTTCATAGGATGCAATTATACGTCCATATAATTGAATGAAGTTTCATATAACATTCGAGCATGTCATGCACGATTTTACTTTTGTTTTGACCAATTGCCATGAAGTTCATTCCAACGTGACGTCATGATATCTTTCTTTTTTTTTTGATTACCCTCTCTCTCTATAATGTATGCTGAAATCGGAAAAGTTTGAAATTTGCAATAATAAAGTCAATCCTAGGAGTTTGACAATACTGCTGTTTTAGCAGTGTTGAAGGATATAAGCTAAACCATCCACCTACATATACACGTATATGAGCACACACACAGTACACACACACACATATAGTTTGTTTGTCTCGGAACAACATGGCAATATGCACCAATTTTGGTACAAATTTATCCAAATATAATGCACGAGGAAAAAAACCTTGGTCTGGGCTCTCTATAAGGTAATATATGATGTTTGCAAGTTCGAAAGAGCATACCACAATCCAATATTGGGAGATGAGTGCAAAAACTTACTGACGATTGCGTTATGGACGGCATGTTGACATTCATCGGTTACATATACTTGCAATTCTTCATTATACATATATATATATATACATATACATATATGTATGTATGTGTGTGTGTGTATACATATATTTGTAAACTATATATATATATATATATATATATATTATTGTGTCATCCACAGACAGCTGTTTCGATGTATTACATCTCTTCAGTGTGGCTACAGACTTTATCCCATCCAGTACTGCGAGGAAGAATTGAAATCCTCACATCGGACCCGGAAGCCGATATCCTACCTCTGGACTACGGAAATGGGTGGTCAGTAAGGCTGAATTCGAGCAATATAATAATTTATGCAGGAACTCATCATCCAACACAATACTCTATTCCTATGGAAGAGCATTGCATAAGCTTAAAATGGATGAGTTACCTCACTTAAAGAGTGCTCAACCCTGAATAGAGGAGCATTAATTTTTTGTCATCCACAGGCAGCTGTTTCGATGTATTACATCTCTTCAGTGTAGCTATAGACTTTATCCCATCCAGTACTGCAAGGCAGAATCGAAATTCTCACATCGGACCCAGAGACCGATATGTATGAATATATGTCTATATATTCAAATTTATGAATATGTATATATATGTGTGTGTGTAACTATACATGAACACACACACACACACACACGCATATATATATATGTAAATATGTGTGTGTGTGTGTGTATTTGTTTTTGGATGGATTATGCTAAATTCCACCATTACAGTACTTAAGGTTGCTTAATTCCGACGCCCAAGCAATGGAATATGATAAATTTCGACGCCAGGTCATTTGATGGTAAATATCAATGCTAAGACACTGGGTGATTTTCAATTCCAACGCCCGGCCACTAGGAGATGCTAGATTCTAGAATCCCATTCCCGAAATATCTTCGAATCAACATTTACATAAATATGTTAAACTAGCAGGAATTCCAAAAGATGCCCGTCGATTAAATTATTTCTTACGCCCCCACCTCCGATGGGCCCACACACACCTCTCTTCGAGTTTTACATTATTTCTTCGCGCATGCTGTCAAATTTGAGGTTTCCGTATCCTAGGCAACGCCAGGATTCCCGTCTAATTTTCGGCTGAGGCTCTTGATAATGACTTGGCCAAGTTCTCTTGGGTAAGGTATGAATCCAATTTTCTTTAGGATCTGTTGCATGACTGGATATATTGAGAAGAATGTCAAGTCAGTAGCATATTACGATGGTTGACACACAGTTGAGTGTACACCTCTGAGCACTAGGGCAAACTAATATGCCACAACTACTTAGTGGAATCTGAAAGCTGTTATACCTGACACCAGTAACAACAGGGGATGGCAATATATAGATAAAGCACATCTGAAAATAATATTCATAATCAATTTATCTATCTCCCTTGTTTACTTATTAATCATTTCTAATTTTTCTACGGTCATCATTTTGAAAACTATCATCGTTACTACTTGAAAATACCCACCTTAAGAATGGTTATCCCGAGCTCTATGTAGACTAAAGCTTTAAAACCTCGAGTCATTTAATGATTCAATGTTTCACTGGTATAGGCTCCATATAGGTGGGCATAATCGCCCTTCTGTTGTTCTTTTTTCAGCTATTTTGAATAAAACCATCCTTTTCTTTTTACTTCTAAATTTTATCCCCTTGAGAAGGGCATCAAAATTAAAAAACACAATTCTCCTTCTGTTTACGACTGCTTTAAAAATTAAATGTAGCCTCTGTTCATCAGGAAATGACAACAAATGAAATTCGGTTTTAACTTATTTTGTTACTGTATCAGGACTGATAGGACTCTTTGTCTGAATATTTGATTTTATTTTTAGATATTTTTTCATTTTTAAATAGCTTTTTTGTGGAAGATACTTTTGGCGTAGGTATACGTGGAGTTGTACTTAAATACTTGATCGAAGATAAGATGTTACAGAGTAAACCTTTTCAGACGCCAAAAGGACTATAGAAACATCGTAAGTAGATTTATTGACAAGATAAAGCGTGGTCGCTTGGAACCCCTGCAGATAGGTAATCGGTAACAGCCACCTAATTAAAAAGACATTAGGAGGAAGAAAGCAAAAAGAGGTAGATAAAAAAGGGACAGTGTATAAGGATTCCGACGGTGGAAGTAAGAAAGATAAGTTGATAGTTTAGTCGCACGAGAGAGAGAAGAAAGCTACGGAGTAACTGAAAAGAAAAGAGTAGATGATCATTTTGTCCCCGTATCAGAAGAGGGCAAGTAGATTAAAAAAATAGTAAAAGAAAAGTGACCCTTGCTTTCAGAGAGGAGATCGAAAATTGGTCACCAGTTAGAAGAGACAGAGCAGGCAGAGTAAGAAAGCCGAAACGTGCAGGCCATTGCTGGCCATGCACACAGCTCCTGGCCACTGGCAAGTAGAAAAACATTGAACTAATACTCTTTTTTCTTCCTCTCGACGATCACACACTCTATCTCTCTCTCTCTCTCTCTCTCTCTCTCCCTCTATGTGAGTGAGAATTTTGTTTAGTCTTTTGTCAAAGACTGTATTTTCGGTCGAGAGAAATAAAGAGAAATAAAGGCTTGATTTCGAATCTCAACTTGACTCTTGCATTTTTTGTCCCATTCCAAACTGAAGCTGCAATGAACAAGCGTGCGCAGAAAGCCATTACACTTCATTGTCGAAACGATGCTACGACCTCGGGTGTCAGCGCATTTTACTTCAGACTCAACATTATGGTCCTATAATGAAGACGTTTAGAAGACATTATTAAAGGCTGGTTTCAATACCCAACACATAAAATGGATACACTATTGACTAACTTTACGAAAGCACTATCACTTGGAGCTACAATCATACCAGGGATGGAGCAAAAAAACAAAACAAAAACGAATGATGCCTCAGTCGGAAGATCGAACCAACATCAGAAAGGTACGCTCACACACACACACACAAGTATACGTTTAAAATCTATGGTAAAGAAACGAACTTTGAGAGACTTTTCAATTATAACGGAAGTGACTGTTTGGTATCGAGATGATCGGTTGAGAAATGAGAAAAAACATCGTAAATAGCTAAAAGAACATTTTTCTCCATTCTCTTCCATTTGACTAAAACATTTTTCTATTCTGACTGAGCGCAGTAAATTGTTGTTGTTGTTTTCTGTTGTTCGTTCAACTTTGTTATTACAATTCGTGATGAATATGCATCATAATTTTGAGGTTCTGTGTCTCTGTATATTTATATGTGTTTTACATCATCATTGTGATTTTTTCTTTTCCGTATGTTACCCGTGATTTGGGCTCGAGGTGTTAGCTTAAAAATGCTAAGACCGTAAATAGCGGTTTCAGAATGATCAGTAATTTAGCATCTCCGTTAACCCAAGTGAATTTTTATTCGTGGACAAGTTTTGCCCTATGAGGCCCCGAGTTGGTTTCAACCGAATATCATATAAATACATTTTTTTTTTAAAACTCAGATATTTTTTCCATTACATCTCAGTTACAGCAAGTAGATACCACGAAGTATTGTTAAAAACAGTTGTGTGAACATGGCTCTTTTGACTAAGACGCACAAAAGAAGGCATGGCATACGCAATTAGCTTTATTAGTGAATCTGGTTGATAGTTTTTGTGAAATTGAAGAACGGACTAATCATCTGTTTTAACGGATCTGGCAATAGCAATTGGATTTACCCGTGCAATAGTAGGTTTTCTGTGTAGTCAGCGCATGGTTTAAATAACTGTGTCGATTACTGCTGTGAAAGAATCCTACTTCTGTGGAACTGGTCATTCGAAGTCTATAAGTTATGTTACCGGACAAAAATTAGTATTTTCTGCTGAAGGGAATTTTTATTACCCTTGAACGGACAACTATGTTACCTTTTATTTTTTTTAACTTTCAGATATATGTTTACTTTGTTTTATGAGTGTTTTATTATTTGTGTCATTTTGACAAGCTCTTCGTGGTCGGAAAGTGTGTAAAGAACGAACGTTTATTTTCTCTTCCCTGTTTTTCAAACTCTTTCGCCTTGTGTTATGAATTAATTTCCCAAATACCAACGCTTGCCTGTGGGTGGGGGATAGCCACTGTTATTTTCTCGTGTCAGTCAGAGATTCATGAAAAGATATCGAGGTCTACAGATATTGCCAACATTTCTTATCGTGTGGTGTTTGTGTCCATGGAATTTTTTTTCCTTAAAATACCCTCTATAAACATGAAAAGAAAGAAATCACATACAATTTTTTCTTTGTAAAATCCCCTCCAAAAGATACATGAAAAATGTACTTTTAAAACTGATGAACTCAAGTTGAAGTTAAAGAGACTGGAAAAAATATTTCTGATTCTCACGGCAGAAAGGAATATATCCTTTCTTTCGTGTTTTTTTTAAATTGATGACACTATTCTACAGTTGTATTTTATTCCATGTGTATTCTATTAATATGATGATTTTTGTTGAATTTTTGGAAATATTTTTGGCGATTTCACCCTAAATGAACACGGTGGTCATTCGTGGCGATACTGCATAATTATCTGCTTGGTGTGTCCCATGTACACTGGATAAAGCACACATAAAAGAAAATACCTTCGCGATTGAGTGGGCATCGCCTTACCCGAGGAAAATTAAATTATTAGGAAACGACAACAACAACGACAACAAAACCTGTAATTGTTCATCCGGAAGAGTGACTTTTGAGTTTTTTTTATCGGAAGTTTGAAAGACCGGATTTCATTTGTTTTCGTCACAGACACACACGATGATGAGTGCATTCCTGTACACAGATGTGAATTGTTTTGTTTCATTGCTTTGTAGAAAATGATTTTGCTATCCCCACATGTCATTAAAAAAAAGGGTGTATGTACGCGCGTGTGTGTGACAGAGAGAAAGAGAGAGAGAGAAGGAGATGGTAGACAAATAAAAGCTTTTTCCGAAAAGAGAGACAGATTTGAGAAGAAAAAACAAGAAAAAAAACAAAACATCTATTTTGAGATTAAATCGTAAAAGATCCTTGAAAAGATATATAGGAATGAAAACCCTATACAGGGTGGTCAAGTTGATTTTGGAAGGACGAATTAATACAGTGTTGCATTTGAAAAAAAAAAAAAAAAGAAACCTACACATAGAGACAGCCAAGCAGGGACGTACAGGCCACCGCTGGATCTGGCGCCGCAGTCCCTGGCTGCTGATTGTAGAAAGTCACCGAATTGTCACTCTCCTTATCTCCCTCTCGACAAGCTTGTTTTCTCCCTCTCCCTCTCCGCCTCTCTGTGTGAGAATTTCGTTTAGTTTTCAGTCGGAGACTTTTCGGTCATTTGTAGAAGAGAAATAAAGGTTCGATTTTGAATCCCGACAAGAGTCTTGCATCTTTTGTTCCATATCGTACTGAAGCTACGGTGCCGCCGGAACGGTGCATAGGCGAGAAAAGTACCCATGGAATTTCTGTATCTATTCAATCTTTAATGCCAAGCAGCCTGTTATTTGAAAAGCAAATACATAATCTTATGTGCTTTAGGAAGATGAATAGTTGTTATAAAATGGGTTTTAGCGAAGAGTTAGTTTAGTTTACATACATCGGGATTCTCGTGATAACCCTTTTCATAAACCAATTATGTTATATTAGATACAAACTTGAAACAAAATTGAATCCCTATCAAAATAAATGCAGATAACGTAAAAAAAGGAACAATTTCGTCTCGTTTTATTTATGTGAGATAAAAACTTTCGATGCAATAACGATGGCCGTATAGATACATCAATACAGGAGAATAAATTAATCTCTAAACATACGTAGAAAACATATCTTCCTCCTCATGTCCACGGAACTTCTAACGTTAACATGTATCAAACATTCACGTTCTGTTTATCTGTTCCCTCAAATAATCAATAGTAGCTGTTGAATAAAGATACCCTTTAAATACGTTGAAGAATGCGTGAAGAAATGGCCAGTATTTGTCCAACTATCCATCTGACAGAGGCTCGAAAGTCCCAGAAAACGGTTAAATTTCAGGAATGTTCTCAAGGAGGGGGTATGCACAAAGTACTGGATTGCTGTTCACAGGATCGCTACTGTCATTTGAGCAGGCAGCTCTGCGTTCCATCACTTCTTTTCTCAGCGCTGCACAACTGATATTACAATTAAACGCATGGAGCAACAATTGAATTAAAATCATAGAAACATTAAATGCAATTAATTCACGAAACTAAAGTGACAATCCGACATCAAAGATCAACTTTTTTTCATTTTAAAAAATCAAAGATACATTCCAACTTAAAAGACGCAATCAGTTTAATCAAAATGAGATCGAAGTGTGAATTTTCGAAGCGAGGCAAAAAATAAAAAAAAATTAGATTAAAAAAAAATGCTTGAATCTTTAGGCAAATCAAAAGAAAATGAAACAAGTATTTTGATTGAAAGAAGCGAGCAAAATGAAGAAGATGTAAGGTAAATAAGTAAGCGTAGAACTCTCCTCTCTTAATTGATGATAGTGATTAATACTTATATAGAAGAAGAATAAAAAAAATTCTTCAAATAGCTATTGAAAGCGTTTAGCTTCTTTTATTTCCAGTTCCGGGAATGACAACGTCTGATTTAACTTTGAAAAGTCAAACTTTCAGTCCTTTGTTCGCTACGATTATATACATTATCAGCAACCTACAATTGATTTCCGGCTGAGGCACATTCTGTGTTGCTAAGCGTAATAAATATAATTGTGATAATAATAGTGCTTATATGTACTTAATACTGATGTTCTTGGGGAAAGGCATGAATTCTTATGCTTTGTCTTATCATCGTATATATTGACAAAATATCTCGTCTCTGGTACACAGGGGCACACAAAACTACCTGATTTTCCCCAAGTAGTTACTGCTTATCTGTTATGTCTATAGTAGACCCATGCATTGAGTAATTCCGTCCCTGCTTTATCATCAGTTTAGTTTGGCTCATAGTCATATACCGAAAAAAAATAATGAGTAAAGGAAATTATTCGGTGCTATCATTCTAAGCACTGGTATTTCTGTCTGCTTCAAAGATCAGCATTGGAAAGACCACTCTTTGCCAGAGAGACCTCAGGTGTGGGTAAGAATCATACAAATTGTATATGTGACCCACATGAAACTAGCACACACACACACACACACACACACATATATATATATATATATATATATATATATACATACATACGTACATAAATACATACATACACACACACACACACACACACACACACATATATATATATATATATATATATATATATATATATATATATATATATATATATATATATATATATATATATTGAGACATGGGTATATTTGGTCCAACAGACAACAATAACTAGATATCATTTCAAATAAGTTTCTATATAATATAACGCAAGTTGTGGTCCATTCTATCGCATCAAAATGTCCATTCCCTCTTACATAACTGATGCATCTATAGAGACAAATTGACTTAGAATCAATCAGGTTCGATTTCTGCTGCAGCTACATTTCCCTTAATTGTTTGTTCTGTTTACGTTGTCCAGATTAAATGATATATCAACGGTGTAATGACGGGAAATCATTTCAAATACGTTTCTATTTAATATAACGCAATATGTGGTTCATACACACACACACACACACACACGCATATATATGTATATATATATATATATATATACATATACACACACACATACACACACACATATATATATATATTGTAGAAGGAAAGATTTAGTAAGTTCTATTATGATTGGGCTGTATATATATATATATATATATATATATATATATATATATATATATATATATATATGTATATACATACACACATACACACGCACACACTCACACACACACACACACACACACACACACACACACACACACATATATATATATATATATATATATATATATATATATATATATATATTGTAGAAGGAAAGATTTAGTAAGTTCTATTATGATTGGGCTGTACTAAAAATAACAAACTAGTTTCACATACCGTCAAACTATGGCGGTATTTTTGCCTCTCTCTGGAAAATGTGATTTCAAAATTAAGAGTGAGCAACATGTTGGCATTTGCTATCTTGCTGACTTAGATATTTGATTCTATAGATAGTTTATCGACATCAGATTGGTTGGTAAGTAATGACCATATATTAAAACCAATCTGACTCACTTTAAAAGCGTTTATTCCTTCTTTCCTGCTGTATGGTTAGGAGATTCGAATCTATGTCAGACTTCTGTTCGAATCTGTTGACTTGTTTATCCTACAACAAGAACATGAACATTTCTCACTTGATTTTCCCCGTTTGGTGCCGATTTCTCCCTCCCCTCCTTTAACTGAAGAAAAAGAACGATCCCCCACAAATTCAAGGGAGTGAACTCTTCAGTGTATCTTCGTTCCCTGACGTTAAACCAAACTGATATGTAACATCACCATACCCTTACTGTGTTTTAAAATCACGACCGACTGATTGGTACTGGGGCTTTCTCATCGACTAAGCTAAATTGACATGTCTTACAAATCTTATCAAAATTCATGTTGCATATACGTTAAGGCTCATTTCATTCTAAAAAATTAATACGTTTATGAAATTAACGTTTCCCTACCACGATTTGAAACCGGGACAAAATGATTACACGATGGCGCTCTTATCGGATGAACTTGACAAGTCTTACATAGGTACGAAAATAGATACATAAGGGATTATAGATACAAGAAGGCCTATTTTATTTTCAGAAATGAATACATTAATGCTAAAAAATACAATTTCCATTTATTTTTATATATTCATCATATATACAATAGAAAAAAGGTGAAATAATCATCTTCAGTTGGAGTAGAAGTAGAAGTTGATTCAGAACCCAGAGCAGCCGTGCTTTTTTTTATTTTTTGATATTACTGTACGAAAACTTACATTATGATGGTCTTCTAGCAATTCCAATCATCTTATTTTTAATTTTCTTTTACCATTGATATTCTCGTAAGAGTGTACTATCGATTCGCAAGCTTTTAATTGCCTTTTTCGATGTGATATTTCCATAAATTTTGAGGCTAATTTTTTCTGAATGTTCATGATCTGAATTTCCCGACTAACGTTGAAATCCATAGGAATTTTTTGGTCATTTCATTTTCGGTAGGCATCTGAACAATATGAATGTAAACACTGTTTGCAGAGATGAATCTACAAGCAGCTACGATTCCGATGTACTGCATAGCTTTTAGCTTTGCTCAGTTACTTCTATTTCATGCGATATTGACGCATTAAACTTATGTCTGTGTCTCTAATGTTCCATGGAGATCCAACAATTGCTTTTTTCTAAGCAGTTGTTGGTTTTAAAAGAGGTTGATGAGCTAGCCCGATCCGATGCCTCACAGGGGACTTCTTCAAAGGTTTAAAGGGCTCCAACCATCCTGCTATTAATCTGTGCCTGGAGAGGAGAAGTGGACTCATACTTTCCCCGAGGGATTGATGTAAAGTGAAAGCATGCGGTCCAATCCGAAATTTAAACTTGGTTTACCTATTCCATCCCCTGCACCATTAACAGTTAGACTACTTGCAACTTCGATTAGCGTAATTATTTATCATAGAAAACCTTTGATAAAATGCATACAGTCAATCTTCTTTTTCTGCTATAGGCGATTCTTCAGTCAATGGCGGTTGCCCAACACTTTAGAAAAATATTCCAGTGCATTAGTCCAAGATGATTTGAAATTTTATCTGAATAGATGAATGTATCACTGCTCTCCGCGTATACAGTCATCGAGGGTTTTCAGGGTTAGTTCTACAAAGGAAATCATCTATAAAACAAACTTTTGGCTGGTCAGACCTGTTGGAGCTTTCTTTTGTATACGGTACGTTGTGTTTCTTGTTGGACACCTATCTACGTACGGAACAGGCTCGATGTTTCTTAACTTCGTTAGTGAAACCATGTGTGAACGTATTTCCCCGCGGCCCAAAAATCTAAGAAACACCTGGCGATTCAAACACTTTCGTTGAAGTCACAAGAACAGCATCTAAAGAACAAAGAAAAAACAACATATACAACATGAACTGGACAAAGATTTAGAGAGGGGAATGAATGAATCTAATCAGACAGGAGTACAAACGTACAAAGGAGTTGGGCCCTCTACTACTATCCAGCTGCCTCATCAGACTGCTGCTAGTATGGGTGTCTGTCAGCTCCCAGTGTCTTTGTTAAGCTGATGCTACCTTCCAACCCACTGTTCTTTCCCAACCAGTCGTCATGGAATCTTTGTTGGAAAAGAGAAAGCTACTGTTAAGCCGTACACAGATTGGCCTGGCGTAGCAGAACTCTCTGTAAAGGAGAGTGTGATAAACCTACCGATCTCACAAATAATTCCTGCTAAAACTTGCAATTTCTTTTCCTTAGTTTGGAATACAAATTTCACCACTGGTGAATCTACGAGAACTCGTGTATCAAATCTGATTAAGCAGTAATTCTTTAACCTCAGGGAGATGTCCACCAAATTTAGTCTCTGTGCTTAGTACTTAGCAGAGAGGTGCTGAATACCATTTTCAAATTGTTTGGCATGAATCGGCGATGCAGTGAACTGCAGTCTACCTAGCAGGGGGCGAAAACTCTACCACTGGAGTCACGGTGATCGGTTGATTAAAAGAAACAAGCAGATTTTCTAGGAGTTTGATGAATATGTAGGGATTTACATTGTTTCTTAAAGAAGAAGTATAGATGTCAGATAACTCTCAGGCTGTTAAATCTTGGAATATCAAATAAATATACTAATTCCTTAATTCGTTACGCCTCTGGGCATCATGGATCTCAATTGCAATCCCCAAATATCACATACTAAACTGGCTGGAAAAAATAAGATGATGTATCGAAGTAGATAAGTTCAGAAAGTATTGGCTCCGCGACGCCCAAGTTATAAAAATCTGGTTAATCTGGAAAGGTCAATGTCTGACAACGGATGCTAACTGGCTGATGATGATTATATATGTGATCAATAATGGGATAAACATTTATTCATTCCTGGCAATACAATCTGGACCTTGAGTACAGTAATATATATATATATATATATATATATATATATATATATATATATATATATATATATATATATATATGTGTGTGTGTGTGTGTGTGTGTGTGTGTGTTTGTGTGTGTGCGCATGTGTTATATATATTTTTATTACTACAATTTTTCAGCACATTTAACATATGGTACATGATACGATGCACACAAATACGCATATATATATATATATATATATATATATATATATATATATATATATATATATATATATATATATATTTATATATATGTATATATATATATGTATACTTCCAACTCTGAAATAGAGAACTATAGGAAATTGTGTGTAGGTAAATTTATCACTTCAGTTCAGCCATTCGTCCATTTTTGTGTAGGGCGGAGGTAAAATGCCAGCCTCTTGGTCAGAAGCGAAGGTTTCGATCCTACCTCGTGGTACTGGATGGGATAATGGATAGTCTATAGCCACACTGAAGAACTGTAATACAACGAAACTGCTGTCCATGTATAACTCAATTATTTAATCATATATATATATATATATATATATATATATATATATATATATATCATAACAAAGTTCTTTTTCCGTACAGATTTTATCAAATATCAATATTAGGGAAAGTAGAAATAAATCATGCCAATTTTCTCAATTGGAGCGAGTCTGCCACGAGAATCTGAATTCGAAATCCTGGCTTCTACATAGGGTTGAACGTCAATTTTTGACTGGGAATATATAACTTATTTGGCAATGCAGTAGGACAGCCTGTGGCTAATTGGGCTCAGGGACACGTTGAATCATTTGCTTTTACTTTTATTTTTCACTGCTAGATGGCACCACTGTTAGCTTTATTTTGAGCAAGAATATTGGGCTAATTTTTCTACCAAGTTAGGACCATCTGTTGTAAGCAAAAATCGTTTTACATGAATGTTTAGTTTATACTTTATTGAACAGTTGACAATTGCAAAAGACAAATACTAATATATACTTATATATATATATATACATATATATATATGTGTGTGTGTGTGTGTGTGTGTGTGTGTGTGTGTGCACAAGTGTGTGTATGTACATGAAAAATAACTGAAGTGACATAAAGATTTTTTTTGAAAAAAAATTGTTCACTGCTTAGAGCTGTTGAGCTTTCTAGCCCCTATCTTACATACAGAGTTCAGATGGAAGTAGATAGAATTAATTTAGATGATATTTGGAAAAGATATCCTGTTTACCATTCGCTCAATTTGGTTGATTTCTAGTTTCTATCCATAAAATCGGGATATTCTATCCTCAAAATGAACCTGGGATTATCTTTAAATTTTTAAACAATTGAAGAAAATAACCTCTGTTTCGTACAAAGCTTGAACGTTTCACACACTCGCCCACTCAATGTTGAGGTAGGCGCACTCGTAGAACCAATTTACCAATTTAGTTTATTCAAAGCAACAGTTCTCTCAAATGATGTCTGGATAATCCTTAGCTTATTTCAATGCTAATAGACGTTATCTTTATTTTACGCATGGAAACTGGGAAGCTACTTTAATTTAACTTTTAAAAAGTAACACTTAAAACATGGAAGGAAGTATCAAAATTGACGGATTTTTGAGTGGAAAATATTGTTCGTCAATTCGAAAGTAGAATCAGTCCAAGGTAAGATATCCAACGATATGTAATCAAAAATGGAAAAAAAAAGAAAAGAAGACACACATATATACCAAAAAGACATAGGTATACACTTACTCAAATTCGTGTGCGTAGTATATTTGTGTGCAAGTGTGCCTGTATGCTTGGATGTGTGTATGTAACATGTGGTCTTAGGTATATGTAAGAGCATACGTGGCTTGTATGTACACGTGTAATACATTTGTATGTTTTTTTCTAGTATGGGTGTATGCGTATACTTATGCTGCATACGTACATGTGGTATGTGTGTTCATGCATGTGTATTTATTTCTGTGTTTGTAGCGTGTATGTGTGTATTCTTCGTTTTCGATGAAACGTTGTTCGATGGAAAGAAACCAAAAACAAAAAAACTCGTGGCACCCACTGCTAAATCTATCGTTTTACAGCGGAGATACTTTTTAATTTCCCGTCTCGTTGCACAAAGACATTCATCCGATGGCCCATATCGACCCGAGTAGTTTCCCTTTCTTCATTATTGTAGTACCATCACGCAGTTTGAAGTTAAAAGTGGAATTGCAATTTTCTCTGCTATTTGGCCCTGACTAAATGGCTATTCCACTTTTAACTCCGAACAACGTCACAGTGCAACACAATCATAAAAGGAAGAGAGCCAGTGCGCTCGGTTCAGGTCGACATGGGCCATCGGGGAAAGTGTCTTTGTGCGATGAGACGGGAAATTAAAAAATCCCCGTTGCAAAGCGGTAAATTTAGCATTGTGTCTCAAACAACACAAACTCGGCACTACGGAATCTTCATTACATTTGTTATCATAGCAAGAGATTATACGAACAAAAACATTCCTTAAACCGGTCATCATTCAGCTGGGAAATCGGTAGACAACCGAGATGGCTCGCTGGCTGGCTGATGGGCTGTAGTCGTTGGTGATTCAAAAGCTGCTTTTTCTCTTTTGTGTTATCCCTCCGGATAGGTATGGGAGTGATTACGATCCTTCGTTCGACAACAACTTACCTTAAAACCTATTTTTTTTATCAGGGAAGAATCATGTGTCGTTTTTGAAGTGACTGGTGTGTATTGGCCAGGGATTGAGTCCTGGTTGTTCACGGCACCTGATATTCCTATCTACATATTGGTGCAAATATGCAAACAGGTTCAAAACATTCACATCTTATCAGTGCTAATGCTTCCTTTTGGTGGGCAAGGGTTTGATAAATGGTTAGAAAAGGGAAATGTAATTAACCTATGTACAAGAAATTGATACTGTCAACAGTCCAGCATTTTCAACTTTACAAATCACACAACTTCAATATCATTCTGCATAACATTTCGAAGGATATTTTGTCCTAGTCCGCTTATTAATCCTCGCAGACTATTCTTCAGCTCTTGAACAGCTCTTGGCTTGCAAGTATTGAACCTATTGTTCGAGTAATTCCAAATCCTTTGAAGTGACCTGAGAAATGTTAAGCCGTGTGGAATGATGCCGAGTCGATGTTACAGGATTATCCTTTACACTACTTTGCACACGTATACGATTCAAAGCAACACACGCATGAGAGAATCATGCTAAACCTCACATGAAGAGATCACAAGACAGCACAGTATATCAGGAAGAAAATAGGAGTCCAAGACATCATAGAATCTACTAAAAAACTCAAATAGCGATGAGCAAGTCATGTTGCAAGAATGGCAGACAACCAATGGACATCACGACTCACAGCATGGATACCTAGAAATCACATGCCAAACTGAGGTCCACAGAATACAAGATGGAGAGACTAACTAGACAAATTCAGAAAATACTGGCTCTGCAACGCCCATGATAGAGGACTATTGCACATCCTGGGGAAGGTCTATGTGCAATGACGGACGATATAAGAATGAAGATGATTCTTTGTATTTCGGAGTGGATGTGGTCTTTTTATTCGAGGGTGATCAACAATGGAGCCCAACTTTTGGAAATGCGCAACCAAACAACGCAAATGACTACGTTCAAGTAACAGGAATATACTATTTTGGTCAACGCTATTGATTGATGATTGTGAAATTATCTTATTTCACTTGGTTGCTCCATGTTGTATTGTTCCAAGATAATTTCCTACGAGCTCGTTTTTGTTCATGAAATGAGGAAAAACAAAATATGAAAATTATTGTTGTTTTACCATCATCATCATCATCATCATCATCATCATCATCATCAAGATGAGTATTTTAATGTCCATTGTTGGACATAGACCTTCCCCAGGATTCGCCACAATTCTCTATCACGGGTGTTAGAGAGCCAGTATTCCCTGAATTTGTGTAGTTCAACTCTCCATCTTGTGTTCTGTCGGCTTCAGTTTCTCATGCGATCTATTGGGATTCATGTTGTGAGACATGATGTCCATCGGTTAACTTTCATCCTTGCAATATCGCCCGTCCATTGCCATTTGAGTTTTTTTAAAATAGTTTCTATCATGTGATGGACTCTTGTTTCCTTCCTTACATACTGTGCTGTCTTGTGATCTCTCCATATAAGATTGAGCATGATTCTCTCATGCGCACTTTGCATACTTCTCAGTTTGTAAGACTGTCTCTTGGTTAGGTTCCATGTTCACAGCTCCATAAGTGACTCTCGGGAGAATGCATTGGTTATATACTCTTCTTTTTAGATTATGGGGTTCATATGGTTTTTGAAAGTATAGCTAGCTCTGCCGAGGGCTTGCCATCCCAAAGTGATTCTTTGCATGATTTCCTCCTCTTTTGAGGGTCTCATGGAGTTTTGTTGTCCTAGGTAGATATATTGGTCTACCTCGCCGAGTTTTGCATTTTCTTTCATGGCAGTTATATTCTTATTCTTAACATGATTATTGCACATGATTTTCGTTTTACTGAAATTCATGTGTACGCCGACTTTTTTGCTTTCTTCATTTAGTTCATCTAGTATTAGATGGAGGACGTTTAGGTTCTCTGCGAAAAGACGATGTCGTTTGCAAATCTAAGGTTGTTCAGATGTTTGCTGTCTATTTTGATTCCTGTATTTTCCCATTCCATGCTTCGGAAGATCATTTCAAGGTAGGCTGTAACGAGTTTGGGTGAGTGGTATCACCTTATATTATTCCTTTTTGGAGCTGAAACGGTTCAGAGTCCTTATGTAGCCTAATGAATGAGTTGCTGTGATTGTATATGTGTTGCAGTACTTAAACGTTTACAGGGTCTACCGCTTGTAGGGTGATGGCCTTCATGACCATGGGAATTTTTTCAGAGTCGAATGCCTTCTTAAAGTCTATAAATGCTACAGCGAGTGGCATTTTGTATTCTGCTGCCTACTCTTTTAGCTGATTTGTTGAATGAAGATGGTCCAGTAACTTCTAAATCCGGCCTGTTCTTGTGGTTGATTTTCAAGTGTGCCTGTAATCTGGTTGGTGACGATTTTTGTGAAAAGTTTGTACATGCAGTTGAGCAGGTTGTTAAAATTTGGTAATCTTGCCTGAACCAGTGAGCCCAACGCAATTTGACCACGCAATTGAGATGATTGGGATATTCTGGGGGTTTAAAATACTAATACCCTTACAAATTTCATTTTCACGTCAATTTTCAACTTATAAAGAGAACAGGTAATTAGGTATTTATCCACATTTTGTCAACTGAAAACCGTTTGTAGTTTCAAGAGCCTTATGGGAATCCATTTTATTTTTTTGACAGCTCAAGTAGAGCCAGGTGGTACATTCAAACAGGGGATGTGTGCAAAAGTATTAAAATAAGGGAGGAGTAGTTTCCTATGGAGTAATATCATTCTTATCATTTCTTTTGAGTTGATTCAAATTTGGGTGTATTTCAAGGAGTAGTTCTGGTCGGCATTTGTTATAAGTAGATATGTACGGTAGAAGTTTGTCTCTGTTTTTCTTTTTAGTTCTGTTAGAGGTATTTGTTCAGCTAGTTCTATCCCCTTGTTGATCGAAGATATAATGTAATCTCTCTGGCAGTAGGTTTGACGTGATTCGTCTAGACGGATCTTTTGTAGATTTTTGCCAATGACAGATCCTAGGTACAACGAAGTAAGGGATTGGTTTTATTCTGTTTGTGGGATGGTGGCTTTGCAATCATGGAACATATACTTAGATGACCGTTTCATGTTTGGAAATCATCTTGGGGCAACAGCAGTGATAGAAATGTTACAAATATTACATAAAAATATAAAATTTACCCTGGAACATTATTGTAGATAAATTCCTTTTTTCGATGTTTTAATTAAAAATAAAAGAATAGTAAAATCATTCCTGACATTTACCCAGACCAACGAATACTCAACAATATCTTCATTTCATAAGTTTTCTCTTGAAAAAAAAGCTACGAACACCAAATCGTTTTGCTTAATAATGGGACCTCGTAGCATTTCTTTCGTATATATGTCTGCAAAATTCATTTTCTGTTTGAACCTTTTTTTTCAAACATAAATTTTTCTCTGATGCGTCCTAAATTCAAAAGTGTTTCTTCAGATTGCAAAATTTTTAGGTTTTATCTGCAAAAATTTTGTTCTGTTATTTAATAGAATATGTATGGAAAATAAGAAATATGAAAGAAAGAAGAAAATTCCGCAAAAGCAAGAACACCTTTGAAAATAGGATGTGGAAGTAGAAAAATTTGGACTGAATTTAAGATTTAAGAAGTATGAAATCAAAAAGAAGATGACAAGTTACAACTGAGACAGAGAGAGAGAGAGAGAGAGAGGGAGAGAGAGGGAGAGAGAGACTGTGAATTATTATGTCTGTTAAATTGAAGCGAGACTTGGATGAGAAACAAAAAGTTGTTGATATAAAAGTTTGAAAGTAAATAAGTAATTATTGCTTAGATTTTGGAAATAATAGTATTGATATGTATTTTTAGAATTATTATTTATATTCTTTGATATTTAACTCCTGTTATACCTAGTGGATTTTACTAGAGAAAAATAGATACGCCACTTCGATACTCCAACAATCCCAAATGGGTTTCTTGGACAATTTGAACCCATTCTCCTTGTTGCTTTTATTTTTCCTACAATGTTTCAGACAGTCGATTCTACAGCCATCTTCGGCTATACTATCCATATATAAAGGGAGGGACTCTTTTTCGGTAGTGCCAAGTAAAATAAAAGAGACAAAATATTAGTGGCAACGCTTGCAACGTAAGTTGCAGATGTTTTCAAATATTTCCTTTGTAAATAATTCCTGTGTATCTGCTGAGCAGCAGAAGCAGCATATAGTTCATGTAAGCCGATTCTAGTTTTCTCACTCTCCAACGGCACACTCTATCTATTATTCGGTATGACATTATCTCCTCTTTCAGTAACCTTTTCTTTAGGTTTGACCGTCTACAAGAGATTTGAAACTACACTTAGAACATTTCGTGTAAAGATGTAAAAGAATTTAAATGGGAGACCAGCTGTCCCCTTGAGGTTAGAACCAAAGAAAACAAAAAAGTCATGGTGAAAGGTGAACTGGAAAATCCGGTATTGCAGACTATATCTCAAGGGAAAAAGGTGTATACTGCCCTCTTTGGGAGGAGGTACATCTGATAGACAGTGAACGTCGATGCTGTGTACCGTATAAAGGTTATTTTGTGGCTTTACTTAAAGAAAAAAGCAAAAAAGAAATGCAATAATTAAAACACGCCTTGTATTCTAAGCTTTTTAAAAATTCAATATCGTGTCGATAACTACAGTTAAGCCGTAAAAAGTTGCTTTAACCCACCACTGTCTTCAAAATTGTTTGCGGTGCCAGTATGTGCTTCTTTTGAAGTGGTCACGCGAATATTAAAACAATGTACTTATCTTCGAGTACATATGCCATACATGTAAGGTAATCTAGTTGGTACCCTAAACATAGAAAAGCAGTAGGAGACCACACATAAGATAGATGAAATAGGTTTTCAGCTAAGACATGGGATAGGTTAGCAGAGTAACTGTCGACGTGGAAGCAGCTGAAAATCCAGGAGGGGATTTATAATGGCTGCTGCCGATATATGTTATTCAGTAAGCTTTGTGAGGCTTGTGGACAAATGTTGTCAGAGATTGGTGTATAATGATTTACCCAAATTAAAAGGGTTCTACTGACTTTAAAAAATGCATTCAAAAACTTGGCTTTTTTTCCAAGTGGGCTAAAATATTAAACGATGGAATGAGCGTGAATTAGCCAACGATTTCAACCACCAAGCTGAAGAAATTCGTCATGTATCGGAATGATATTGTATGTACCAGTCCGAAACATATTGGGTGTCCCTGCAGTAATCATGTATTTTTGTGAAATAGTGGGAAGCAAATATCTGTTGTTTTCCCGAACTAACAACAATGACATGTTCAGACGTCCGGTCAAGACTGAGAAGTGGAAAAGTTGTAAAATTCAAATGATGAATAGAGAGAGAAGGGAAAGTAAGACCACACATTAAAATCCAACGAAATTAATCATCACAAAGAAGAAACTAAGAAAGAAAAAGAGAGAAAGAAAGAGAAAAAGGGGGGGGGGGAGAAAATGAAAAGCTTTGGGCGCCCGAATGAATTATTTGGTGTTGCTAAACAGACTCTTTCAATCAGAATTCATAACTTCTTTTTCTTTCCTTCTTTTTTGAAAACCTTTACTCTAATTCTTTTTTTTATTTTTTGTTTCTTCTCTACTTTTCTTAGCACTAACTGTCCATAGTAGAAGCTTTAAATTTTGCCCATAAATTTCAAGCTTGTTACTGTCAATGAACGTACAAGACGGAATGTTTGTAGTTACGTGCATAATGGAAGGTGTGAGGTGTGATCACATTAAATAAAAGTTTACAGAGGAATCTCTTAAATATATGTCCTAGAAATCAGGCTATTCATTGTCGAAACTCTCATGTGTTCCGCCATGATTACATTGAGATTTGTATAGATTCTGATTGTTGCCACATAGGATTCAGTTACTAAATTCGAGCCTGTAGAATTTCGTGCATTTATTTGAAAAGACATGTATTTTATCAAAGTATAGATGTATATTCATGATTTTTTTCTATTTCCTATCATTCCTCTAAAAATAGATGGTTACTTTTTTGACATCCTGTTTTGAGTATACACCACGAAGAAAACTGATGTTCTTTGATAAAAATCTTGATTTGATTTTTTTCAATAACACCTAGTAACATTTTACAACCATTTTTGCTCACTGAGTAATAAGTGTTAATTGTGGTTGATTATGTCTAAAAAATATAAAAAAGGGTCAAACATTACCTTCAGACTTTGGTTTTGCCATCAGGACGGCAATTATCTGAAATCTACTTATTTTCAATTGGACATCGGGTAAGTTGGCACATATTGATATCACTGCCCAGACCATAGAAGTTTAAAAGGAATAATTCCCATATTCTGTACTTTTTCGCACATAAAAAAAAAATCAGAAAATAACATTCACAACCCAGGAACAAAATATACGTTGCACGGTGAATCAGAAGCAGATTTTATATAATTTGTATGAAATATGATATGACTGACATATACCAGTATTTTATGTTACGGTATCATTTTCAATTTTGTCTCAACAAATTCTACTTTTCACCGTAAAACTTTCAAATTGGCTCCAAATCAGAATACAGAAAATCTCTGACATCAACCCGGAATAGAAGACAAACATATTTGCATAAATCTTCCATTATTTTTTATTGATTGAACCGCTACGAAATATATGGCCATCTATGACCCAGCAACTATCACTCAAGATGAACAATGAAGATAAAAGCATTAAGCGTCCAGGTCGCATTTATTCATGAACTCAATCTTCCCGCCACCTCAGATGCCGAATGTTGTGGTTGAAAAATCTAATAAGTTTTAATATTCGGTTCAGTTTTGTTCGTTTTTTTTTTTTGACGTGTCCAATTGTGATGAATTGGTTAGGTCAGGCATATAATCTATTCAGTGTCCACCTCTCCAAAACCATCACGACAAAAGGTCAAGGCAGTGGTTCTTAACCTTCTCAGTTCCATGTTCTACCTCGACAGCCCCCCCCCCCAAATTGACGTCCTTTTTTACTATTAGAAAAAATGATTTGATTATGTATCCCGTGTCACGTTTTTTGTAAGAATTACTGATATATGAACAACTTCAGGGCACTCACTAATTCTTTTGTAATTTTCTTATCTGTGAAATTTAGTTGCTGCGCAATTATCCCATCGCTTTCATACTTTACAAAATTAAGGAGGTGAGCTTTGGTTACGATGGAATATATTCTAAAATTAGGAATTAAGTTCTCTATAAATTGCAATTGATGGTATTGTATAACTTTTTATGAATTAATCAGTTGAGCCTTAAAACATCTAAGTTTTTAAACACATATAATTTTTTACTCTTCACACCAAAAGTCTAACCCCAACCCCACAATATATCAAAATTCTACCTTTATGGAACCTGCTATTCACGCTTGCTCTCTCTGTCTCTCTTTGTCTTTGTCTCTGTCTCTGTCTCTGTCTCTGTCTCTCTCTTTATATATGAGGAATTTCTGTGTAATTAAAATATATCGCTTAAATCCAGTCTTACTGCCTGTCAAGTTCCGTAATCCAGAGGTAGGATATATTCTGAAGTGAAAGTTTCAATTCTGCCAGGCGGTACTGGATGGGATGATGGAAAGTCTATAGCCACACTGAAGAAATGTAATACATCGAAACAGCTCTCTGTGGATGACACAATAATATATATATATATATATATATATATATATATATATATATATATATATATATACATATATATATATATATATATATATATGTATGTATGTGTGTGTGTGTGTGTGTGCATGTGTGTGTGTCTGTGTGTCTGAGTTTATCTCTTCCACATAAAGCTTTCGTTTACCAACCATTTCGTTTAGCGACCTGGTCGCCGAAACGCAACCCAGTGGTTAACCTGGGGTCGCCCGTGTATCGTTTCTCTAAATCATCGAATACAAATCAAAATACATTCATGAATCTTTTCACAGGTAATACATAGTATATATAGGTTGATTTGTATTGGTGATATTGTATCAAAAACGGTATATTCTCTAAGGATTGGCCAAAATTGGTGTTTCTCCCTTTTATGTGTTCGATTGCCATTGATATGAAGGATTTTTTTCCCGAAAATTGTTATCTGATGTCTGCATTAGATAATATTGAAGTATACATCCAATTTTCATGTAGAGGCATATGTTCATCTGAAATACAATTCATCATTGTCATCCATCAGAGTTCTGTATTGATTTTTGATATCATTCGATCCACTGATCAAAAATAGCGACTAATGTTATACATTTTTTGTTTAGATTTTCTCCCTTGATACAAAATCATTTTAATAATAAGGTCATTGTTATTATTAACGAAAGATATCGTGTTGAAAGTAATCATAAGAAAATGTTATGCATAAAATTTTAGAAACACATTGTTTATAGGAAGTTTTTAAATGGAAAAACAAATATGGTGAAGAATCTATCAAATAGTGTTTTTTACCACGTTCTGAAGGATTGTTTTTCCTAAATAACTTTACCTTGAGGTACTTTTTAAAAAAAAAGTATGATATTGCAAGAAGGGTCAATAATATCAATATCATCATCATAATAACATTATTGTGATAACATTGGTCGATTCACGAAAAAAAAAAAGAAAAAAAAGCCAATCACGAAAGAGTATGAGGGAATCAGAAATTTGAAAAAAACTGTTCTGTGAAACAGTTTTTCTATTTTTGTTTTAGAATAATGATCATAAAAGGAATCCAGGTTAAGATTCAGTTTATTAAACCAGGATGGGTTTCATGTAATGAATAGCTTAAAAGGCAGAAAAGAGAGTTTGCTAGTTACAGAGAGGTAGTGAAGTCTTGAATAGGAAAGTAATCCGTATGTGTAAAGCATGTAGTTAAAATCATAGATAGACACCGAGTATTGGAAAAGAGAGACAGAGAGACAGAGAGAGAGAGACAGAGAGAGAGAGAGAGAGATATTTTATAATCAAACCAATTAAGGGAAAAGGTTACTGCCTAAAGTAATGTCAGTATCTACATGGGTACCTGTCTTGAAATGTAGTTAAAATCATAGATAGACACCGAGTATTGGAAGAGAGAGAGAGAGAGAGAGAGAGAGAGAGAGAGAGAGAGAGAGAGAGAGAGAGAGAGAGAGAGAGAGAGAGAGAGAGAGAGCTGTTATAAACAAACCAATTAAGGGAAAAGGTTACTGCCTAAAGTAATGTCAGTATCTATATGGGTACCTGTCTTGAAATATTAGGTGTCGTATCAAGCTAATTTACATACATACTGAACTTTAATTTTTTTCCTTTAGAAGCCGTCAGTATATTCGGGACAGGGCGGGGGGAACTTGGGCACAGCACTTCCTCCTTACTCTGAACCCAGGCATAGTAGCTAAAAACCTGATCAACCGTGACCGACGGGGACCCCAGAATTAGGGAATAACTCATAAAAAGTTTGAAAGTTAAAGGAAACGTGTCTCAGTAATCCGCCTGTTAGATAAACATTACGAGGAAATTGATTTTCATTGTCAGAAAATTAATGTACATATCACTGGCACAATAGTCAATAGCTACAGTGCATGTATTGACATAGAAGAAAGCGAAATCAATTCATGATGAATAGCTAGAATGCTTTTATTGAGAAGGTATACTGTCTTTTGATCTCTAATGCAAACCACCAAATACATCTCTTGTGGAATCTCAATTACTTATCATTACTGTCGCCTTCACGTTTGGTAGAGAAAAGCCACTGCTGCTTGGGAATTGCATGACTGGCATTATTCTTTATGCTTCTCTGTCTCTGGTTATTCTTCCTCGAGGTCACTCTCTATGTCAATTTCCAGTGATTTGTTATATGTGTGATTTTAGTTCGGGATTCATCTACGTCACTTCCTTATTTTGCAGGCTAAGTTTTTTCGGCCTTCTTCTGATTCATGTTTGAAATGGAATTTAATCTCGTGCGGGGGATGTTGATGTATATTTTAAGATTGTGATCCAGGAATGCCCATTTACTTCTCCAGAGGTTTGTGATACATGTTCTTTTCTGTATATTCTACATAAATATTTGTTGGAAATTTCCTTGACATGTGCATAATAATTGTTGTATTGACCACTATAATGATGGAGATAATAATAACAGTAGGTCAAATACAATTATTATTGTCACAGCCACAATACTATTTCTGCGATCCCATCACTACAAATAAACTGTAACTCTGATTATAATCACAATTAATAGACTCATAATGATATTGATATATGTATTTTTTCAACGAATGATTTCATGTAAACTTTTCTGGTGTAATAGACAATTCTAACAGTTTCATATTTCATGTAATTTGGTAAAATGACAGGTTGTAGTATTATGCATAGAAATGTTACTAGAAAATCAATACCTGATTTTGAAAACGTAATTGAAATTTTAAAAATTGTCTTTCTTTTATTGTTTTTCTAGAAATGAATTAGTCCAATTTAATGTCTAAACAAAACTAAAAAACAAAAAACAAACATATTTTGAAAACGTAAATTTTAACTATAATAAAGTCAATAATTACTTTTTTCAACAAAAGTAATATTTCAAAACTCAAATTTACGTCAATAAAATTGCAAAAAAATTCAAGTGTTTGACAAATACTGATAATTTGAATTAAAATACTCATCGGTCAACTAAACTGATCAAAATGTCCTACGTTTTGAATCATAAAAATCATAAATAAATTTTCGGCAGTGTCAATCTGCACGTTTTAAGGGTAATGATTGATGTTTATAACTTGGCAGTAGCGGGGGAGGGGCATAATCCAAAATACAGAAAAATTCAATCAAAAATTATTTAAGTGGGAAAAGGAAACAAAATTGAAATTCACCACAGGTGTGCTGTGAAAAAATCACGTGTTGTCATTACTATCAATCATTTGCTGAACCACGAAAAAATAGAAATAATTCAAAGGAGAAAAAAAAAAAAGAAAAAAAAAAGAAACAAATGAAAACAAAAATTGAATGAAAATATATTAAAAATACAACCAGGTAATACTTTTTCATCATTTCATCTTATATTATTCACTTTAGTTAAAATATTTTTCATATATTCCGGTCAAGGCACGATTTAAAAAGAACATTATATAAACATTTAGAAAATATCAGATTAATCTATAAAATGATGAAAATTTCTGTTATAATTCTCAAAAATTAGGTGAACAAGTTTTTCTCGAAGGGTCAAAAAAGTTAAAAAATCAATGAAAACCCCTATAAATAAATCGATCATTGAATGAATAGAGTGGAGTAAAAATTATATGAAAAAAAAGTCATCGTCAAAAATTTTGAATGGATATATCTTCAAAAAAAAATCTATCTTTTAATGAACAAGTTTCGACAATTTTATTAAAATTGAATATGTTGATGTTTGCAAAGTTTTTATAATCAATATATTCAGCGTCATTCAATCTTGGGAAAAATTCCGAAATACAGATATTACTGCAGTTTTTGTTTTGATATAAACAATCTTACATGCTGTCAATTTTATCAAAAATCTCTGGATCTATGCAGTTTTGTCACAGAAAATGAATAACAGATTTTTTTCCTCATCTTTTTTCAAAATAATTACAAATATTTTGTCGATGAAATTAATTTTTGGATGCAGATTTTTTTCTCAGGTATCAATCTCATGCTGAAATTTTCAGTTCAGTCCTTCGTTGTTCAACAGGAATTATTAATTTCTTTAATGATTTGAATGAAGTACGTGTTTCACGGTATTGGTCGGGAAGTCAGCATTAGTTCATATCGAGGAAGTTAACTCTGTTAGAATGTCTCAAGACCACAGATTGAAACAGGAAGATTGAGTGAATAAATGAATAGCAAGAAATTGTCTGAAATCTTCTATAACCAATGTTTTATAAATCTTCACACACACACACACACACACACACACACACACACACACACACACACACACACATACATATATATATATATATATATTTATATATATATATACATATATATATATATATATATATATATATATATATATATATATATATATATATATATATATATATATATATATATATATATCAACGGTCCCTAAACTATTGGAAACATGCCTGGCTACTGCAGGGAAAAAATCCACCTCTATTTTTGTTTGGATTGAAAATAATTACTGTTATTTTTGTATCGTATATTTGTATATATATGACATATAAAAGAAATTTGAAGATGTATATATTTTCAGTATAAATGTATTCATATATCCCAATGCAATAGGACCTTGCATATTCGTACCATAAACGTTGCTAGATATGTAAGACTAGTCAGTCCGTAAGAGGGTTGCCTGGTGATGAGTAGGTCGGGATTTCTAATTATGCTGAGGAAATATTGATTCTATATATTGGTTTTGTTTAACGTGATGGGGCAGATAAATGGTGAAGGTAGTTGTTGTTGTTTTTACGATATGAAAACAAAGTCAAGTCCAGATTGAGTTGGAGTTTGATAAAAGTAGAAATTGCATTGAGAATCAATATGATTCACGCAAGATCAGATTTGATGTTGTCCGGGAAGAGGCAATCGGGAAATGTCGTCAGTCTTGTTCAACCAGTAGAATTAGACTTAAAAATGTTGCAACATAGCCACTTACGTATAAACCCGCATATAATAATAATCTACATTATTGAAATGCCTGGATGAACAGTATTTCTACATTTTGACTCCGCTGGAGATTTTTGGGGCATAAAATAATTTTCAAAGCAGATCACAGTAGACGTTCACTAATCCGATCAACTTTAATCCAGTTCCTTATATAATTCGGCATTGATTCCAATTTTTTCGGGTCACTGCATCAACCTGTTGTGCATTGCTTTCGATGCACCAGACATATCGACCTTATATCATGCTCTTGTAACACGACCGAGCAATTCTTGATTGTTTTGCTGCATTCATTGAGATAATTTGCTCCTATTGAAGCCCAACTATGGCTCAAGCGGAGAAAGGAAGTGCATCCCTTGCTATGAAGTGAACAGACTGCACACTATCGATGAAAATAAGATTGAATTCTTGAAAAAAAGCTTGACAATGATGCATTGGCAGAAAGTTTGAGCTAGTGTTGAAAAATTTACAATTTACTGGCAGACATTTCCCGGCTGACATTTCCCAGTCGACAATTTACCGGCTGACAATATCTTTCGATCGACATTTTCCCAGTTGACAACTTACCGGCCGATGGCATTTCTAGG
This sequence comes from Thysanoteuthis rhombus, assembly GCA_963457665.1. Lineage (NCBI taxonomy): Eukaryota > Metazoa > Mollusca > Cephalopoda > Oegopsida > Thysanoteuthidae > Thysanoteuthis > Thysanoteuthis major. The sequence goes on along the minus strand of OY735199.1, from coordinate 45,525,374 downwards.
TGAACATTTTCCTGGTCGAACCAATATCCCGGTTGCATTTGCCTAGTCGAACAATTGAGCCGCCAACGACATTTCTCGGACACATTTTCCCAGTCAAAGAAATTACCAGCCAGCAAATTTTCCGTGTTATATTCCCGCCGGTCATACAATTCACTCGCGAACAATATTCTCAGGTCACATTTTGGTGGTCAAATAATTAGTCAATCGACTACATTTTTCGATTTCCTCTTCCAGGTCAAGCAATTAGCCTTCAGATGGAATTTCCTATTCTTTCAAGTTTTTTGCGGAATAATTCTTGTTATTTGTGTGTAAGTGATACCATCAATGGAAAACGTGAATTATTTAAGGACCAGGCTAATTAAGATGATTGATATTGATTAAATACATAGAGGATAATAAAGAATATGAATCATTAACTTTAATAACGGCGATGAAAAATACATTATTCAACTACAATTGAAGGGAAATCTGTGTATGTGTGCATCGCGATCACTCTGTATTCGGCCATGGTAAGAAATTTCCCTTCATCAGATGTACCAGGCAGTACACAAGACAGCTAAATAGTAATAACGTTATCATGATATTGATAGATTTTCTTATTTAGAGTTTCTATAAATTATCTGCTATGACTTATGCTTTTCACAATTATCTCAATTTTTGTATGAAATATCTAATTTTGCAACACCGAAAAGATGTAACCAAAATACTTCGAAGCCCTAGATTTGTATGACGGGTGGAAATTTTTTTTTATATGACAAGTACGGAACGCTGCTCAAGACGCAGTGAATTCCGGCCCATTCCAAACGTGCGCCTTTGAAATGGGCACTGTGGTAGTTCTGATAATTACTGATATGATACAAAAAGATGAATGAAAAGAAGGACAGGAAAAAACGCCAGGAACAAAAAACTACTAAAATGGAGATGATTATGATATCATTTATGATTATCCTATTTCTGTATATTCGTGGGTTTACTACCGTGATACAGTGAAAATGGCATATCAGTAATTTCTGTCGGTGCAATGGCCTTAATATGTTTTAATTTGGAAAATGGAGCAATTTCCAGTCAAAACAAGACACAAACTCAAAAAAATGTATCCAAGGGAGATAATACGGGGGTTATTAGGTGTAAATGTCACTTCTTTATCAGAAAATAAGTAGGAATGCACATAACTATAATATAAATTCTATGAATAAGAAATATATTGACATCGAGTTCCAAGGCCATCGAAGGATTCTTTTAAACGAGTTCAAAGAATGCCAATAAAGCTACTATTATTCAAATAACGATTTGAATGATGTAGAAGTTGAATATAAACACAATAATGATAACTGTTAGTGACCAGGAAGAAAGAATAATCTGCAAAAAGCTGATTTTGGCCGTTCATTAAACTCAATGGAACAAATTTGCTAATCATCGCACCATAATAAACGCACATGTAGGGTTAGATTGACAGAGAATTGAATGAGAGGATTGTATCTGGAACGCCCCAGGATTTGTGGAAATTTTGAAATATAAAGGTGACCGTCATACCTGTGATCACCAGATATTTTGAAACTGCCCTGAACACATTTGTAAAGATATTGGATTAATTTCAGACAGGGGATGCGAGTTTATTCCTCGAAGGCGGCTCATTTATTTATCTGTGCAGCTAACTAACGGCTGCAAAAGACGATCTTGAAGTTTACATAACGAGCAACAGAAACTGAAAATTGAGAAGTAAAAAAAATAATCTATTCTAAGAATGGACAGTGTCATTTTATTGGTTCGCTTTCCATAAAACTGAACTCTTTGGAAGAAGGATGGGAGGGCGCTTTAATTTATACCAAATAAAATACTTCTTATACACCGTTTTAATCTTTACACTTTTCCCAGTAAAACTAATTTGGTATTTTGTCTAGAAAAATACATCGCAACCGAAATGACTCAGTGATTTTTCCACTGGGATTGACAAGTGCATATATGGAAAAAAAAAAGAAGATTAGTGAGCATGTCGTAAAACAATGCTCAATTAGTGGGTTATAATTCTCTCTAGATCTCCCCTATTGATGGTCAGATGCATAACTGTTACGTTGATGAATAATATGAAAAATGAATGGTTCAAGACACAAGTAATATAGCAATAAGCAGTTATATGATATTGCTAAGCCTTGATAGTGGGTTCAATACCCACTGGATCTCTCACTATTGATAGTCTGAAACAAAATTATGCTGAGTATTCTGTGGAAAAAAGATCAGAACGTATGTTGTTTAGCAATGATAAGCAAGCTTATATCGGTGGCCGTTGTCGATGGATTCGATCCGAATAGGATCTCCCGGTATACATGATCTGTTACTAATGAAGGACTATCATCTTTACACCCATATGTACACCGACTGCACATATAAGGGAAGAATGGAGAAACAAGAAACTTCCTGGGTTGGTGAGAATGTTTGCTTCTTTTAAAACCACAAAAAGAGACAGAGGTTTAGTTCGAGCTGCGAACACATTGGATAAAATATCCGAACATAGCAGCATCACCATTTCGGGCATCAGATCAGTAGGGAGAGAAAAATGGTGCTGACTCACGTAGTGAGAGGGAAAGGGAGAGAACAAGAAAGAAAGAGGTTTTACTGGTTCTAACTATAATTTAGAAAGGTTTTGTTAAAAATATTTTCAGTCACTCCAACAAAAAGCTACACTCTCATTGGCTACGCGTGGTTATGCGACCTCTTCTGGTAAATCTAACCACATGAAAATGCATGACATATGAATAAAAGAAGGGTTTAAGTTGCATAAATAATGATGATTAACTTAGCCTATTTAGGGGTTGCCTGGGCTTAAGTGCTGTCTGAGTTTTTCGTCTCTGAACCAAAAGATTCAGAATATTGATGAGGGAACCACGAATTTTTTCCAGACAAGCTTTAATTAAACGAGACAAAAATAGTAATGAACTTTAATCATATTTCTGCCTCCAATCGTATTATGTCACACAGTCTCACGTTTAATACCAATTCCAAAAATGAACAGGTTTATTTTCTTGGTTTGTTGGGCGTAACACTGGCGTTTCCCAATAGTATGTTAAAATTTTGCTGATAAAGAATACTTCCTACACAATGCACTCAGCACTATCCCCGGTAAACAAATTTGGTATTTTTTTCTCGAGAAATAAACACATTTCAATCCAAATACCTTCGTGATTTCCACTGGGACTAACGATTAGATCATACGAGAAAAAAAAATGGATAAGAACGTAAAACAATGATCAGCGAGCTTATCGTGAGAGAACAGTAGTGAAACGTTGATCAGCAAGCTAATCCTGCTGGCCGTGGGATCGATCCTCATTAAAACTCCTACTATTGATCGTCTGAGAGATAACTGCTAAAATAAGAATATCAAAAAATGGATCTGGACACGAGTTGCACTGGAATGATTCAGCAAGTTAATCTTGCCGGTCTTCGTTGGTGGATTCAACGCTCATTGGATCTTTTACAATTGATGGCTGGATACCAAACTATCCTAAGTATATATACATATATATTTTTATGTATAAAAAAGATTAGGACGTACGTTGTATAGTAATGATCAGCGAACTAATATTGCTGACCGTTGCTTGTGGGTTGACCCTAATCAGTGGGTTTGATTCTAGTCAGGTCTGAAACAAACTCAATTGTAAGTTGATATACTTATATTATAAGCAGTGTGACCTTTTCGTCCTTCTTTCTCTAACAATAGATACTTCCATTCAAGGATCAACATGATGAAAATACATTCTACTTACGATGTAAAACTATGAACTCTCCAACTTGAGTAAATTCACTTTTTCTCTCAAGATAGCGTGTCATAGAAATTCAGAATATATCTGTGTATGTGTTCGGTTGAGAATAATGTATCTCTTGTTGAGAAGTCTTTCTTTGTAACAATCGCAATTGTGCAATGAAATAGTAATCTATTATCATGCTCATTATCGTGTACGACCGTTACGTTTCCTGATTATTTATCATTCTATCCATATCTTCGATAATTCCCCCCCTCTCTCTCTCTCCTCACTAATCAGTGATTAAAGAGGGTGCTTATGCCGGAATGGGAGCAAAACAGACTTAACTTTCATTATAATCATCATTCATTCATTGATCCTCTCTTGCAAGAACGAAGCCTAAAAATCAATCATGTTTGTAGCAAGCTACATAACTATAGATGGATTGCCGAAGTAATCAATAATAACCGCAATAGCCTTTACTTTAACTTGCCTTTGATATGGGTACATTCCATAAGTAATGAAATATTTTAACTAGATTATATGCAGAAATATGTATGCCATAGTAATATAGTAATAATGTCTTAATTTTCAACACCCGTGGAATTTCCTGATTATTTATGATATCGATAAGCTGGCTGAACAAAACGCACACTCACAGTACCATAATACAGAATGGTGAATTTGATGCTATGCAGATAAAGAATTTGATGTTGTGCCGATAAAGACAGTTGAGTAATAGAAAAACATTAAATTATTAGAGAAGACATGTTCAAGTTCCTCAGGGATTTTAATGTCTGTTTTCATCAAGAAATACAGCATTTATTGCTAAAATACAAGTGACAGTCGGAGAGGAAAAATATAATCAAGTTAGTATTTTGTGCCTTGAAATGATTATATGAATGACAATAATTTTATAATCCAACAAATGTCCATTCGCTTGCCTAGCCTTTCGTAGAAACAATACAGCATAACTCCATGAAGTTTTCTGAACAAATATAACCCCAAGGTAGGGTTCTGGCAAGTTGTTTGGTTTCTTTTCTTTAAACACCACCGTAAAACATTTTTGGAGGGTCGATTCACAACGTAAATTTTTACCGAAACGGGTACTATTTGTCTCTATTGAGTGGTGCGTATGTTCATTTAAAATTTTTCTGAAACTGTAAAAAAATCTCTAATTGTCATAAACATTACATTTTAACAACAAATTTAGCGCTATCTCTTTTTGTATCAATCAATCAATCTATTTTTGAATCAAGTCTTTGATGTGTCCACACATCCTCATAAGACATTTTTCGGTCGGTGTGTGTTGGTTGGTCTGTCGGACCCTAATACGTCAAATATCAATTCATTTCCTACGTATCATGTTAGAAAAATATGAAATTTGTTCCAGAACGTCGGATGAATCATCCTTATCTTCCTCTTCCCCATCTTCTTCATTCTGCTGCTACTGCCGCCACTAGAAGTGCAACTACTGCTTCGTTTAGAAATCCTTTGGATTCGGAGATTATTGTTAATTCAGAAACTCACACACTTCTCCATCCACACTTCTTCTATCCTTTCTATCGCTAAAATTCCCACAAATTGTAGGTTGCTAATAATTGAGACAACCACGTAGTTAGATGTGGACGTAAGGATGGTGGATGTATTTAACTTTTAGTTCTTTTTTTTTTTTGACGGCAATTAACCTCGCCTGTTATGGCGTGTATTCAGAGTAGTGACAATCATATTTTGTAATAAGATAGACATACACACGACAGCTGAACTGGAAATAATCCCCTCTTTTACATTACAGCTGTGTTGTAGAAGTACCATCCAAAAATAATTCCAAATTCCAATCACTGATTTTGGTCAATCTTTTTTCGCAAAGGTTGGCAAAGCATCTGTTATGGATAACTCATAAGAATACATGTTTCAGTATAAATGTATTTATTTTTATATTGGTTCCACAGCAGCATATGTCTCCCAACATCAGCAAACACGGACGCAAAAGCAGTTAAAGTTTTGTCTATGTGTTCGTTTTACCCGCTTCCTCTCTTTTCGTTTGCTTTAGCGTGACAGAAAAATAACAAACGCTGCAATTTATGCAACTCACTTTCGATAACAGATTATTTTATTTTGGTATAAAACACCTCTTCGTTGAAGAATGAAAAAAATGTTTACTGCGTCTTTGCAGCGGTAAGCAGTGCCTCTCTGTTATATGAAAAAATCAACCGATATCGAATAATATTCTTGGAAAAAAAACATTAAAAAAACAGTATTTCTGGGGCTTTGTTCGATATTGGTACTGGTTTAACCCTTCAGTACCTTTCGATTGGAAGAAAGAAAAAAAGAGGGAGAACAAAAAAGAGAGGAAAATAATCTGTTTGAATAAGTAGGGAGATATTTCAGCTTGGAGATTTTACAATGAATTAAGTAAACAAAAATACCTCCTGGAAAAATCAATTCTTTCAATAAATATACCCGAAGATAAGTTGACGCAACTAATAATATTTACCGAATAATAATTGAATAGATCGATGAAAACATATGTAACAAGCCTGGTTGCTAGAAGCCTAAACTCCACTCCTACCTTTTTTCTGACTGAAGATGATTACAGCAACTTTTACATCATATATATGCTTAATGATAAACTTAAAAAAATTACATTTTTCTTTCATTTTTACACTAACGCATTTAATGATAAGTACGGAATGAGTCCCTGTAATTTCAAACATTATTTTTGGGAGATATTTGAGATTTATCAGTTTGGCTGAGTTGGTAAGAGAGCTGACAGATCGCACTGATTTCAAATCACGGTAGGACATGTTGATTTGATAAACCTATTCATTTACTAGAATGAAACAAGCCCCCGTCTATTCGTAACGTAAATCCTGTAGATGTGTAAGACTTTTCGGTTTGGCACTGTCGGTAAGAGAGCTATCTGCGCTTTGCTTTGTCCTTATTTCAAATCACGTTAGGCAACATTGATTTTATGAATAGGTTTGTTTTTGTTAATGTTATATATCATTTCGGCTTAACATGAAGGGATAAATACTGAAGGGTTTTTTCTGCTAAATAAGATTATTGTTGCTGTTATTGTTGATACGGTGGAGGATCAAAATCAACTCTGCACTTTGGAAATTAGGTTAGGATTGTTGAAGATAAAAGCAAAGTCAACCCCAGACTTGAGCTGGATTTAAAGAAAAAAAAAGAAATGAGAAGCTAGAAAAAGTAGACCACTACGTCTATCGAGAACAAATAATCCCCCTGAAATCCTTAGAAGAAGAAATCTAGCAAAGAATCACTCTAGGTTGGCAAAGTATTGGTAGAGCCAGTTCTCAAAGAAAAAGAAAATCACATTAATTTAAAAAAAAATAATAAAAAAGGTATGAAAAGATTCCTCTCGATAGTCGCCTATGGAGGTAAAACACAGAACCTAACCAAAAGATTGATCCTCAAGCTGAGAACCATGAAACGTGCACGTGAGAGAATTGTGCTCAACTTCACATCAAGAGATAATGAGACAGCAAAGTATAATTTAAAAAAAGATGGATATATCACAGAAACCATTAGAAAACTCAGATGGCAATTGGCTGTCCATATTGTAAAAATGCAAGACAACCGTTGGACAACCCGGCTCACAACGTGGATCCCCTGAAATCATCTGTAAAAACGCAGCCGGCAAAATATGAGTTGGTGTGACGAACGAAACACGTTCAGAAAGTATTGGCTATGAGACGCCCATGATAGAGAGACGCAGCAAATCTCGGAAAAGGTCTCTGTCCAACAACCGGCGCTGAAAGGCTCAGGATGATGATTATACTAATATCATACAAGCAAGATGCTCATGAGTATTTAGAACCCGTAATAGCACGGGTAGTTTTTCACAAGGAAACACATTTTGAGAAGTCGCTAACAATGTTTCCTTTAACTTTTACTTGACACTGTGTGCAAAAATCTGTTGTGCACCCGTTAACTGTAAAAAAAGGTATGTGTGCTGTGCATCACTTTCTCATATAATGCTGGGTAATACAACAAGCTATCTGTTCTTTTGCGAATCATTCACTTCATCTTTTTTGCCTTTGGCATAATGAACCAAAAGTTTTTCAAGAAAAACCCAGTAAACTCTCGACCGAATTTGAAACAGATGTGAACCCAGAAACTTTACCTCGTCAAAACTGTCAGCCAAACATTGCTGTACAGGTGCAGTGTAATCAAGAACGGGAAATTAGTGATATACATACGTAGTAATTGAAAAACCGACTTTATAGTTAGTAGACACAGTTAGCTAAGAGATTATCTTCAATATGTATAATTATGATATCATTATTAACTTATAAATATAATTATTAATCACTACATTGTTTTAGGTGATAAACTCTTGTGTGCTCATTAATTTCTTTTGTTTTGCTTATTGCAAAACGTATGTGCATGCAGACACGCACAGAGCTTGGACAAAACTATGACCACTAAGTGCCTCTATATCTTTTTTCTCACTACTATTCAAACAAAATGTTTCGTTAAAAGACTATGAAGACGTAAATAATAGTCAGAAAAGAGGGTGAAAAAATACTGTTCAAGAACTATGATACTGTCTAACTCTAGTTGAAGTTGAAGGCTGGATTTTTCTTTTACCCTAATATCAAAAAGTCTGTCAGCGACTGGATCAAAATCCACTCCGACTAAAGACGATTTTTGTCACTTTTTATTTATTAGACTGAAATAAACCCATGAGCATCTGTTTGATTAACTTTCGTTAATATGTAATACTTCTAGATTCAACTCAGTCAGTAAGCCAGCCTCTTGATAATCAGTTTCTCATGACTTCAAATTATGGTTGGAGAATGTAAATTTTGAATATAAGTTTACACCCCTATTTTGTTGAGGATTGTTTTTTTTTCTTGTTCCTGCTTGAGTGAAAAATGAAATCCAGTCGAGTTCTGGAGTTCGGAAACAGCAGCAACAGCAAATCTCACAGAATTGAGATGAAAAAACGTTTCACTGTTTGTCTGTACAGTAACGTTAAACCAAACCAGTACATAAGATTAATAGTCCCCCTTCTGTGATTTGAAATCACGTCCTGGTGATCGGTATGTGGCTCTCTTGCCGATTAAGGAAAACTGACAATATATATATATATATAAACATATATATATATATATATATATATATATATATATATATATATATATATATATATGTTTATATATATATATATATGTTTATATATATATATATATGTTTATATATATATATATATATATATGTTTATATATATATATATATATATATATATATATATATATATATATATATATATATATATATATATATGTTTATATATGTATATATATAATGTTTTTTTTTGCATATAAAATTCAAAAGTTGCAGTAATCATGCTCAGCTGGAATACAAGTAGGAATGGAGTTTGGCCTTTGCAGTAACCAGGCTTCTTACATCATCCTAGTTTTATTTAACTAACGTGGTGCTTAAGACTTGTGTAGTCAAGCAAAATTTCTTGAGATTTCCGAATCTAAGAATCTAAATAAATTTCTAAGACGTATTCTAGCGAGAAAACTGAACTCTTTGTATCTGAGAACCATTTGAAAAGCACTAATACTGTTCAACACTTACCATATTAAATGTTCAAAGTATTTATATGGATAAATAATAGGCAACCCTCGGTCACGGTGTTCAGCTGAAGAAGTGTTCTGTAGGGATAGCATTGATCGGCACAGCCTCTCGATTCAATCATAAAAATAATTCATTGGTTACCGCCGAGTGTTTGGCTTCCTTCCAAATCTTCCACGTCGCTTTGCTTGTGATTCAATATCAAACGTGAAGATTTATTCAAGCCTACCGATGGTGTAGAGTAATACCTTGAATAGTGCATTTTTTATTATTGTTGGTTTCGGTGTAGTACGGTTGAAGTATTGCTGTACAAAATTAATGCAACTAAGTATTAGCTGAAAAACATACATATGAAATTGTAACCAAAAAACGGCATGGGTGTGTTGCGTAGCGTAACATTTGCCTTTTATAGGGAATAGGGAAATGAAAAATTACTGTTCTTTATCAAATATTATGGAACCACTTGCATACGCTAGACAAATGAATTAGGTAAATCAAAAATAAAAGACAGAATTCACACAAATCAAGTTTTGTCGTATGCTTGACGATCAGAGAGGTAACTCTGGTGGAATGAAATAGAGTTGCCAACTCTATCAAAATTTCATATCCGAAATTGAAGCAAAAATAAAAAAAATCAAAATATTCAAAAAATATCTAGGGGAAAAAACAAAATCTACGAGAAAATATACAAAATTATCTGCATTTTGCCTCCAAAGTCTAAAAATATATAAACGTCATGAAAATTATCTAAATCGACATCTAACATCTTAATAGATTTCTTGCATCTAAATGTAACAAAAATAATTAAATCTATCCGTAAAATGTAGAAAATTAGGAGTTTTCGTATTGATACTCCGCCCCAGTAAAACAAAATTAGTTACATGAACACCATTTTGACATAAAATGAATATGCTTACACCAGTCATTAACTGGATAACGGATACATGTGAGTTCCCGTTTTGTTTTTGTTTTAGCATTCTATGTACATTGTAAATTACAGCTATGGACAAAAGGTCCGGTTCATCTGTATAATCACATTGTAAATCGAAAGTCCACTGTCAGATAGTCGAATAAAATGGAAGGCTCAACTTGAATTTTTGGTATATAACTTGTTTGAATACTGAAAACAAAACTGAATCCCTTTCGAAATCAATGCAGTGAATGTAAAAATAAATTGAATAATGAAATGAAATAGAAATAATCATCAAAAATTTAAAAAAAAGAAAACTCACTCGTAGATACAGGCAGCATCATAAATAATGGCACAAAAAAGCGTTTATCGTAGGCTCCTCCATCCCCACCAAAAAACAAACAAACAAAAACAATAATTTCAAGGATGTAGTTTTCACAAGCTATTTTGCCAAGAACTGCCCCCAGGTCCAAGAAGTACGCATAGAAAATTCATAGGGCTTATGTTGTATTTTTTTTCTCTAGGCTGTTGCACAAGACAAAATTTTAGTGAATTATAATAAAATGGTAAATTCTTAGGTAGGCGTGAACGCTGCCAAACACAAGCTGATTAACCAATTTAGCAAGAATTTATATTTACTTAAATCCAATAGTCTTTTTTTTAATAAAGTAATATGACATCCTTCCGCTGGCTATGGCATCATCTTTGTCTGGGTTTAACATACCTAGGATAGTTTTTCGAGCTTTGCAATACGTAGAACAGAGGCGATAAGCTGCCGGAGTGATGTCACTCACTTCACCATATGCTATTTTAGTCATAGCTTGGGGAGGAAACAGATTCTTGTATTTCCCACGGGCATTTGTTGGGATTTCAAATCGAGAAGCTGAATTCATTTTCTGTGCTACTAACCGATTCCTTAGTGGCTTTGTGTATTAGCAAAAAATAAGGGACAAGCTTAGCATGAATTTACATTCGAAATTAAAACCTTACATAAAACCAATTTCAGGGGGAATTTCATAAAACTAACTTGCTAAAAATCTATCCGGGCTCGCCATCAGTGACCACAGAAAAATCTGTTCCCATAGCGATGGTTGTTCCTGTGTTTAGTGATGACTGACAGACGGACAATTGCTGAATTATAGTCCGTTGATGGAGAAATTTTTAGAAAGCGCGTACGCAGCTGAACAAAAAATGAGTATTCAGTTCAGTATGACAGTTAACGAAAAAATAAAACGTTTGGGAAATATCAAAAACTTACTAAAGACTTACGGAAAATTCTCTTGGATATGTCGCGTTGTTACTGAATTGTGTCAACCAAAACAGTTGGGAAGAGCTATTTAATGGATTATAGTATGCTTTCCATCGGGTATTTAGGTAAATATTATTTAAGATGTCAATATTTGAGATCAAAGTCGTTCGAACCAAGTTGTAATGAAAAAAGTGCAGTAGTAAAGTAGACAGATAAATATACAATTTACATGTTGCATATTGTAGGAAGTAAATGGGATGTCTAACCAATAGACAAGGTACTGTGTGCATGTTCGGTGAATTAAAAACGTGTTATGCCTTTCTAGAGAATGACAGAAAATGCGTGTTTTTAGTTTCTCAATACAGTGATCAGTGAACTATACAAACTATTTAGCTAGACACAAGAAGCACTGGGTAATTAGACAGATGAACGTATTGATAGATCTGTTAGAATTCAACAGCCACGAATTTCTGGGTCGCACATTGTGTCCTATATGTCTATACTAATAATTGAGCATTTTTATTTGTTTGTCTGAGCCCTTTCTCCTCTGAAACTACAAGGCCTATCGACCTAATATCCTGCAAGTATCTGGATAGAGTACAACCCTATCTGCAGTAATCAAAAACAAATAATTTTTATTCCTTTATTGCCGCACTTTCTTATAATAAAATCAAATCTTGATAATATCTCTGAATTTTTAAGATGAGGTATTATTATTATTTCTATTGATATTCGGACCATCCTCATCTTGGTTGTTTTTTATACAATATTTCGGCCGTTGCACTCTACGGGCTTTGTCAGGTATAATCTGGTAGGTGTAGGGAAGTAACGAACCTAACCCTTTATTTATTCGGGGGGTATATTGACCGTACTCTTAGCATTAGTAGTATTGTTATATTGTCTCACACTAGGATTGAACCTTGAACCATCTGATTACTTTACAGTAATTTGTCTGATGCTGTAACCACTGCACTATGCGTCCATGTGGACAACAGATGCTAATTTTTTAGGAGCCTTAAACCTCAGATGACAGTTTTGATGTTTTTGATGTTATTGTTTTCTGTCTTTTATTATTAGAGGTTCTCATATGGTATCCATCTCAATGCTAGGATTACTGAGACAGTTTTGCTTGCTTAGCATATGGGCCGACCCTTTCAATTTTCGAATTTTCCAGATTTCCAGATATTTTATTCAGATTTCTATTTCTAAGCTCTTTTCTCCATTTGCTGTGCGGGAAAAGAAAAAAAGAAAGATCACATTTCATACGTGTTCTTTATTTTGGAGTTAATTTTTTTCTTTGGGCTACGTCGGGTATCCGTACGGATATCTATCTATCTATCTATCTATCTATCTATATGTATATATATATATATATATATATATATATATATATATATATAAGCTTATATGTATATATGCACACACACACACGCACACACACACACACACGCATATATATATATATATATATATATATATATATATATATATATATATATATATATATATATATATATATATATATATATATACACTCAACGATTTGCAATGTAGCCAAGTGAATCAAATCTACTGATTCGGCTACATCACTTTGTTTCATATTAAGTTGAGCTTAGCATATAATTCGCTTTCTTTCTCAGTATATTACACACACACGCGCACACACACACACACACACAAACACGCGCGCGCACACACACATACACACACAGTCTATTTACGTTGTCTAAATTGAATGATATTTTAACTGTTTAACAACGGGAGATCATTTCACAAAATAACGCAATATACATATATACGTATTGCACTATTTTATGTGTAAAAGTGATGCGTACAACTCTCAGTCGACGATTTCCTTCCAAGAGTTACTTACTTGGTGATAAGAATGATTATTAAGGGAGGCGACCATCACAAGATGTATAGATGCTTAGATAAGGAAATGACTAGACTAGACTGGACTAACCTTCCAAACGTTATAATGTTATACTAAGTGAAATAACTATAAGTCAAGAATATTATAATGTCAGATGTGATAATTAATATATACCTAGTGACCTCACATTAACCTATACTCTTCCATAAACATAGACGTATACCTAGTAAGTTTCCAGTATTACACTGCCTACCGTAAAGGTTGATACGTACCAAATAACCCCTCCACACTCTTTTCACGCAATAACTTCTTAACAAGGTAGTGGTTGGGATGATTCTTTCAAACATTTACATTTCACGCCTTGGACATTACAGTCTGCAGGCTAATTCCGAAAAGACAAGTAAGCTGATATCTCATTCTGTGGTAATGTATGGATGTACTGCTTTTGTGCATCGTAATATTGTCTTAAGTAATACAACCAAATTAGAAGATTATCATAGCTTGCAGGGAGGCAGTACTTGATCCGTACTGCTAGGGAACAGGGTTGAATAACGGTTTCATTTTTTTTTAAATCTCCAAAATCGTTCCCTGGTAAATGACTGATGATTCCTTTAAGAAAACTTCACTTTTTGTAGCACTGTGAGTTATTTATCTGTATAAAATACGCTAACCTTCTGGAAGCATGAGATTTTCTGCCAGAAATTAAAGGATGACCAACACATAAAATAATTGTATAAATAACATTGGAAGAATAGAGTAAGTTATTTACTTTTTAAAGCTACAGAGGTTTCTAGACTATATATATATATATATGTATATATATATATATATATATATATATATATATATATATATATATATATATATATATATATATATATATATATATATATATATATATATATATATATATATATATATATAGTATGGTGTAGTTCATTATGGTGCAATTCTTGATATAATGGGGGTGAGTTATTGACCCCAATATCTTTACCAATATTATTGCCTACTAACTTAGAAAACCAGGAGATTGACTTCATAATCATCATCAGCCTGTCATGACTCAAATATTTTTTTCAAAATTTGAAATCGATTAACATTTGATTACATCTTATACACATAATTTGTTTCATTTTATGATGTAAACAACACCTTCGTTCACTGGTGAACTTGTTTCGGTTCATGTAATTGGCTTTTGATTATCTGTGGTTATCTAGTGTACTTGTCAGTATTAATCTTAGCTTTAACTAAGCGTGTACACAAGTGTGTAGCATCCCGTGGAAATGGAACTCATTCTACCAGTAATAATCAGCAAGACCATTTTTAGCCATTGGTTATCGATCATGTTTCAAAGACAATTGTCAGTGTAATAAGTTGGATCTTATTTTACCATAATTATGTGATTCTATGATTAATTTAGTTATTAACTATTAGGCATGTACTATAACTTAAGGGCAGGTCTTGCAAGCCAATTCGCTAGAATAATAGATTTAGTCCTCGCTCTTTCCCCTGTATTATATCGTTATGCAAGATAGTACTAAGGCCAGTGAATAAAACTGCTGGCCACTCACATTGAAGCCATGATTAGTAAACTTAGCTCAGTGACCTATTCAATCAACACCGTTCTCTCAACTACCGTGTGCTTGATACAGACTATAGAGATCGTATAAATGATCAGCGTTTGCCACTGTCTCCTAAAATACAACCCTTTCAGAGTATATATTTAATCAGCGCCCACCACCCGTAAAATTGGTCTAAAATGATACATTGAAAAATAAATTTTGATATTTTTATAAGCTATTATTTTACAACCCAAAACATGATTGTATAAGAGTATCTAAAATTATTCGAGGCCAGGGGTATTGATTGAAATTCTTTAACCTACTACCCCCATTCACACACATATATCACTCCCTGACTTTTAGTGCTCTCAGGAGGTCAGTAGCGCGAACTGTGGTTGTAACTTGTAACTCGTGTATGCCCACAGAAGGTTGTTTAATAAACTAAAACCTGACCATAATCCATCTGTCTTTCTAGACGCGTATTGTTATACTGCTTGTTCATATGCAAAAGGCAATTTGACATTTAAACCCGAATAACTTTCGTGCATGGCTGCCATAATTTTTAAAAACGGTGAACAGGGCGCACGAAAATCGATCTTGCTCTCAGATACACGTATCGTTGTCATTTATTTAGATGTAAATATAAGACTAATTTTTGCAGCATAAATCTAAATACGAGCTACATTCCATAGGCTGGTCTCGTAAATGACCATTGCGTACTCCAATTGCTGGTTGCTTAACACAATAAAACTTCATAAATACGAGTCATCGTCTTTCGTTTAGATTCAGACATAAATAAATTGTATTATATACCTCAATTCGGAAAGAAAGTTTGGCATTCCATGCGATACAATCAAGGTAATACAATATGAAGAATATCTATCTCCCATATTATTTCAGTTTTTGAATGCAAAGGTACTCCCTCATATATATATATATATATATATATATATATATATATATATATATATATATATATATATATATGTATATATATATTATACTTCTGTCTTGATATTCCCTGAAAAGAAAAAAAAATTGAGATGAAAGCATAAAACTTGACATGATAAGTAACCCACCTGAGTGTAACACTTCGGAATTTAGGGACAAGTAAAGGAGCTGTGGTACACAAAAAAAAAATCTTTGTGAAATGTCTGGATGGAGTTGTTCCGGAATATTTTGCAGTATGGCCAGGGTCTACAAATGATCCCATGCGTGGGGTTCGTAGGGCCGAAGGAGTCTATTGATTTTCATGTTCAGAGTATTTTATGAAAACGTTTTTTTTTTAAATATTCTGCTGTTGGTCAGAGTCTATGAGAGGAGGTCCAATTGGTGCATCGCATCAGGGACCCTAGGGACTGACATGTGCCAGGAGGGTCATCGGGGTTCCAGGGGTTTGTTGAGTAGTGCTACCGTAATTGATGAAAATTGAAGTTTGAAATATCCTCCTCATACTATCTTCCTCCTCCTTCCTCTCCTTTTTCTTATTTTCTTCCTTCTAATTGTTTTTTTTTGTCTTATGTTTACAGCCATATTCAACTCTCAGCCTCTTTTTCATAATTCACCTTTTTATGACATGCGAACTGAAAGAGAGAGAGAGAGAGAGAGAGAGAGAGAGAGAGAGAGAGAGAGAGAGAGAGAGAGAGAGAGAGAGAGAGAGAGATCCCAAATTAAGAGGAAAGAAAAAACAAAATCCCCGGGCAGTGTTGCCATTTTGGATATTCTGTCTACAATTTTTCCGAGTCTGGAAATCACTCCCAAGTCAGAAAAAAAAAACGACGACAAACAAAATATCGAAATTGGCGAGAAACAAATGAAAAAAAGTAACTAAATTGACCCCTTGACCTCCCAGACCCCTGGCCCTCTGTGCCCTGGTTCAATGCAGCAGCTGTTCCCACTTTCATTGGCCCTGACTATTCTTTAAATCATTTCAGACCAACTCCTTACAAAATAGCTTTAGCGTTGACTTCTACTGTAGCCTTTGTTTTTGAAGAGGGGTATTTTTGCACAGAACTTGGTTCCTGTGGTGAATTCTGCTTGGCCTTAAATCCAAAATATGTTTCACAACAAAGTATGGCGGCAGGGAAAATAGTAATAAAACCAAGGTTACTTTGTAAAACCGACTATATTTCAAGTGTGTCCTGTTTTAGAAGCAAAATGATCGTGCAATAGATTCCACTAATGGTCAAATCAAAATATCCTAGTGGGCTTAGCTGAAGTAAATTATAGATTTTTCTTGCTCAGGTTCGTGGATTCAAGGCTAATCAAATATCAACAAAAAATAGAATATTCACCTGAGTGTATTCTTATCTTACCTACCTATCTATCTGTTTCAGTGTGTTCATATCCATGTATGTGTGCATCAACATCAAAATATATGATCGTATGAGAAGTATTTTGGAAAATACTTTTATATCAACTAATTTGATATAACATATATAAAATATAATGCAGTAGGTATAATTATACATATCTATATCTACCTATCAATATCTATCTATCAATATCTATATCTATATCTATATCTATATATATATATATATATATATATATATATATATATATATATATATATATATATATATATATATATATATATATATATATATATATATATGTGCATAGGGCAGACAGGTCGAATCACTAGCGTTAATGTTGGTTTCCACCATTTGATAGCGCCACTGGTAACTTCATTTTGAGCAGATTAATGTCGGCCATTTTTCTACTAAGTTTGAGTCATATATATGTGCTGCCAGCGTGGAAAATGTATTTCACCCAGGTAACCTTTTCTCGTTGACAAAAGAGCGCTTAGTTCATGATGTATTCTGCAGTTGATGATACCGTTGCCGATGTTCACGAGAAGTGGCAATAAAAAGTATAAATATACTACATATTAAGTAGTTTCTGTTGGAACTTTTTCTTGGAATGGTATATAGAGGAAACCATGTGTTTGGGGATGGTTGATACAATCTAATCGGGGCTACAAATTATGCACATGTAATATGATATATACTAGTGCAGGTTATATGCACTAATGAGCAAAAATGTATCCAGTGACCTGTGTCAAGAATGTAAGCAATTGTTTAATAATAACTGTGTATCAAAGTCAATGCAGGTAAAACTACCTCCGAATACTTGATTTTTATGAGTTGAATATCACAATTACAAAGCTTGTCCCAGATAAAGATCAAATTATTATAGCTGGAAAACTAGGTGAGAACATTTCTAAAACGACAAAGCTAGTGGAGTGCTTACGTTTAGTTGGGGTGAATTTCCTATCAGCTCTGGTCCGAGAGGAGAATCATCATCAGCCTCCAATAAGGCATTTTGCAGCCAAAGCCTCAATGGAAGGAGTGATTGGAGGCTTCCTGCCAAATATGAGACAACAGACAAGTCATTTCTAGTCACTTTTTGGTTTGAATATCAATCAATGATTTTTATGCACATATATACATGTGTGTGTGTGTGTGTGTGTGTGTGTGTGTGTGTGTGTGTGTGTGTGTGTATTTCCATCAGTTTTTGCGTGCGTGTGTACATGCATATGTATCTGCAGGCGTATATTTGGATGAATATCTAGGCACGTATATGTAAATACGCATGTATATGTCTGCGTCTCGAAGGTATATCTGCATGTATATGTAGTATATGTATATCGATTTTTCGAATGGTACGTATGTTTGAAATGCTTACGTCGTAGCAGGCTCTAATAGACAATTATTATTATTAGATATATGCGGGTATGTATTTGTATATACCTGTACGTATGTATGTATGTATGTATGTATGTATGTATGTATGTATGTATGTATGTATGTATGTATGTATGTATCTGCCTCTACCACACCTTTTGCTTCTATTGTATCTGATTAATCTAATTATTTACTCACTTTTGTCATTCAACTCTTCATGATAAATCCTGTGTGTATGTATACGATTGTACATGAGGCATGTGTGTGCATGAACATGTATATTACTTATTATGTGTGCCTGTAGATGTGTGGGTATGTTCATGTTTATGTATAGATGTATGTATGATGTACCATTCCCCATAGATTAAAAATAGGAGAGGGACCCAAACTCGCCATTCTCTAAAGACTTCCTACGCACTGACCATAAACCCCAGATGTCATACTTATTACAAGAACCATCTGCTAGCATCCATCACCCTGGACACTCATCTCTCTTGATAATATCATTGAAACCGGTCTGAGAAATCTTCTCTGTTTGCTGAGAATACAACAGCGGGAAGTGATCCTTTTTACTAAATATTCAAGTTATTAAAATAATCTCCAAACAGTGGCTTTGCTTCACTTCTTACTTATCTCTTAAATTTACTGGACCCCTTTAGGGAGTAATAGTACCTATGTGGATTCGCTACACAAACTAGCTCATGTTTCTGCCCTCTCTGGGCCTCATCAGGCGAATATAACTTATAACTTATCTCTACTCTGAGACAACTTGACTTTCATAGTATCAAGATGAATCTATCAAGCATTCTATGAAATATATCCATCACATATCAGAAGTTACTTTATATTATTAATATATCGTTATATTGTGCTATACTGCTTGCATGACCTGTACTATATATTTTTTTATATATATATATATATATATATATATATATATATATATATTGGATGGTTCAAATCCGACAGAATGTGAAAATTATGAGGGACACTTGAGTAGGATCTATTTTCATTTAGCACCAGTGTTAATATAGAAGTTAATCGAATGGCTTTAGACCGTATGAATGGATAAAAAAGTAGGTATTGTGCATGACCGAAATCAACACCCACCAAAAGAGCAATCTAAGTGTAGCTCTGCTTTTACCATTTAAGCTACTGACCATCCTACAAGATTTGAAAAGCAACTCATGTTGCTCACTAAATTAAAGACATGTATATATATGTATATATAGAGAGAAAGATAGAGATAGAGATAGAGATAGATATATAGATGTAGTGGAGAGTAACAGAAATACAGAAAGGGAGAAAGAGTAAAAACTATCTGTTATATTTAAAAAAAAAACAATTTTATCAACATGCTCGTTCACTTTCAATGTTGATGGAATGTTATGTTTTTACAACAAATGATTTAGATTCGAAGCATTATAAAGATGTTAAAGTTTGAAAAACATTTTTTTCCACTAGTATCACACACATTTGACGGAAGGTGAATTCGATTTCAAATCAGTGACCAAGAAAACCAGCTAAAATTAGAAATGGTTGTTCTGATTGCTCTTGTAACTCTTCTGTTTACACATAAATCTATTTTACATATCATGCCTCACCATATATATATATATATATATATATATATATATAATTAGAAAAACGGAAGTCTTTGGTATCACCTGCAGGATTACGAAAGACTGGATTACGGAGTGGTCTCGAATAATTATACTTATCAGATATAGTGAGCTTCGAATCAATAATATAGTTATTGCATCTTTGAAAGTAAAACGAATATCGTTATCCTGAAGATAAGGACAGCGGGCGAACGGCCACTCGGTTGTTCCTGAGACCTGATACTCAAATGGATTGACTGATGCAGAATGACCATGGATAAGCTATATTCAAAGGAATTCTTACGTACTGTTTGTTGGTTGAGAAACGACAAACAAATAAATGGCGACATCGGAGAGACGCTTTTTATCTTTGGATTACTCGCATTAAATGGAGTTTCGCCTCTAGGAAAGAAGATTCACCATCATTCAGAACAAAGCCCGCTTGTCAGATTGACATCGCATCATTTTCAAAAGGATTTTATATATATATATATATATATATATATATATATATATAGCTAGATAGATAGATTTTATACATATGAATATATATATATATATATATATATATATATATATATATATATGTATGTATTACAAATATAGATTAGATATATGAATATACACATACATACATTTATAATACAGATTATATATATCACAAATATAGATTCTTCATGCATATATATATATATATAAATATATATATATATATATATATATATATATATATATATATATATATATATATATGTATGTACTGTAAATGTAGATTTCATATATGTATAAGTATATATATTGTTGCCTCTAGAGTTTGTAATACTAAACTTCTTAGCAAAGCTGTTAAAGTTTTTAATTCAACATACAAGCAAATACAGCAATTTCGTTAAAAAAGTAAATTCTTTAGTGTTTTACATCTCTTTTCAGTAGTAAATAATTACATACCCGTCACAGAAGAATTGGATATTCTAAATACCTGTAGAAGGGTTAAATCTACTCAACCTACGATTTCAGTGCTCTTTTCAGAAAGATTCTTCATGAAAATCTTATTAAAGAATTAAACAAAATGATAGACTTGGTATTTGCAGGAGGGAATAGTAAATATATTGGATTTACAAACTCTAAATCTTCTCGGTGTGAAATAACAAAAGGCAAAACTTAATTTACGTGCTTTACCCTTCAGGCGGTTGTTTGTCATCTTATTGGGGAACGTTTCTTTAAAATAGGAAATGAAATATTTCATCAGATCATTGGTGTCCATATGCCTCCTATTGGATAAATTTGTAATTTCATAGGCACAAATATATATTCATGGCATCTCCAATTAGAACCAATATAAAATGAGATCGTTCATTTTTGGGTTGTACTCAGTTAACTGATGACTTATGTTCGCTTAGCGATGGAGGAGAATTTGGAAAAACGTATCGAAATACATATCCTAAGGATCTTGAATTGAGATGTATATATAGAGGAATGCAAGCAACATTCCTAGATTTGGATTTTAAAATCGAGTATGGAATGTTCATCTACCAATTCTCTTTGATAAACGAGATTGTTCCTCGTTCTGTATGGTGAGATTATCATTTACAACAAGTAGTATTCCAGCGTATATATTCTACGGAATAAAATAATCGGAATATTTGGGAACTCTAAGATTCATTGATTTTGTACGAAAAATTGTTTCTTTAGTTGTACGAATCGTCATTCAAGGCGGTGAAATTAGTAGGATCTTTAGACAATTTTGAGATTTTTAGACTTTGGGGGCACTTAAAAATAATATTGAGTCTTTTTTGCCGAATATGGTGGCAGACTCAACTTGGAGATATTAGCGATACAAAAGACATTTGAATTTCTAATAGAGCAAGCGGTTAGCGGGGGGAATTATAACAAAGTGAATGTAGCTAAGGCAGAGCTTGCCTCTTTGCTTATAAATAAGGATCAAGGTTTGGTAGTTAGAGCTAGGTTAAAAAGAATGTTCCCGATGCAGCGAACATGGCCGCTGAAGTGAGAGCAAAAGAAACTCGGAGTGCGTCAGGCCGACATATCGCCAGTGTCAAATCCCCAGACGGAAGACTAGTGACCACACACGAAGGTATCTGCAGAGTAGTTCCAGCAAACTTCCAGAAGCTTTTTACCAGGAAGCCTGGTCTGGACTCTCCGTTCAATTCCTATTTAGCTGACTTTCCCCACCTCGAGGCGACTGGAGCAGCTGGGTGTGAGGGGCCAATAACAGAGGATGAAATTCTGGAAGCGTTAAAGAACGTTGGAGAAGACCCCTGGAATTGATGGCTTGCCCTACGAAGTGTATTTGAGGCCGTCGCTTATATTTGTCCGTTTGATGGCATTGATTTTCAACCACTAGTTGAGGTAGGGAAATATACCTCGATGTTTTACCAGGGGATAGTGAAATTGCTATGCAAAGACATGCAGGGTACAGAGTTGATAACTACAAGCCTATAACTCTGCTTATACAGAGTTAAAGATTTTGGCCTGTCTTGTGGAACTGCTTGCAGACTGTGCAGTATAGTCTTATTGGCCCGGAACAGACTTGTTCTGTGAAGGGGAGGACTATCCAAAATAACCTGCATACGGTACGTGTGATCATTGAGAAAGTAGACAATAGAACTGCGCAAGCTAAGGGCAAATTTGTTCCTACGCAGAAAAACGTAACCTGGCTGTTACCCTTAGTCAAATACACCACCTATGTTGACGATGTAACGAGCATTGCCGAGATTTGGGAAGTCAACAGAGAAATCCAAAGATATAAGGTAGTGACAGGGGCTTTGAATAACGTGCATTCTGATGGGGGTGAGGCTTGTTGCATTCCCCGAAAAGAATAACCCTTCTACCACGAATGTCGGAGCGCTCTGAAGACTTTCTCACGAGTGAAGGAAGGCCTCTCTACCACTCGATCGTTTTCGAGAAAGGTATTATATTAGATATTATTGAGGGGGTCCGTTCAAAATGAATTAATCGAGGGGCTCGGTTAGACGAAAGGAAGAATCGTTCAATATAGCCTTGGGCACCTGGGCTGGATATCTCAATAATAACGAGGAGTCCTCATCTGGCAAGTAATTCAGAATGCGATCGGTGTCAACAATCAATCTTTTGCTGCAGGAATGGTTGATTGACCAGTATTCACAGGTTGCAGTGATATGGAGGAGTTCAATGAGCATGCCTTCTTTCCCAGCAGTGTTGTGTACCCGTTGTGCAAGCTGATTGAGGGCTACATGGTTCGCATCCTCGGGGCACCGTTCTTCGCCCTACATGCCATTGGCACGCGTAGCTATGTGTTTTCACCGTTGGATAAGGAGGCACATCAAGTGCTTACTTGGTATTATGAAAGTTGTAGTTTGGACAACGCACCAGAAGGGATTCCACAAGGATGAGCATTTCACTCCCATACAACTGGTCGCCTACTTTAAGAATTTGGTGGCAGGAAGAGACTTGCCAGCCATGCCCGAGTTGGGGTAGAATGGATTTGTCCTCTTTTAGTTGAAAACAATTTATATTAGTTTGGGAGAAAATGAGCATCGGCTCCTCTTTCTTAGTCCCCTTTTTTCGTCTGGTATACACCTCTCCCCCTATAGAAGACAGAAAGTAAAGTTCTCTTGGGGGATGTGAGAATTTTCAATTTTATTTATTTATCCCTTCTTTTCGTCCACGTACGCTTTATGAGCCGGTTAACTTACTGTTCCGCTATTTTAAACCTTTAAGTGTGTGTATGTGTGTGTGTGTGTGTGGGGGGGGTCATATACTAACCTATTTTGTAAATATATATCATTCATCGGGGTTGTTAATTGTAAAAAAAAAAAAGCATCATATTTTATACCCTACCCCCACAGAAGAGTGTAAATATGGGATTAGATAGGACTTTCATAGAGAAACTCTGATATTGTGATAATGCAGAATGAGAGAAACATTCAGAATAATTGCGTTGTTTTGGTGAAACGAATATTGAAGTAAGATTGTGTCAGCAAAGTGTTGATAGGACAGGGATGACCAACTAAAATCCCCTCCCCGTATTTTTCGAAATCGTGTCACATTTTTCTTACATTTCTATCAAATGAATGAATACATGTTTCAAAAAAGCATTTGATGGAAGCTTGATGTTATATGACGTGGGAAAATCAACTTAACGTTAGAGGAAAATAATTGTCAAATTCTTCGGTCGAATATGTTAGTGGAGAATTGACTCGAAAAAGTTTCTGTCTGTGTAATTAGTATTCTCAAGGGTGATATCATAAGTTGGTTTGGACGCAATCTGAAATTAAAACCGACACAACAGATTTAATATTCATTGATTGAACATTCAATTGAAATGACAGGAATAGCGAGTCATGTCGGTTGTTATACTTACTGATCCCTCATCATTGAAGAATCTCTGTTTATTTAGGACTAGATTCTTGAAACAAAATGGAAGCCGAAAAAAAAAAGAAATTATTTTTTAGCTGCATCAAAAGTCGACAGTTCTAAATAGTCAAAACTTTTTTTCCTCTTTCACGTCAAGCTATGTAAAAAAAAATTAAGATGGAGAAAAAATGAAAGCAGACTATACTGCGTCTATACCCGATGTATACACTTCATATATATATATATATATATATATATATATATATATATATATATTCGTAAACATTTTTTTCTGTTTTCCAATGTTTTATGTTGTACTTCGGACGATATTTTTTGTTTTATCTAGATGCAATGATAATTCATTCTTGTTTTAATGGAGATTGCCTTGAAAAATCAATTAGAAACAATATTATCAAGTAAAGATGGTCGATAGATGTGCCCCAAATGCAATCAAAATCTGCATAAGTAACGTTGCTGATTTTGAACAGAGTTTGTTCTCTTCCTTGTTAATTATTCGACTATATTTTCCAAGATTACTTTAGTCATTTGGTATTTCAAGAGGTGATTTGACCTTTGCGTCAGGACTTTGATTTCATTTTTTTCACCTTTGCCAACTTGGTGAAAAATGTTTTTTTATAAAAGAAAAAAAAGAAAGAATACATTCTTTCAATTTTTTGTCCAACTCCTGCTATTGTTGGGGTTGTCTTTACTTTCTTATCCTAACTACTAGACGGCAAGTTTGCACTCCCAGTTAAGACTAAATAAAGGAAATGATTCTAAAATTTAAGTGATTAATTGAGAGGAGAGGGGAAAAGGGAGAGACGACTTCTATTCCTACGTCAACAATCAACAAAAGGAAGATATAAAGGAGGGAAAGAGAGAAAAAAGACAGAAAAAAGAGAAAAGGACAGGAAGGAAGAGCGAAAGAGAGCGAGACAAAGATCAAGGAAGAGAAAAAGAGAGGAACAGAGAAATTCAGGTAGAAAGAGAAGTAGAAAGCTATCGACGCTAGATTGAATTATCTGGCGTCGCTAACTAAATTCATCACTCCCTTAAAATCTTTACCATTATTCTCTTTCATTTTCTTTCTAACATACACTTTTCACACCCCCTAAGCATCCTTAAAAGCTTGAAATTTTGCGCACACCCACTCCCCTAAATAGATAGAGAAAACATCTTTTTCGCTCCATAATCATTTGGACTAGTAACGTATACAGGTTGAACCAACGGAGTCAGTGTGGAGTTTCACCTTGAAGCAGCCAGTTTCGTTATTCTTCCTTTTGTATAAAGTATTTCAGTGTAATAATTTGTAAAAAAAAAAAAAAAAAAAAAAATCACACGTTTTTAGTTGCTTTCAATTTGGTCCGTCGTTTTTACAGGAGTAAATATACAGCGCTTTCAGAAGTGAAAAGTAAACTTTCGGTGGCAATCGAACACGCATCCCCCAACGAGAAGGAAAACTAATTTCACATCTGTTGATGAAAGCAACCAAAGATTAAAATGAAAGTAAAAACTAGTCTAAAATTAAAAAAAAATTGCATTGTAATACCTTATTCAATAATAAGAATAAATTCTAAAATTGATGCCACAAGTCTACTAATTCTCAAAACATAAACCACCACATGACGCTGATGAGTCAAAATAAGGATTTAAATAGTGCGAATTGACACATGTTTTTCCACGAAGCCTTCATGACAAAATGGTTAGAGTGGCCAGGTCGGTTGTTCGATGTGAGTTCGATTCTCACCGGTATCTCACTCTTCATTTCCAATGGTGATATTCTTTTGTTGTCATAAAAATGACGGTCCAAATTGAAAGTTGTTATAAAAACATGAAAAATGAAAACTAGTCAATTTCTGAGAAAAAAACAAAAAACAACAAAAAAAAAACAAACTATGAGAATAAAGGTAATTTTCTAAGAAATAAAAACAAAAATCTCTTCTGTCGGATAAAAGAATTAACATCTTGATCCTCGAAAAGAAGGTAGATTGTTTATTATTTGTCACTTAGCATATACCCCTGATATTTATGGATGGATCGGCACCAAGGAGATTATTAATGTTTCATTACGTAATTAATTTTTTATTAATTCAAGTATTCTAATTTTTTTAGTTTTTTTTTCAAGACTTAACTCAGCTCAAGTTGTTCTAATGTGAAATCGAGCACGAAAAAAAAAAAATTGGAGAATGTGACGAAATTACCATTGTTATGTCCCAACCGACGATGTCATATTTTTAAAACTCTTCAAATGCTTTATCAGCCATATTATCTCACGTGGGTCAATCTATTATTAGTTTCTAGTCATAGCAGCTATCGGGTAGGACAACCATACGATGAACTATACAGTTGAACGTAGTAATTGGCATACATGGCTTTTATATGGATAAATGATTAGTAATCAGATCCTGCTATGATTAATATGTTAACTTGTGTATACATGACATCCACTCATCCCCCTAAAGTGATAATTGATTAGTCTATCGTCATGGCGAAGAAATAAAGGAAAATATGAGAGGGAAGAGAAAAAAGAAAGAAAATGGGGATATATAATGAGATTTTCTATCGTCATGGTGATTATAAACGTCACTAACGCAATCAGCGAGGAAATAAAAAAGCATAGAGTCTGAAGAACAGAAAAAGAAAGATAACGAAAAAGAGTTGTGTTTGATTTACAATACGTGCTGAAAAAAAGTAAATGAAATATTGTTAGCATTGAAACAAAAAAGATGTCATTTTATTGTAATAAATCTACTTATAATTAAGTTCAATTATTTTGCAATATGAAACATGAATGATTTGAAACAATAAATAGATTCATGATAAATGATAAGAAAATAAAAAACAAACATGAAATTGATTTTAAATCAAAATTTACATCAGCTTATTTTTGGGCTAAAACACATTTTGGTTGAATATTCGAACAAAAAAATAGATGTATCGACCCTAGTAATTTCCTGATTCCAGAAATTTGTTAGTTTTGACAAAAATCAATTTTTAGGGTTAAAAGTTACAATGTAACTGTAATGCTAAATTTGGCCATTACATTCTGTCTTGCATGCAGGAGTGCACCTTTGAAATGAGCGCATGAATTATCTTAGATTCTTTTTGAAACGATTTAAAAAGAATGAAAGATTCGCTATTATTTTGTTATTCAATCAACTGTTGGAAAGGTTACACGGCTGTGCTATGAGATGTGTCTTTGTGGGTGACCTTGGCGTGTGTGCAGGCCCATCATTGGTGGAGGTGCAAACATCATCCGGCATGGTTACGCTGCCCACCCTTTCAACCTTAATGGAAGTGAGAGAAATTACTTTAATTGATCAATCATTCCAATAAAAACGGAAGTTAACCAATCGGATAAGGGGGAGTAATCATATACTTCAAAGCCTTAATTCTGCTCGATCGGTGGAAAGAACCAGTACAGTTTAGTTTAAAGTTACATTGTAAATTGATAGCCGGACGCTAATACCTTAAAAATGGATGATTCTCAAAACTAACAAATTGATCGATAACGGCCGTCTTATGAATTGACAGAAAAAAAAATTACTGGCGATTTTTTTTTATTCATAAGCTACGAAAAAGATAAGAGTTCTCCCATTTTATAGAAGAAACAAAAACCTGCTTCTACAACTTACGCTCACTCTACACCGATCACCCAATTTGGGGCTACACAATATCTCTTAAAGGGTGAATTTGCAATGTAGGTTAATGTTAAATTGATCCCTTTCCTTTTGAAAATTCAGACTTTTTTTTTAGTGATCACTGTCAATTGGAATTGATCATTCTCAATACGTCATGCTGCCAAAAGACGTTGGTCAAATGATGGTATCTATTGAATGAATAATCAGACCTGTTGCTTTTATAAGTGAGTAAAAGATTATGTTTCAAAGTTATGTTTCAAAGTTATGTTTCATTAAAAAGCATCATAAACGAGGAAAAAGTTCGGAAGCTCTGTGTTATGTAACTGATATGAGGGATAAACATTTTTCCTTCAAAACTTTACGAATATCTCCGCCAAAATTTCGAGCGATTTTTTTGTTCCTTAGTTATCCTTCAAATAGGCATACCAATAAAGTAGATGCTTTATAAAAAGTCACTAAATCATAAAATATATCGATTGATGGGAACAATTTTTCTTTATTAATAATTTTGACGTGTATTTTCTTTCATCCCAATTTTAAGTTGACCTTTATCACAACTTACTTTGGCTGTCAGTTTAAGGCAGTGAGTAAACGGAATTAGGAAAAAAAAAAAATCTCCGGTCGAGATTCGAACTCCCATACCTTTTGTTCAGGGAAAGTTGGTAAACAACCTACTGTTCTTGTTGCCTCATCTACAAGTACTCTCCTGCTCGCAAGTATCGTATAATATCCTTTGACATGCTACCCATTGCCCATTTCTTGTTACGTGTGTGTTTTGTTTCTGTATTTGTTGTGTCAGTGAAGCAATTATCTTTCCTCATTCATTATTAGATCAAGTATTGTTAACCATTATGATTAATTTCTGAATACTATATTCATTAGTATTTTTTTCTGTTGCTTTTAATCACAAGTTGAAAAAAAACAACAAAATATAATAACAATCAAGCTGGATAATGGTAAAAATAATACGAATGATTTACAATATTCCGTCTAATAAAGATAAGTAAAAGATGTATTTTTTCTATGACAAGCATTTTCGTGCCCAAGCACTTAAAGTGAAGATATATCGGGGATGATTCTTTTTTTTGGAATGCTTCAATCAAAAACACCATTAACAAACAATCTGACAATTTTTACTGACCATAAAATCCTAAAACAACGAAGACGTTGTCAGCATACATTATAGCATCGGAAAGAAGGTGTTATATGATATAATAACAACATTATGACATTTCATAAGCAGCATTATATATATATATATATATATATATATATATATATATATATACATATATATATATATATATATATATATATGTATGTGTATATATATATATATATATATATATATATATATATATATATATATATATATATATATACATATATTGTATTCAATTTCCTGATTGAGAACCAAATGTTTTGGTGCAATGAATATCTACAACAAACGGGGAAAAAGGTTTTAAAAAATACCCAAAATTAACTCGTCATTTGTCTAAAGGGACTGAAAACTATAAGGTCAGTACTTTTAGTATTTACTTATTATTCTCTCTCTTGAAAATCTTAGCATAACAGTTGACGAAGAGATCTCAATTATATGTTATTTGAGAAACAGTTTCTTCAACGTAGTTCATCAAATTTACATTACTTTCAAACCGTCATCCAAATCTTAGTTCATCCCCTACCGAAAAATAGACAGCAGAATTGAACATGCATCAGAGAGGCCCCATGTCTTGACATTTTTCATTTTTTTCTCTTCCGGTATCCACCTGAATAGGGCTCCAGGGTACAATGGTAAAAACGTCCAATAGAGGAACCAAAATGAAAACAACAGACAGAAAACATCCATTTATATTGATGATTACTCACCTCTAAAAATCAAAGTTCATCAAATTTTTCCTGAACAGAAGTGGTTTTGGCTTACGAAACACACAGGAAAACACTGCTTCCAGTAGCTAAACATATTTGAAATGCTTTGTAGAAATCTTAAATAAATGATGAAATGCTGAAAATTTGAAGTTCAAAATCGGATCCCCAAAACGTTTCTTACTGGAAAACCAGTTAATATAGATAAATATTTAAAACTCAAATTAATCTTAAGGGATCCCTGAAGCGTTCCCTAATTGACAACCAGTTAAAATTGATTAATATTTAAAAATGAACTCAATCTTGAGCTGATTTAAATAGTAGAAAAACGGTAAAAAAAAAGAATTTTAATAAAAGTTGAGCTGAATGATCCGAATAAAAAAGCAAGAAAAAAAAAAACAAAACAAAAAAATAATGGAAGGTTATTGAACATTATCTTTTCTAACTCTTCCCAGTTGTCCCAGATTTTATTCCTTTCAGGGTAAATGTTACCGTTTACGCTGGCTACGACTTCAGTCGTCCCTGTTTGCCCTCTGCAAGTCACGTTACTGCTTATTCGACCCGATTGCAATATGCGAAATAGACTTGGAGGTGACTAGTGGCCATAGTGGTCTCACTCACTTAAAACAACACTTTTCCACCCATGACTAAGGGAAGAGATGGATTCATGCTTTTCTCAAAGTCTTTAGTGCGAGGGTACGACAGACAATCAGGGGTTGTTTGAATTCAGCTCTTACAGTTAATTCTCCTCGCTATTATCTGCTTGAGCTTCCTGCATGTCCTTTATTTTTATATTTTAGTCCTAATAAGTTCTGTTTACGTCTGAAACATTTGTGAGATTTCAAAAGTTGTCTTCTTTTTTCATTCCTCTTGACAACTAAATTAGCACTGCTTTTTTTTCTATAAGCAGTTTTCTCCAAAATAAGACGATTTGAACGTTGAGCTTTTAAATACGACATATTGATGAACGTCGAACATGCAGAAAAAGGAAAGAAAATGTCTGATTTTTTCCCAATCGAGATGAGATTAAAGACCTAAAAAAAAATCGAACACGTTGTTTTAAGAGGTTGTCATATCTCAAGCAACCTTTTAGAACAATCTGTTCAATTTCGTTCAGGTCTTTAATATAAATGATAAGATAAAATGGCATCTGACTAACTAGCGTTCAGAGTCTTCAATGTCAGAAGTCCAGGCATCTGGGTAAGAGGACGACCTCGAGGGCGTTGCAGGAACGCTCGATTCCCTGGACCTGTCTATCAAAGAGGCAACATACCAAGCTTTCAAATGATATCCCCACTTCCCCCACAGCACATCAAAATACACGTGGAATATGAAACAAATAAAAAAAATGTAAAAGATCTCTTTGAAAAAGAAACATGAGATATGGATTTATTTGCATTAACTCCAGACGAAGCTGCCAGCTTCACCCAAATCGTTGCCTGTCATATTTCACTTGCTTGGCTTCTTTTTTCGTAGCCCATTTCTTCAAAAGTCATAAACATTAAATAGATATTCCCGACTTGGCAAATCGAAATTCATTTGTAAGCAGCTTTCAACTAATGTTTAATTTTGTTTTTTACTGTAAACACTCCACGTGTCAAGATAACGCTGTTTAACTTGTATATTTATTGTCGTTGTTTTCTGTTTCTAACAATGGAAACAAATAAGATAAATGCTGTTGAAATAACATCCATCGATGGCCTCTGTGAAGGAGGGTTAAGCCATCGATAAAATAAAGGTGGTAACTTTATTAAGATTCATGACTACCAGAAATGAACATTTGATCATTATACTTGACGTACGTCTATTTATATCTTCAATAAACTCGAGAAAAACCAGGGGAATAAAGAATAATTTGCAACAGTTGCAAATACGAATATTTATACGCATTTTATTTACTTGCATAGACGCCGAAGAAAAATATAAAATCTAGAAGAGTTAGAATTTGACGAATAAATAAAGCCATGTGAAAAACTTATATTTCTTAGTTAGTGATAATTTGTTTTGCCTTAAAACTATAAAAGAAACTCTTTTGACGCATCATAAATGTTTTCAAGTCGTCTTTCATGATTATTGCTTGTAAATGTTTCAAAATATGAAACAAAGAATTTTACTGTATCGTTTTATTGCTTTGATAGTAGCATATTCACCTTTGGTGTCAAATCTCTGTGTACGAGCCCAAATGAAGGAGATATTAATTATCATATGCTGATTTTCCGGGCTGATGATTGGCATTTTACTTTATATATAAAGCAGTAGTGTGATTATTAAAGTACTGCTCATCAGTATTTAAACAAACTGTCTGTATTTGTTGTTTATGATGGCATTTTCACTGTACATACAGTTCTCTAATTTCAGGCTATTTATCATTTAGCTGCTTTTCCAAATGTTACAAAAAATATCTCTAAGAACTCAAGACTAAGGTGTAAGGAGAAATTGAATGAGTTAACTTTTTATTTGAAGGCTTAGCAGGAAACGTACGAAATATGAGCTGAACCGTTGTTTGAGAACTTTTTGATTGCTCTTTTTTCAAAAGGAGATTTTAAGACTTTTAGAATGTGCCAAAATAATATTTTCTCGAAAATAATTTTCTTGAAAGCGCTTTTATGGATAAATGCTTTTAAATATTTGAAAAAAAAAACTACCTAATTTGCCGAGGACAATCTCAGAACATATCATAAAAAAATCAAATTGTATTAATCAAGAATGTTAATCCATAAGTATCTGCCCCGACGCCTTGAAGGAAAATAATGGCAGATATGAAACAGACAGAATATACCCCATGGATAATATTTCCAATGTTCTCTTTGAAATAGGACACCTATTGTAAGAGATCCGTTGTGAGACATATGTGTCATATAAAGAGTGCGTAGTGGAGTTTTTACTCATTTGAAAATACATCAGCTTGCTAGTTTCTTTTTGTTTTGCTTAGTAACGTTGATATTTTTTTTTTAAATATGCATTTCTGCAAAATATACGAAAAATTATAACATTGCCTGTTAGGTTTAAAGAATTTTTCTGGTATGTCTAACCAGACAAAAATATGTCATTAAAGATAAATACGACTGCCTCGCGTTAGAAGTCTCTCCAACAACAAACTGCAGTTGAAGGAGTCTGAACAAAACACTTATGTATTAAGCACACTTGGAAAAAAATATATATACCAAGGAGACAGGGCACAATGAGACATGTGGTACAGTAGGATAAACCCATTTCCCTAGAAACAGTAGACAGGAAATTGCTGCCATCTTTAGTAGATATTCACTTCTATGATACTTTCAGGGAATAGAATATTCCGTATTCTTCTGACTGTAAAACAACGTTGAACGGAAACAAACCTTTTTCATATAATCAGCAGCATTTGCTCATTTGCAGAGTAGCGCTGCTCTGGGCTGATGTTCAGGCACTATTTTCGAAACATGAAGCCACAGACAAATTTCCCAACGCTTGTCCTTTATTCTTATATTTGACAAATCAGTGTTGTCAGTGAAATGTAAAGATTTCAGCGAGGCCTGAAAATGGTTTCTTGCCATTGAAACCTGATTAATTTCACGGCGTGATATTTTCTCAGTATCTGCCAATTCCCTACATTTGATGCGCAGGTGTTGACTAATCATTTCCAATTCCTTGTGTTAATCTTGTTGAGTAATTCAGATTATCGTAGACTGTAAAAATTGATTTCTTCCTTCAGTATTTCTGAAATACCCGAAGGTGATTTGATATATCATCTGGAAGTGTGACACTGTTCTTTGAATGCACACACAGTGGCTTTGAAAGGGTTTCTTTCTCCAAGAAAATTATTTTTTTCTTGGATAGTTGTATCAGGTTTGATTTTTATCTAGGTATGAACTTTTATTCAACTAAGCTCATTGAATATACTATCTTAAAGCGTTAACTTTTATTTTAGATGAGTGTTTTTCTTACTATTTATCCTGAATAATGGAAGAAAAAACTTTAAATTCGAGCAATTTTTTTGTTTGAGTTTAAATGGAATGTAAATCAGTGGAAACAGCTTGCAATATCCATCAAGTGTTTTGCTAAGACATCACCAAGAAGCACCCAGCTCAACATTAGTTTCAAAACTTTTTGAATAGTGACGAGAGCCTTTGAGATGAGGACGGTCGTGGTCACCTTTATATGATTGACGACATCCAATTGAGGCAAACCCACGAAAAACATTTAGAGTGGTTGCAGAGGAACTAAACGTTGACCATTTAATAGTTTTAGGAGAGTTGCACCAAATGTAAAAAAAAAAACCAATCAGATTGACAAATAGTTGCTATACAAGCGACCTGAACGAGGATTAAAAATTTTGCTCTTACGAGGTCTCCTCAGCGCTTTCTTTGCGCAACAAAGATAATCTATTTTATGATTGCATCGTGACATGTAACAAAAATGGATTCTGTGCAACAATAGACGGTGTTCCACGCAGTGGCTGGACCGAAAATCATCAAAACTCTTCTTGAAACAAAACTATGATCACTGTCTGTTGGTCAGCATGTAGAATCATCCACTAGAAAGTCGTGACAAAACTATCTGTAACATTTACACTCAATATCGATCAATCGAAAATATCCGATTTTTCTCCATGATAATGCCCGACTGCATATCACGCGAGAAACCGAGTATCAATTGTATTAGCTGAGCTATAGACCCTCACCTCTTTTTCTAACATTTCGACGTCGTCCCGCAAGAGAAGATCTTTAACCACTAAGCAGCATCTGGGTCCTCTTTCGAGGATTCCATTGGTTCCAGGAACCCGGAATCCCATGCTTCCAGAATTAAAGGAACATTTCAATTTCGAAAAAAAATCTGTAGATTCCGAGGGTTCTTATTTCGATTCACAACTTTTATTCTAAGCTAAGATATACGTCTTAAAATTTGATGTCAGAAAATTAATTCTGCACCTGCATAATATTGTACTGCCTGGGTTTTATGTTTGGTTGCGATGAATCACTTTATTTGTTACCGTCTTAATCACAAGACTTAGTTGATTCTCCTTGTCTTTAGAAGTGTAATCGGCGTATCAATTGTCCGAAGTATTTTTGCATCCCCCGAACTCACCGTCAACAACGAAGCAGCAGCTTAAAACACCTACGGAGATTCGGAGATTCGAGGGCCTCAGGATTCAATGCTCATCGCATGAATGAAACTTTTTCTAATTCCCCAAAATGTATAGATGCTGAAGGTTTTTCATTCAGATTTCGTTAGATTGGGTTCTTATCATTTGGCTTCTCCTGATTAAAATAGTCTTTTTGTTCCTCAAGTTTTTAGGCATTTTTTCTTAGATGATCTCCTTGAATACTACATCACGTCTTGATATTTATATCACAAAAAAATAAAGAAATGAAATTTAGAATAGGATACACATAAGATAGTACAAACTTGTTTGTTTTATTAACTCATTTGTTACAGATCATGTTTTAACAATAACCTGATTACTTCGACATCATTTTTTATGCTTATGTTCGTTTAATTCAGTTCTTACAAAATGTATCAAACATAACTTAATACATTATTG
Source organism: Thysanoteuthis rhombus (assembly GCA_963457665.1). Lineage (NCBI taxonomy): Eukaryota > Metazoa > Mollusca > Cephalopoda > Oegopsida > Thysanoteuthidae > Thysanoteuthis > Thysanoteuthis major. The sequence continues at coordinate 45,489,759 of OY735199.1, read as the reverse complement.
TAAAAAAGTTTGTTTTATTTAATTATTCAGATTCATTACGTTATAAAGACAAAATTGCTCTAGTCTGTGAACGAATAAAGCAAGATCTTTGAAAAGATGCCGGATTAATCGCATTAGAATAAGAGATGTCTATAGGAAATTTCAATGTATAATTCTATTACTTTTTAGGGAAAATATCAATAAAATATAAGACGAATTAAAGTGAAAGCTTGTCGAAGAGAACAATATATTACATTATCTTACAGTTGTTTGAATTCCTAAGTGAGGCTTCGTTAACGAAGCCTTACTTAGGAATAACGCACCCCAGGAAGTGCAATTTTGAAAAGGTAAATATCGTTTAATATTCAATGGATCTACCCTTCATGTGAGAAAATATAATTTTACAAATTTCCCCAGTAGAAAAGATTTGTCAAATGAAATTGAGGGTGCTGTGGTGGTTTATAAATTTATTTGACTCCATTAAGACAGATTCCATGTATCGGAAAGCACCACAGAGACAAAAGTGAGTGCTTACTAGCATTTAAAAGGGAGCATAACTTTATCATTTGGCTAAGTGGTGAAAAAGTTTCGATAAAATCGAGAGGCAAATCACATGTGAATGAATGACAGACTTTTCGGTGAGAAAAAGATTCAACAGAATTTATTTATGTTGATATGGATTGAAAACAGATATGAGAAATGATTCTTTTTGCAATGATTTGTAAATGTCATTTCAGTGTGCAAGTTAAATGTCTGTTATAAAGGTACTTGACTTATGAAATAAGCGCTCGAGTTGTAATAAACTCATGTCGATGATCAGGAAATTTTGTCAGACTGTATTCTTATCACTTGGCTTCCTTTGATTGAAATAGTCTGGGTTTTCCTAGAATTCTAAGCATTTTTTCTGGAAATTTTCGCCACTTATGGTAAAAGGGGATAATTTCCAGGAAAAAACATTTTCATTTTGCCTCATTTCAGTAATCCCAGGGGAAATCTTCTGTGTCCGACACATCCTCGGGCGTTTTCCTGTTTAAAGTTTCATCACTGTCTTTTACGGTGAAAAAGCAAATGAGAGAGGGAGACATAGAAAAAAAGACAGTGTGTGTGTGTGTGTGTGTGTGTGTTTATAGTATCCATTACATGTTCAAATCGTGAAAAGTTTGGAGAATTTTTACAGGTAGTTTTTCTGTTTTCATTTCAATATCTTAAATGAAAGGAATTTTTTAAAGAATATAATTTTTATGAGTGAAACCTTCACGTTTTAAAATGGCATATTTGTTAGGTGTGTGGTGGTTCAAATAATTAAAAAAAAATTGATGAAAAAGTGTGAATGAAAATGTTTTTTTATCATTCATCCAGGATCATTAAAAGTGAATGAAAATAGATAGAATGTTCATAGTTCAGTGGCTAAAAGTGGTGCAGCTAATCAGAACCCTAAACGCAATCAGCTGGTCTGAGCGCCATGTTTGAAATTTCGCCCCCGAGATTGAAACTATACCATATGAATGTTCGCTAAGGGCTCCACCACCAAAAATGTGTTTAGAAGGATAGGAAATTCTACTAGAAACTCATTTGTAAGTACATACACCTTATTCTACCCATGCACGTTGAACCACACATATACACATAGAACTTTTCATTTTTTTCACACACCAACTCATTAAACCTTGTGTACAAAGACCTATACGATAACATTATTACATTTTGATATGCATACTACATTAGAATAATGCACTTCATTTGATAGATTCCTTGCATTACACACAAAGACATTGATAAAACATCTCGCTTATACAGATCTTGTTACAGCATTTATTTTCCTCTGATTGAATGAGATAAAGTTAATTTGTTTTCCTATGGGCTGTGTTATTTATCATTATGATCTCTCGCACACGCCATGGAGTCAACTTTCAGTGAATTCAATTTTAAACCCAATCCTATTCTATGGAGAACTTTCATACCTCGACAGGAACTTTCCAGAACATATAAAGTGTATGTGACTCTGGTGTCACTGTAGTGGAAAAGTTAATGAATCAGAGAATCAGTTTATTTATTTTTTATTGCGTATATACAAGAGGTAATTAGTAAGTATGGGAAACCGGTTGAAGATATTTTTTTCCTGAAAAAATAGATGTCTTAAACATTTTTGTCAAAATATCTACGTAAATAGAATTTCTTTTTAGATGTGTCCACACATCTCTGTAAGACGTTTTTTGGTTGGCCGGTCTATTGGTCGGTCTCAGTTATGATAAACAACAGAAAGAGGAAGGAAGGCGTTTTTTGATCAATTTACCACTTGCTATTTGTTATTGTTTGGTAATAATAACTATAAATGTCGGCAAAAATGGCTAAAATCGGTCAAACTTTTCAATTTCCTGCTAACTTTATGGCTAGAAATATTGAAGATGCCTTTTTAAATCCATCTTATCAAATAAACAACCATACACTAAGACCCTTGAACAAATTATTGACACAAATTGTACACTTACTTCAATTTGAGCTTACTAGTTAAGGGTTTTTAATAACCAGATTATCAGGTGAACTGTCTGTGCTTCCCTCTTCCACCTCCTCCTTACTACTGATATCACAACTAGCAATGCTGATACTACTTGCTATAGAATTCCTTTGAAATCGGAAATCACAGATATGGACGTATGGCTGGTGGACGAATCAAGTGCTCTTGTTTTTTTCTTACAAAAATGACATAATACTTTTTTGTTTTGTTTTAGCAGTAGAGCTTTTTTGTTCCAAGCTTTTTATTCTATCTTCTTGACTTCCATGATATTTAAAAAAAAATAGAGGTGAAGTCTTGTGGTGACTTTGTTGTGATTATCATTCTCGTACTATTTATACTAGAGTATAAATTAATTTATTTTCCATCAGCTGAACACTGCGTTATCTAGTATGTATAAGTATACACAGATGCAGAATGGAAAATTATGGTTCACTTAATAGAACCCATCCCCACACTGAAATTCTTCTTCTTCTTCTTCTTCTTCTTCTTCTTCTTCTTCTTATTATTATTATTATTATTATTATTATTATTATTACTTATTTATTTATTTATCTATTTACTTATCTATTTATTTTTTGTGGAAAAACAAATAGTCCAAGCTCTCCCCCTACGTTCATTGAGTATGCTTCCTGAATTCGTGCCAAATTTTGTTTTGCAGCGTCAATATCTAATCAATATTTGAAAGTGTAGCGGAGACACAAACAGAGTGAGTTGTTAATGATATAATACATATCAGAATGCTTCGAATCTGTAAACGTATATTGAACAAAAAGTAAGGGTTCATTTTAGCATTATAGTTAGACTGTGATAGAATTCCCCTCTAGAACCATTAGTAATGTCTTTTCTTTCTTTTTTTTTCACTTCAAAACATCTCCCTGCGTCCTTCAAGTATCATTATGCATGACAAATTTGTGCCTAATCTGGTTTAAATGCGTCAATAATCAAATGGATGGAGCAATGACTATTCATATCAAGCTTTGCTTTCGTGACATTACTCTGATATTCATCATGTACTTATTTATCTTACTTCATATGATAGAAAATGTACAAAATCATCCATTGTCCAATTGGGAAAAGGTGAATTACAAACTATCACTGTTTGAAGGGAACTTGCCATTTCGTACACTTTTTAAATATATCCAATTAGAAAAGATAACACTTATTACTCGGGAACGATAAGTTCCAAAAACAGTTTCACAGTCTAACAGAATATATGTAACGGAAAGTAAGGGTTCAGTTATGCATCGAGGGCATTGGTGTCAGTCACAGACTCAACTACAGCTTGACCTCGTGTCACTAGGTACATATTTTACGCTACTATCCGATTGGACACTAGCATTTCCTACGACTTTTGGTGAATTATACGTGGATACTAAATATTGCGTAAGCAGGAAATGTTCAAGACCGAGATCAAGGCACATTTTGAAAAGAATAATCGACATTTTCTATTCTTTTAGACATAATCAATTATCAAAAACACTTATTATCAAGGAGAAAAGAATGAAACGAAAAAGTTGCACAGTCTGATAGATTTGAGTTATTGAATCTATTAACGTATATTGAACGGACAATGAGGGTTCAGTTTTTGATTATAGTTGTAAGAAAAAAAAAGCAAACCCCCTAACTCCTTAAAACTGGAGAGGAATAGAAAAAAATCCATGAGTCCCAATTCTTCACGTACATTTGCTAATATGCATACAAATTTTTACTGAGGTGCGGTAACGTTTTGTCAATGTTCAGGGCGGTGGCAGGAAGATAAACATTATCGCTTTCTATAAAAAAAATAGATTAAATCTTATGCAGAAGTAAATTTGATAAATTAGTGAAGTAATAATTGAAATAACAAATTCCTGTTACAAATGATTTAAAAGACAATTATTCCTTCTTTTTTTTTTTTTAGATAATTTTGCTCACAAATTTCAGCTTTTCCATCGAGCGTGTGAACTCCAGGGAAATGGCTGAATTGGTCATTTTTATTCATGAAACGTTTTGCCGTTTTAAAAAAGCCGGAAAATTGTTTCATTGCGCCAAAGTATTTTCCGTCCTTCTTAAAACTACCTGAGGCTATTTTCTTGTAGTTGTATCCTATTTTAAAACTTCAAATAAGAGATTTTACATTCTCGGGTACGTTTATTATCGACACCTATCGCTTTCTGGGACCGTGGCCAGTTTATATATTGTGGTCGGTGGTAAGGTATTGCAAAAGGTGAAACTATCAATTGGCCTGTGCCATTGATAGCTGGCCTCAAGAAATGACCAGGTCATGTATTTAATTCTTCAATCAGGAATGTGTCCTCCTGATGCAAACTGAATCATAAATAAGACACTGGAGTATCGTTGCTGAGTCAATGAGTGGTCTCAATGCATATCTATCTGATTTATTCGAGACACAATATTCATTAGTATAAAAATTTATGTTTTCCTGATGTGATAGAAAAGAAGCAATTAAGAAATACTTCCTTACAATATCTCTTCATGGAAAAAAAGCCCGAATAGTTATCGTCCCAGCTTCTTCTTTAAATTATAGTTGGGAGGTGTACTCTGTAGTATAAATCCGGTTCCAGGTTTTCGACTCTAGGGGAGCAAAAAAACTCAGCAAAAGTGATGCCAAAAAAAAAAAACAGTGTATAAAGTGTGTGGCGTTGCGAGCCCTTAATTTTTGAGCTTTTAAGCCTCAGAAATTATTTATTTTTTCTCCTAGAAACTGAAAATGAGCTCTTCTGTAAATTTGTTGCCTAATGGTGAGAAGGAAAGATTATTTTTACATAACAATTTTTCAACTTATCTGATTCCTCGTCAATGCATTTAATACTTCTTCCAAATTCGAATTCAGCTAACGACTATATCAGGCTACAAATGTAGTAATCTGCCCTGACACAAGGAATCTGAAAATACTTGGAGGCTTTAGGTGAGTGTGATTTGATAATGAACTTACAGGGTGTTTCATGAAGGATCAACCCTAAAAAAAACGATATAATTTTATTCAACACCTTCACTCTCAGGGCAACACTGTACTCAGAGACAACGGTATTTAGAAAATGGTTGTACTATGCTGTAGATTCATTCGTTTGTATTGCCTCTCCTCTGTCCTTTTTCTATTCTATGAAACGTTTCTGTCATGAAACGGGGACGAAAGTGCATCAAGGATAAAAGTAATCACTTTCAACATCTGTTCTTAATTCCAAATGTGCATATTTGCATATTCAAAAAATTCTTCGTAATTTGTGATTTTCAGAAATGGTTTCCACATTTAAGAGATACCATCGTCAAACAGACGATGGCATCTTTTTTTAAACACCTCGTTGATTAGAAGAGGTAGGATGATCCAGACCACAGCACAGCGGAAATCGAAAGAAAAGTTTGTGATTTATCTGGAATTATTGTCACATTGTCCCCAGCGTAGACTGGCAAAAAGCTATCATTTCATATTTTTATTGTATTTGACCAACTAACGCGCCTAACCAATCCGACTTTAAATAAATTTGTAGTTCATGGTCTTTAATCCAATGACCCTGAGATTTTACATGAGGATTCAAGCTCAGGATTTCGTTAAATCCCGAGAGAAATTGTGAAACCTAGTTTCACAATCCGTGCCATAATGGTTCATGATGTTGACCATTACTAATGTGATCAGTTCGATCATCACTGGGTACTCTACTACACTGGCATTGAGTCAAACCAAGCTAATTTTAGTGAATGGCAAATATTGTTTGCTTCAGTATTCACCGTGTATATACAGCTCAGTTTGGCACAGTGCAGATTGAATTCATCACACTAAGAATGATCAGCATAACAAACTTCTTGAACATTAATACGCTGATTGAAAAACAAGGGATTTCGTGAAATATCTGAAATGTTCTATTTGTTCTCTAAAGGTCTCCTCTGTGGACCGCTTAATGATCCATGAAATTTGTGCAGATCCCTTCATAGTATTTATGTTGATTAAATTAGAATAGAAATATCCTATCACAGGTTTTCAGGAACTATATTTATGTTGATGATTATAAGCATTCTATAAAGGAAGGGTAATGGAAGAGACGCCCGTGACTGTTTCATTTTTCTTCTCTTTTGTAGTAGGCAGGTCAATTCTCATCCTTGCATCAGCATTCAGTCAATTACAATGATTGGTTTCTATCGTCTTGTTTGCAAACAGCAGTGTTTCTCATGGATGGGGAATTGGATTAAGTACTTTAATAGCCTCTTTCTGTCAACTGATTTTTATTTGGTCGTCTAAATTATGTATAAAACATAAATTTTCCACTGACCGTTCGCATAGGTGGTGTGGACCACCTCGGGTCCACAGGAACACTTTGATAACCATTGTCAATGGAGAATGGGATTATTCTTAATTAAAAATCAGATAATTAGATTAGTTTAGAATTTAGAGTTTAGTTTCAACAACTGATCTCCTTAATTGGAAACAGACATTAAATTGATGTTATGTGTGTAAATATGCTATTAAAATCACTACGTATGCTAAATTGGACGTTAACCAACGTTTTTCCTATTCAAACTAAGTAAAGTTGATTGGAGGTTAATAAATCTATTAAAATTAGTGCAGGCAGCCAATGGTTAAGGTAACGCATTAATTAATAGATAGAACAGATTCAGCATGAAGAAGAGGAATGAAAGAAAGAAGCACATTGACTTGTAATGACCAAATACATTTGATTTAATCGGTCTCGCTTCCAGAATGGAGATGGCAATTTCGATTGCAGGCATTCTGCCTTAATTGAGAAAAGGTGGGTTCAGAGGAAGTGTGCTCTGATTATACGTACGATCTCCAGATTAGTGAGTAAATCTTAAATTAAAACTTGAATTCAATGCTCGCTGGACTCGGCTTTCAATTATTGAGCAATGATTAGCCAGCCATTTCCAAAGACCTCTACTCCTCTAATACATCTGATCCTAACTGGGTGCCACTGACGTGTGCCCTTGTGTTGTACTAGGTTAAGCTTAATATATATCGACAAGATGTTGCTACAATGATATTAAATCATTTATACGCCAGCAATAATTAGATAGTTAACACAGGCTATTTCATTAATGTATTGAGTCTAATATAATGTTGTAAGAGTTAAATTTATTAAACAAATATAAGGTGTGTGATTATGTTCTTCATTTTGTACTAGTCCATCGCTCGTCTTCTTACTGATGGTTACCATATGCGTATATCAAGCCAATGCTGATGGTTTTTGCTAATACTATAAGTATGGCAGACATAATAGGAGAGAAAAAAAGGATTGATATACACCGAAGTGGCATAAAATCTCCCTTTTTGTATGGAAGGCGTGAATTATTTTTGACAAATTTTGTCACTACAGTGACAGTTTGGTGCGTCTAAAGCTTCATCCCAGACATGTCCTCTGAAATTTCGGTGACAAAACTTTGCTACTTTCATTTGTTCCAGTATCGAATTGTATAGCTCTTAAACTAACTTATTCTTAGAAGTTAAACCTTATAAGATACAATTTAGATAGGACGAATTTTCCGTTTTTTATTTCTTTTGTGATTAATTGTATTTTAAAGCATGTGAGTTTTATTGTTAAAAAGATACTGTTTCACACGGTCAAATAGTTTACGCCGGTTCAGTGTACGATTACCAAAGACCAGTCTGTCTAAACAAGAAGATAGGGACGGAGAAGAGAGAAAGGAAAGTCAGCTAGTTTAATAAGAGGATAAGAGAAAGTGACTGACGGTTGCTACTCTGTCTCTTATATATATATGACTTCATTAGAATGCTGAAGCTTATCATGTCAATTGATTATCCTCTTTCTTTGCCTGTTTGTCTCAGCATTATGATTTTGGAATTATGTGATTCTGAAATTTTGTTCCCGAAGATTTCTGAGATCAATTTTGATATCCAATTTTATTAAAACGATGCCTATTCGACTTTAATGCTTCCGTTCAATTCGACGTGACTCTCATTGATTGAACTCCAAGCATTCAAACTGGAATTAACTTGACAGACAGTTTAAAACATTTAACTCTGTTCAACGATATACAAAGAAAAGTCAGGGATTAAAATTCATAGAAATAAGTTGAAAAGAAAAGTTTTCGTACTGAAGTCACACAAGAGATTTGAAAAGAAAAATACGTTGACTGCTTTGTCATGTGCTTCAAAAATATAAAAAAGACTCGGTTAATTTTTATAGGGCTACACTAGGAACTTTAGATTTAGGGAAAACCTGGATCTCGAAATCTGATATTCAAACAGGAAACTGAAAATTTGAGCCATCATTCTCATTCAAGTAGTTTTTTCAGACAAACGAATTCGTTTTTGTTGTTCACATGATGTTTTGTCCGATTCATTCTCTGGCCTTCATCAGGTATAATATGCTATATAAATATGTAAGTGTTTTGGTCTATTCCTTTGGTAGAAAAGTAAAAACGGTATCAAACAGAAAAACGTAAACGTCAACTGTAACATTTGCAAAAAATTATTCTATCTCAGCTTGTCCCACAAATTTTAGCATGAAAATATTCTTGTGTCTCTCCTGAGCAAATAACGACTAGCTGCTATCCTTTCTCTTTTAATTCTATTCTAACTCTATCCCGTATTTATCGACTACCAAAAACATATTCTGTAAGAGGTCCAGTCCATCGATCAGATGGTAGGTATTTCCTCATTCTGTTTTGGATCAGATTTACTTGAAACCTGACCGGGAAGTTCTCCTTGATAAGGTGTTTCTTACCTAAAATAATCTTTTACTCAGTCTTGCGATCTAGCCACAATGTCGTTTGAACTTCATTGTGGACGCTTCATTGAACTTTAGGGTTTTGTTATTTACTAATGTACTCAATACAGTATATGTACTTACTAAATCTAGTTTAGTGTAGCACGAAGCAAAACGTAGGCGGTATCCTGCGAAGACTGAATTCATGACTACATTGATTGGTATTCGAGACTAGCTTGCGAAGTGTAAGTTACAGCATAACGTGTTAACATGAATGAAATATTACAACAATTTTGCATGCAGGAAATCTGTCTGCTTCGAAAATCAGTATTTATAACTTTTCACAGGATCGAAAACAGGCCATTGGCGTCAGCTAGATAAATGCAACCACCTCAAAGGTCACAACTCTGGAGCACACAGGAAGAATCGAACTTACAACTGAAAGGTTGGTTTCTGCGATTTGCCATCCAAGCTTTGTTCTGCAGATGTAGGAGAAATATTGAACATGATGTCAGAAGTTTGCATTTGCAAGAAGCCGTCAATCAAAACAAACTCCCAAATTGTAAACATGAGTTACTTCAGTTCTCAAGTGAGTCTGGCTGGCTGGTTATCTCAGTATGCATGCGCTGCATGTACAGGCCTTACCAACAAATCTAGCGGGCTGAAAATTCAAACATTTACGTATTAAGCATATAGAAATTTTTTTCCGCCCTCAACCTCCATTTGGTTTCAAGAGGTTACTATTTATTAATTGATCACCTCCAACATGGGATGCTGCCAGAGGACGTTAGTTGTAATTTTTTCATTAATCACATCAATTCCCAATGTTTTAATTGATCATCTCTAAGATGAGGTGTTGCCAAAGCACTTTTGTCACGTGACAGTTTCTATTATAGATGACTAACGAGACCTGTTATTGTAAAGTTCAAAAAGCACGAATGACTTTTAATCTAATTGTTTTCTTTGTTTTCATTTGAATTACAAAACAAAGCCAAGAAAAAATTTTTGTAAGAGATAAAAGGAACACAATAACAAAAAAATGTAATCAAGCTAAAAAGAACTTTGCACATATCTTTGCCAACGCCATAATCAATGGGAGAATTTGAGTATGGATCCGCCCTAAAACTTAATAACTTATTCTGTAGTTTATCTACCTCAAAATATTATTTGAATTCATTGAGAAGTCTTAGATATAGCGTGGAGACATATATGAAATTCGTCGGAATGATATGGTTTTGACGTATGACTATGACGTACGGAAAATAATTGTCGATGGATCGGCTTAAAATCAAATCATTCCTCCGGTATACTATGGTTCATTATTTCACAATTTTGAAAAAAAAGTGCTTTGTTCACTTCTGGAGATATTACATTGACAGTCATTAACGTATCCATAAATATGATTAAAAAAATGGGAAAATATGTTTCAATTAGAAAAAAAAAGAATTCCTAGTCCCCAACATATCACAATCTCTTTCTCACCTCATTTTGCAACCTACAACAAAATTTTGAAGAAATTCATTCATTACTTTTGGATATATCGTTTTGACAGACATGAAATTTTGTTGATATCATGCAGTTTTGATACGAAATAACGACGTAGGGGAGGCAAATAATCAAGAATTTGCTCCAAACTTTAATGAGTTCTTTTGTAGTCTATACATCAACCTTTCGGGGAATGTCCTTGAAATTAATTGGGAACTTCTAGAGATACCATGCAGAAAGGAAAAAGTCTATATTATGTAATTTTGACATATAGCTGCGACGCAGGGGAGAAAAAAATCCTCGGTTACGCCTCGAAATATGGAATTCCTCTTTATCCTATCGCCACATCCTTTCACAAAATATCATAGGAAATCATTGAAGAAATTTGGAGTTATCGTGAGGACAGACAAGTTCTTCTGGAATTATGTGTCTTGGACAGCTAAGTACGATATAGGATAAGTAATTATGCATGGTCCCACTTTTTTCTTGGTATATCCTTAAATTGAATTAAACTGGGGGGTATATTCTGTGTAGAGTGAGCAGCCAAGTATTTGAGAGAAAACAACAAATACGGAAAATATCTGTCAATCGGGGAAGATAACCAGGAGCCGCCCCAGAATTTCACCACATCTTCCTAATAACATTTTTCACTCCTCCTACAAAATACCATTGAAATTCTTCCGGGCCTTTCGCTGTCAGGGATAAAGAAGACAGCAACACAAGAACGTCAAACAAAGAAAATCAGATAAGGTGGAGAAAAAACGTAAAAATTCATAAAAATAGAAACGAACAAACGGGAAAATTTGGAAAAAAACATCAAATAAAACATAAAAAACTGAGTAGTAAAAGATGAACAAAGAATAATGGGGAAAAATCGAGAAATAAGGCAGGGAAAAAAAAAGAAATTACGAAAAAAAAGGAAAGAGGCCATTAGAAATTAGATCAAAGAAGAACACCTTGAATAAGGAGAAAACTTCAAAATGTAGAAAAAATACGGATAATATATTTAGAAAACTGGAAAAATAAAGAAAAACGGAAAAATTGAGAAAGAAAATAAAATTCACAAAAACAACTATCGTGAAAAATGAAAAAAAATTAGAGGAAAAACATAAAAATAATCAAATAAAAAAACGAAATTGAACAAAAACAACAAACGAACAGTAAAAACAGACCATATAATTCCGGCTGAGAAAAAAAAAACAAAAACGAATCTATCGTAATGCAAGTGTCTTATAGTAGAACATGACAAAACTAAGTCATGGTTTAGGTACGAAATTAATGTCAAGACAAAGAGCAAAACGCCAAGAAAGATAACGAATCATCTATGTGTACGCAAATACTGTAAGATAAGTTGTAATTGTTACTCATTCCATCTGAAATTCAAAACGGTTTCGACTCAGTAGAATAGCTTAAAAGCTCTCAAAATATGGCTGATTGTTCACTTTTTGAAAAAAGCATGAAATTATTACCATGGTTAGTACGTACCATTACATTACTTTCCAAATCTGATGACCACCGATGACCATGAGAGGTCAAACTCAAGATGGGAGCAAGTCGACCGGGTCCAAGTTTTAAAGGTGTGCAATTTTGGAAACAAAGTGATATTTCCATCTAGTTTGGGAATACCCATTTATTTGGTGATACTTTTGAGATCATCAGAAACCAAAAGAAATGCATTTTGGTCGATAATACATTTAGTAATAAACAAAGAATACATCTGTGAAATATCAAAACATGTATACAGCAGATGCGAAACATGTTGCAAATCTTTAAATAATATACAGACCAGAATTTATGATGTCTTCATGTGGAGTAATTTCTTATTCATCATATAGTTGTGTGAATCAATAAGGAAAAACTACTTATCCTCCGGGAAAAAAAAGATTTGTCTGCGGTATGAGTTGTGCTTCAAAACTCGCGTAGGACATATAATGAACAAGTAGATATGACATCAATCTTGGCTACCACTTTTGAATTATTTACCTTTCCAGTCGTCAGACTGAGGTCAAATTTTGATATGTTATCGAACACACTTGAAACAGAAACCCATGGGAAGACTTTTTACTTCAGGTAATATTGGACGAGTAATAAACATTCAACTAATTTGACGACCATCTTCGACGCCACTTTGAAAAAAAAATTCTTTCAGAGAGCAGGTAGTGATGAGTATTTAGTATATCAATGTGTATACTTCAAATAAACAAGGGTACACGTGAGTTCAGGGCTCTTATAGGCCGTGAATAGAGGAACTGGTGTATTGCATTTGTGACTAGATTCAAGTTTGCATAACTTAAGATGACACTTATTTATTTTCACATTTGATTTTAATTAAAAATAAAATACTAAATAGACTTGCTCAGCAAAACGCTAAATTATGTTTTGAAATAGTGCTAAATGTGTGAAATACAAAATACTTTGTCCTTGAAACAAATGGTGACTGAAACAAAAATCTTTCATGTATACGTAAATGTTCAAAAGTTTGTAGCTGTTATACACGTCTGATTAAACCTTCATGAAATTTTGTTTAAATATGTTCGACATTGGTGTAAGTGTTCAAAAGATAATTCAGCATGTGGATATAAGTTAGAAGACTGTTACCGTATGAGTATGCGCGAAATAGGCACATGGTGCACTATTTGCTACGATATTCCTGTGTGCGTATGTAAACATGCTAGTGTTTGTGTGTATCATCGACACTGGAAGTAGTAGCAGCTGATTGTTTTTTCATGTGTGCACTGACGACTGTGGTTGTCAGCGTAAGTAAGAAGCACATGATTTGTTGTCAGGCAAGGTGTCGGCGGTGAATTTGAAAAAGCCTGTTATGGAGTAGCAACTTGGTTTTCCTGGATGGAAGCTGTCAAAGGAAGTTTTGAGTTAGATTTTATGTGGGATGAAAGCAAAATAAATGCTTACTTGTTCCTAACTTGTTCCTAACTTAAAGAAAGGATTCCAAAAAGTGATTCCAAATCATCACAAGTGGGTGTGTGGAATATTTTTATCTGTTGTGAGTCGTGTATTGCATTTTCATCCTTGAAGTATTTAGAAAATCTGTTTGTTGATTTTATAAAACAAGTCGATTTGTTTTCATGCCTTGTCGTTGAAAAACTTCTGTGTGAGGCTAAAATGGGCCCGGTTAAATAATGTTATGTTCGGTGTTTCAGAGAAAGTTCGTTATTTGATTATCAACATGTTTATTTTTAGATTCACTTTCGCCCTTTTTTTGTCAGATGGTTCTATTGGACCTTTTTATATCTTCTGTTACTCGTCATAAAAGTGATAGTTAATGGACCCTATATCGTGAAGTGGTAGTAATGATAGTTGGTTCAGAGTAGCGAGAAGATAATAGGATTCATGAGGGATAAAGAAATCTGCCCCACGTGTTTGTTTTTACTGATGTCAAGTTGACGTCAGGAGCTGTTGTTATGGCAGTTCTTTGCTAGAAAGGGGGATTTCTGTGTCATGAACGAATATGGCGGTGTACATTGAACAGGATTGGGAATCGAAATGAAGACAAATGTAAATGTTCCTACAAACAACATTTAGATGTACATTTAATGATTCGACAAATGGGACGTTCGTAAACAGTACAGATAAAGCTGACAAGAAAGAATATTTTGACATTAGTAAAATCGATCAAGATAAGGCTTACAAGAGATTACTAGGTAGCTTTTTTCAAAATAGAGATGTTGAGAGAGTTAGTTATTAGGATATTTCTCAACATTGGGATTTAGTATAAGAAGTAACACTGATTTGTTACGGAAACATGTAACATAATGGCTCTAATGTTGCTTGGTTCATCGAACGGAGTCTGAATAGTGATGCTTTTAATGAGTGATATACCAAATTCAGAAAGTACTGGCTCTGCGACGCCTATGATAAACAAGTGTGGAGAATCCTGAGGAAGGTCTATGTCCAACGATGGACGTTAAAAGATTGATGATGATAGTTGACTGAGCTATTTCATGTAAGAGGAAGTTGGTTCAGTTATAGGCGCTAGGAGCTAAAAGGGGCCAGATTAGATAAGTGTGAGGCAGCGTTTGTCTTGTCTCAAGTCGCCAGGATGCTTTCGTGGTCGAGGAATGGAAACCATGCCAATTGGGAGTTCAGAGAGAGAGAGAGAGAGAGACAGAGACAGAGACAGACAGACAGAGAGAGACAGGCAGACAGACAGACAGAGACAGAGACAGACAAACAGATAGACAGAGATAGAGAGTAACTACCTGAAAACCGGGGGTTTGAAGTATGCGGGGGTACACATGAGTCCAGGGCTTTTATAGGCTGTAGGTAAAGGAATTGACTTATTGCATATGTGGCTAGATTTAAAGCTTCGGATCTGAAGCTGACATTTATTTTCATATTCAATTTTAACTTGTAACATGATCGACATGCTGCCAAAAAGAATGTCTTTTAACGTCTTTTTTCTTCTTTGACATTGACTTAAATACATTTTCTTAATTTATGACGATCTCAAAATCATATGAAAAGGCATTCCTGAGTCAGTTGGAAATGTCACCTCAAACGCTTTTCTAAGCCGATTGGTTTCTAAATTAACCACATTCAAACATCAGACCGTGTTGATTCTCAATCCTTAGAGTTCAAATCTGCCTCTCCTTCTCAAGTGAAAATTACATGTTGCTGCAAGTATTGATTATGTAAGCGATTTCATGTTGCTTGTTTTGGGTATGTTTTTTTTTTTCAAAAAATGCACTATCATTTTGATTACTTCCTTAATTAGAAACTTTGCTGCACTATATTTTTATCGAGATCTCCGAACTGCATTCCTTCTCCATGAAATTTTGAAACTGCGAATTTATTTTCCATGAATTTCATTTACAAATTAAAGCAGAGGATTCGACTTAAAACTGCTTTTATAAAACCCAACTACAAAGAATATAAGTTAGATTTATGGTTAGTGATAGGGGTCGAGGGTATATGAGTCAATAAGGGAACAAATTAAAGCAGCAAACTCATCATTATGGTAGTTTCACCTCTGATAAAGAGTTACACTACCCATAAGTTTTGAATTCACGGCGGAAAACATAACAATCACCCGATACGTAATGTTATTTCCTTACGTTTTAAACTTCTCTAAGTAGAATTTAAACTGATTTGTCTCTGGTTGAAGACTAAACGGCTGGTACTGGCTACTAGATAATTTTGAAAGTGGGGTGTAAGATAATAGATTACGTTTTGCTAGGAAGTTTAAGCAGCTGCATCTTACCAAAACAACCAACAAAGAAAGTTACGTATTTTCTCAAGATATTTGTTGATTGGTTGACGATACTAATATGGCTACATTTCATTGACAGACACAGATAAGACACTTCATCTGCAAGTGATGTTGATTTATTAAATAGAACGTTTGCTTTTTTTCTGTTTCTACCATTTTACTGGCCATTCGCTCTTACTCTTTCCCCCTAACTTCACGCTTTAAACTGACAGTCACACTGGGGAGGAACTAGGTGTATCTACACATTTACAAAGGTGAAGACACAGTATTCTCGACTCTTTTCATTCCTGACCCGATACACTGATACACGATCGAAGAAGAATTCCTGAAATTTCCAAGCGTTGGTATCGCATGAGGATTCATAAACCCAATATTTTTGTAATTCCCTACGCCATTCGGTTTGCGAAATGGTTTAATACGAATGTTGTAATTCTAAATAGTGGGATGAGCATGCAAATTTGCTCACATTGTCTGACACGCTTGTGTCAAAGAGTTCAATCCCAATGGCATCCACTGTTCTGGTATCAAAGGATGCTAATTTTAACAAATATGTATCGTCACTCATTTGATACGAATCAAAGTAACTTTAAATCTTTAATTGTCCATATCATTTTTGGTGATTGTCTCTTTTACTTTAAAGATTCCATCCACGTGATTTGACCTTGAGGTTTACAACCTAACAGGAGAAGTCCTAGCCCCATAAAAACCCATTCTGAAATGTTATATCAATCAAGTGATTCTATCACACCTTCGTTTTTGAAGGAAATTAATTCTCTCGGGCAAGGACATTAGAGAATACAACCAATCCGTTCAGACCACCGGGCCTCAATTCACCCTTTAGACGATCCACACATAAATAGAAAGCAAGAAGTAACGACAATATCTGGATTATCAACGTATTCTTTAAATGGACTAAATCTTTCCCTTTCCTTCGATTTTCTTGAACCTGCAGAAGAATCGAGAATGATAGAAGAAGAATAAAAGGTGGCTAGCGTTTCGGAAAGAGAGCCTACTTTATAACTCTGCCAACGGCTGAACAATCCAGCGTGTAATGAGTTTACTGACAAGGGGGTGGCGCAGATTTGGTCAAGCCATTGAAAAGAAGTCTATAATTCAAGATGCTCCATTCAGTGATATTACTTCCGCCCGATCTTTGTTCCGTTTTCTCTGCATCCGTTCCCATGCAATCTGTTCTCTTCTGTCCTGAAGGATCACATCACTCTTAGTCAGCGCTGACATAAGACCTGATTATCTGACGCAACAGAATACTATAATTTCGTGGAGCGACGCACGCTAGCTGAGATGTTTTGTGCACCGTTTATCTTGGCCCAATGTACACTGTTGTTGGCAAGTGGATTACACTTTGATAGACTTGGGTAATGGCTTTTCGAACGTGAAGGAGTCGTTGCGCGCAGGACCTGATGGGGTACAGTAGAATAGGTCCCGTATCCTGCAAGACTCGTGCGGTAGTCGTTAAAAAAAGATGATGATAGTCAGCCAATGTTCCATAATAGCCAGCAGGATGACGTTGGGCATCACAATAATTTGATCCAAGAAAAGGAGAGAATGATCTGGTCTACTGTTGGTAAATTTCTGCATTTTTATACACCTCAGAATCTTGGCCCATTAAAGAACAATTCTGACAGAACTCACAATTTTGATGGTCCATAATATTTTTGGTTAGTTTTTTTTGTTTTTATTCCTTTTTTTCTAAGATTCCATCCAGAATATTGGCTTTGCGGTTAACTGGCTCCCAATGCTTACAAACATAGACCAAAATTGAACTAGTTTTACTAAGTGGAAGTCGATACAGCTGCAGCCCCCCCCCCAATAAAAAAGTACAGGTATGGCCCTCTTTTGAATGTTTGCCCAACGGCACTCAAGGCAAAAAATGTTTAATTTACGGAGAAACGTTATAAATTCAGTTTGCACTCTTTTACTGTCTTTCCTCCAAATCCTTTAACCCAATATCACTAATCTTTTGAAGACTCAGCCTAACGTATTATCATGACAATTTTTTGTTTTGGATCGCCCCAAGTAACAAATAAGAATAGATTGATGCTAATAATTTTTGGCTTTACGCAATATTAACTTACAAACTGCATTTAGAGGGATTATCTTCTTTGGGATAGCAAAAGAAACCTATACATTCTATAAATTCTTCATTTCATCTAATTTTGTAAAGTAAAAAAAAAAATCTGTGTTTTTCAATTCCGACTGTATACATATTTAAAATCGTACGAAGACGAAAAAATGCTTATGAAAAAATATGCTATTCAATTATCTGTCGCGGAGTTTTGATACTGGATTTTCTCATGGAACTGATCGAAATTTCCCGTTACTTTTCACACCTCCACCGTGCGACACATCTAATCAAATTTGGAATCAACTTGCTCCGTCCTATTTATGGAAGACAAGCAGCATACTAAATGCTCACTTAGACTTTGCGTCAGAACTTATAAAACTCATTTAAATTTTTTTCCCCATTACATGAATCAGCATGTTTAAATACAGATGAAAAAATAGCGTGTTAAAATATCTGGTAATTGACGAGAAGAACATTTTTTGTTGTTATTTTACAGGAAGAAGAATATTCTCTTCATCGAATTTTAGAATCATCTGAAAAATCAATTAGAAGATATCAGAAAGTGTAGGCGGGAGTCATGGATAAATGTTCATAAAAAAGTGTTTGTGGCTGAGTTCTTCAATTCAAACTTAGTTTATTTTATCTTAAGGAAATCATGACGAAGGGAAAATTGCTGATTTTCTGTAGATTGTATCACTTTGATTGAGTACATTAGGCTGCACCAAACTCGAGGTTCATAACCTCATTTTCATCTATGATCACATCCTGACTACAAACACTCGGTGGAAAACAGCTCCTAAGGATGCCTCACAATCACAAGATGTTGCTCAATCAAGCATAGACACAAATCCACTGGTTGGAAGAAATTGCCTATAAATTACATGATTTATCCTCGCAGAACTAATGTGAGGACTTCATGAAGGTAAATATAACTACTGCCATCCATTGAATTGAAATGTGATAAACCCCTTTTGGTGCAAGTCTTTTATAGATGCTAGTCAGCTCCTCGTTAGACTTTTCAAAAAATGATTAAATCAAGAGAGATGTAGGAGGCAACCATCAATACATTTATCGCGAGATGAGGACGAGTCAGGGTCAAAAAGCTTGACCCTTGTCAGCGTTGTATGTGTGCATGTTCGATGCCTGTTATTTTTCAGTGGCGAGCTTATCTGCTTTAAAATTAGATTGTTTGTTAGTTTGGGGCCGTCAGATTTGATTGAAAAATGATTTTTTGCCAGGGAAACACATAGTTTGGTAATATGTAATGACTTGGCACATCAAATTGCTCTTTACTGGCATGATCAAAGTTTCATAGTTGAATTAAGAATGGAAATCTGCATTGAAAGAAGCAGACGCACCCCTCCATATAACCTCCTGTCATAAACAAAATGATAAAAAATAGAGCGAACTTTTTTTTTCCATTCGTCCTACCTTAATTGAGATAACAGCTAGACAAGACGCGAACAAAAGGAAAGGTACGAGAAAGTTGGATGATCTGAAGGGCACTAAATCATACTGCACAGTAACCCCACACAAGACAGGAACATGACACCGTTGTTGGAGACACAGGGGAATATTTTTAGT
Source organism: Thysanoteuthis rhombus (assembly GCA_963457665.1). Lineage (NCBI taxonomy): Eukaryota > Metazoa > Mollusca > Cephalopoda > Oegopsida > Thysanoteuthidae > Thysanoteuthis > Thysanoteuthis major. The sequence continues at coordinate 45,470,203 of OY735199.1, read as the reverse complement.
CAGCCACTTTGTTCTCCAAAATAAATGGAAATGGAATTCGTCTGTTCCCCTAGCTTCTCTGACTCCTCTATTTCCCCCTTCTCTCCCCCTTCCTCACTCTCTTCCTTACTCTCTTTCTCTTGCTTTCTTTCTCTTTTTCACCCTCTTTCTCTCTCATTCTTTCTCACTTTCACTCTCTCTCTGCTATCGCCCCTAATTCTCTGCTAGTGATAGATACGAAACAACAGAATAAAAATGATTGAGCACGTCTATGTGCACGAAAAAGATTTATGCCCTTGATCCATTTTTGCATGCATTGACAATTTCTTTGGTGGACAGCAGCCAATAGCTCGAGAATATTGCCGGACAATAGATAACCAAGACATAATTACACACTGGTCGATATTTCGATCGCTTGAGGAAACTGCAACGCAACAGTGTATCCCGAACCATTTGTTTCCATATTAAAAATATGTTTTGTATCAAACCGTCGATTGTGAGGGATTTATTGAAGATCTTACCCACTAATAACAGCCAGCGGGTTTGGATCGCTGATCCTCGCTATACAACGTGTGTCCTGGTCCATTAGTTTTCCATATGATCCACTCGTTGATCCCAGTGAAAAAGGCATGTATATATTCGGATTATATTTTTGGATAGACACTTTTTTTCTTGAATATATATATATATATATATATATATATATATATATATATATATATATATATATATATATATATATATATATATATATATATAATATATGTATATATATATATATATATATATATATATATATATATATATATATATATATATATATATATATATACAGAATTTGTTCATCGAATGAATGCTTATATTGAAATAATGGATGAATAATCGTTTCCCCCCCCCCCCCCAGTGAAATTAACATCCCTGCTTGATGGAGGAGTCAAAGGTTGCAGATAGCGTACCAAGAAATTCCCACTGCTCATCGTTAATGCAGATAAAATCAGTTTTGGAAACTTTTGTATAATGTTATCAATATTCTCAGACAATCTAAGAATAAGTGACATTAGATACGTGTGCAATTCTGCAGTTTTAAAAAAAACTATTTTATGATTAAATAAAATCAATTGCTCACTAAGCTACTTCATATGCAGTTTTTACTCTCTCTCCTTATCAACCCACAGCCTTATCCACTACTTAATAGATATTTAGCATCACCTAACTTTACACAAACCATCCAATGCGATATCTCAAGATATATTTTAGAACCTTCAAAGAATTTCAAACCAAACCCATTATTCAATCCAGAGATTAGATTTTTCTCATTTCACTGCCCATGCCAGAGTATATCTCATATCAATATTATCCATTATCTCATGCCTCTGCTTTATCTTTACCCTGTGCTTGTATCTTCTCCTTCCCTCTCTGAGCCGAAGCATTCTTCGTCACGGGTCACTAATTTTAACTGCTGAAGAAGCATCAACTATCTTCGCCTGTAACAGAAAATTCATGGTCCGTCAATAAACTGCTGAACTTTTCTTTCTGCTCTCTCCCTTTCTACCCTCTTATTAAACTATCTAATTTTTGTTCCCTCCTTCCTCAATCCCTCGGACACTGCGGGACTTCCCCCATCTATTCCTATCCCTTATTGAAAACTACCTACCCTGCATTTCGCCCATCTATCATTACCTCTACAGTAAACCACCTAAGCCCTCATTTTCCCCTCTTTTTATCTGAATAGAATAATTAATATATGTAATAGATAAAGTACTTTGTACGCCAGGAAAGACAGCAATTGAATAGATAGATGGATAGAAATTATCGATGTAAATGCAAACGCAGACCTGACAATGAAAATTTGCAGTAAGACACATATTAGGATCTCGTATGGAATTTTACTCACCCTGCGAACTCAGCCAATCACTAGCACAGTTAAAACACTGACTTGCTTGAAACGTGCCTTGGTCCTGAAGGCACACAGAAAGATTTCACTCACTTTTGAAATTTTGAAGTGGAAAGATAATTCTCAAATTTGATGCCTTGAAAGGAGAATTTCCCTCAATTTTGACTGCTCAATTGAAAAAAAATCTCCTGGATTTTGATTCTTAAAAGTGGATTTCCCCGGAGACCAATAAAAGAGGAAAACATTCTCCCTCGATTTGAAGCCTAAAAGTGAAAAAAAAATTGGTTCCCTCTTTCGACACTCACAAGTGGAAATCCTGTTTCGATTTCCATCCTTGAAAGCGAAAAAGATTAATTCCTACTCGATGCTAACGCCTAAAAGTGGACAGGTTTCTCCTTGAGCTAAGGTCTAAAAAGTGGAAAAAAAAGTTTCACCTCGATTTTGACACCTGTAAGTGAAAAAAAAGAAGCTTTCTTAGATATTGACCCCTAGAAATGAAAAATAAATCCTGCTTTGATTTTGATTTTTGAAAGTGAAAGAATAATCCCTCGATCTAGACTGCAGAAAAGAGAGGAAGAATCCCCCTCAATCCAGAATGGTGAAAGTGGGAAGAGAACCCCCTTCGATTTAGATGGCAAAATGTGGAAAATTATATCTATTTTTAGACATATATAAAAAAAAGGATTCCCAGTGCCCCAAAGAGAATGCCCTTTGATTTATACCCCTAAGAGTAGACAAAATAGAACCATACTTCAATTCAGACCTCTAAAAGTGGAGAAGAAATTCCCTACTGATTTTTGCCCCTAAAAGTGCAAAATAAGAATCCCTTCCGATTTTGATCCTTGGACTGGGATAAATCCTGTTACATTTAGGTCCTTTAAAGGAGTAAAAGAAAATTTCCCTTTGATTTGACCCCTCAAAAATGAAAAAAAACTTCCCTCAACGATTTTGCTCTCTAAACATTTTAAATGAAATTAGCAGTTTTCTAATATGTCAATTTATTTAATCTATGATTATGAAATTAATAATACAATTGAAATACAAATGGTTTGAGCAGATTTCGTAATTGGTCAATTCACCAGATAAAAAAATGACCAATAAAAACGATAAGATGCAATTATGACCGGACTATCGATATATAATAAAAATCTTGGATTAGGCACAAATTATTTGATTTCTTAGATGAAGCATGTTCGATCCAAATGTTCGACATTTTCATCATGAATGTATTTTCTTTATCTAATATTGCATTTTATCATTTTTATCTGGAATACTCTCCCTAAATTAGAGTAAGTAATGAAGCGCTGGCCTATAAAGTAATTTTCAACATCACTTGAACACTTGACTTTTATTCCGTGAAGCTCATTTTACATAAACGACACCTCAACAAAATCAGCCAAGCAAACTCATGACTCGATTTTTGAGATATTCGAATTGGTTGGAAACTCTTCAGACTGTCTCCGTGAATTCAATTATATGAAAACGTATTTTGTAAAATAAATGCCCTTTTCCTTATTGGGCAATGGAATAACTGATTTACCTACGTAAACTTGGAATGGTATTTCAATCACATCATAGATATATATGGTAAAATGGGGATATGCTACACAAATATGTTTATGTTTCTGCACTTGTGGGCTTTTTCTGGCGAATGGGTGGGTATATTTTAGATTCCTATCCGGGGAATTTTGGTAATTTCTTGTAGTTCTTATCAGGTGGGAGGAGTTTTCTCCCTTGTTTTATATGGTTTGTTAGATTTGTAGTGTGTGTATTTCTGCTGGGGGTATACACCACCAGCAAAAATACATTGATTGGAAGGCTATGTGAATAAAATACTTTTGTTAGTTATTGTTAATGTATCTATGTATGGGTTATTGAGTTGCGTTTGTTAATAGATGTTTGAGCAATGCTGGTACATTAACGCCATTTTATTTTTCTGTTTAATAAATCTGTCTTAATTGGTTTTTCGTTTTTTTGGCAAAACTAAGAATTTCAAATTTCTCATTTAGGCGTAGGTGGCATGGAGTTTCAATATTTTGGCATATGCAAGTCTGTTTTGATATTTTTCATTTTACAGTTAGTTTGAAATTTTCACTGTGCATTCTCCAATAACATGCGGATAATGATGTACTGTTATTATATTTTTCATTAGCAAAGGATGATAGATGGTTGGCTAATTTAAACTTAAAGGATATTTTCGATATTCTTGTATTATATTTCACCTCTATGTTCCTGCACTGTTTCGGATTTTTCTGGCAAATTATTTGGTTTATATATATATATATATATATA
>OY735199.1:45423538-45463538 GCA_963457665.1 Thysanoteuthis rhombus | reverse complement strand
TGAAATACATGTATGAGTAGAAGTTTTTCTGTGTGTGCATTGAATATGTGTCTCTGTTTACGTGCATACCACATATGTGTATACATATGCACATCAGTACTTGCAAAATCACACGCTCTACATGTGAATATACGTGATGGAATTCAATTTTGGTTGAAATAATCCAAATATTCCAGTAATGCTTCCATCATTTCTTTGATATACCATTACTACCACATATACCGGCGTCACTTTTACGTTTCAATACAGTCTGTGGAGTCCCTTTTCGGGATTGAAGTTTTGTACCAAGTTGCGTTCTTGGTAATCTCGTCTACGATCTGAAATATTCCCCTTTCAACAGTGATTTGCATAGAACAGAAGTCACGGTGAGCCTAATCATGACTGCGGAAGGACTGTGGAATAACTGAAAAACCTGTATGAGGCGACGTTTTGCTCGAACCTTTGATGCATATTTGTTGATCAATTCGCTTGCCCTCTGGCGAATGAAGTGATCATACAGTACAAAAGCTCACTCAGCGGCCTCTTGCTTCCAATCAAATTATCCAACAGGATATTTTCTATATCTCGGAATTTTTGAGATGAGGTAGTATTATTATTATTATTATTATTATTATTATTATTATTATTATTATTTGGAATCTCACACCAGTTGCCTGGTGGTAACCGCTGGAGTTTGAGTGACAGCAAGTCTCCTCAAGTCTCCAGCCCTCCTCTCCTAGTACTCATAGGTCGCAGTAATTCTGCAATTTACAGTTTCACACCGGTTGCCCAGTGGTTATCGCTGAAGGCTGAGTGACAATAAGTCTCCTCAGGTCTTCAGCTAACGTCTCCTCTCTCTTTCGCATATCATGTCAGAGCTACGATTCGTTGCAGTCCTTATATCTCTAGCACCTTCCTCAGTATCCGTGCAGTTCCCAGCAGTGCTGTGGTCTGTACGGTCTCTATCCTCCTCCTAATCCCGATCTCCTCCAGTCTCTCCCTCAGCGTTTTGGGGACAGTTCCTAGTGCTCCCACTATGACCGGTACTACCCTGGTTTTCATGTTCCACATTTTCTTTAACTCCCTTGATAGGTCCTGGTATTTTTCCCTTTTTTCAGCCTCCTTCTTTTTTACTCTATGGTCTGCAGGTACAGCAACGTCTACTATTTGGCAGGCCTTCCTTTTTTTGTCTACTATTACTAAGTCCGGCCTTCTTGCCTGGATGAGGTGGTCAGTTTGGATGTCAAAGTCCCACAGTAGTTTGTGGTTGTCATTCTCCAAAACTGCCTCTGGCTTGTGCTGGTACCACTTTTCCCCATGGTTGAATCCCATTTGTTTACTTAGTTCCCAGTGTATCATCGTTGCTACTCTATCGTGTCTAAGCTTATACTCCTTCTGGGCGAGTTGGCTACATTCACTAGTTATGTGGTTTACTGTCTCATCTCTTTCACCGCACATGCGGCATTTGCTGTTTGTCTGTGTTCTGTCGATTTTTGCTTTTATGTAGTTTGTCCTTATGCTTTTGTTTTTGGCTGCCATGATGAGCGATTCTGTTTCTCTCTTAAGGTTTCCCTTTTGTAACCATGTCCATGATTTCTCGTCTGCTATATCTTTTATCTGTCTTTTAAACTCGCCGTACAATTTTTTCCCTTCCCATTTTTCTTTTCTAGTTTGCTGTACTGTTCCATTGTTTTCTACTTTATTGTTTGTTGCACTATCCCTCGCGCTCTTTATGATTTCTTCACTATTTGTTTGCACATATCTATCTAGGACTACTTTAGCTCTCTGGACACAATCTTCTATGCTGATGAGCCCCCTACCACCTTCTTTTCTCTTAACGTATAGCCTATCTGTATCATCCCTAGGGTGTAATGCTTTATGCATCGTCATAAGTTTCCTTGTTCGCCTATCCATTGATTGGAGCTCTTCCTTTGTCCATCCTAGGAATGGTCCTGTATACCTAACTACTGACACAGCCCAGGTGTTCATTCCTTTTATTAGATTTTTTTTTTATTTTATTTTTTCTTTATTATTATTATTATTATTATTATTATTATTATTATTATTATTATTATTGATATTCGGACCATCCTCATCAAAAAACAACAAAGATGAGGATGGTCCGAATATCAATAGAAAGGATATTTTTTGTTCAGGCATGCTCAGTAAGGTCCCCTTTGATAGATGGCCAAGTTACAAAAGAGCCGTGCAACTGCTTTTGATATTATTACAGATGCTGTGAACTCACAAATCCATAATAATCAAACGATAAGCAAGGTTCGAAATAACTACACTGGCAACCGATAGTGTAAATGGTTTCTTAGTTCTTGCTCTGTGGTAGATGTCCCATATTGTACGTGTTGATACGCGTCTGCAAGCCGTGTGTGCGTGTATGTGTGTGATACTCACGATTTTGATCACAGAATACAATCGATAGCTAATGTGACACTCAGTATCCGAAGCGGCCAAAATGCACTTCACGTCGGTGAAAGCTCAAAAAACACAAAAACAAAACAAACAAAAAACGGATCTACTTATGCCTACATAATCCCATTGCATGCACGGGCACACACATACACACACACATCAACAGGTGTACTTACGTGTGTGTGCATCTACACAAGTACCAACCAAGTAAAGTAATAAAAAAGTCAAAAGTATTAGGCTTTTGTTTTGCAAGGGGACATTATAGAGGCAGCATGCACCCTCTTCCTCTCTCTCCTATATCCCAGTCTCTCGGACAACCTGCTGCTCAAACCCCCGACAGCTCCGCCTAACATATCACCATAAACGCTCAAACATTTTCCCCAAGTAAATTAATGATCATTGTTGCTCTGCTTTACACCATTTCGGCTTACAAAAACTTTTTTATTTATTTATTGGGAATACTTTAGTTTGGTATCGGGAGAAATATGTATATTTAACTTATAAGGAATAGAAGAAAAGAAACGAGTATTTCCATACTCATTTCCAAAGCGAATTATACCCTTAATTACTAATCTACCCTTGGGTGGCAGACTATCAAAAAAAGAAGCGACATTGTCCAACCGTGGACACATTAATTAAGCCCCATTAACCTTTCCCCCGACCGCCGCTGGAAGAAGCCAAGTGTAATTATTTTCTTTTCTCTTCAGACAAACCGAAGCCAAATCTTCGACTTTCGGGTCATTGAGGTTTAAAACATATTTGCAAGTCAAGGACATTAGACAGACACTCGGAGCAAAGTCTATTCAGTATTATTACCAGGATATAATTGTTTATTCAGTTAAAAAAAATGTGTGAATGGAAAGCAAGAGACCCTCTAAGTGTGTGGAATCATAGGCCAAATGTAATCACAAATGTGTCGCTGGGCTGGTGATGCTTGACTGATACAGAGACAAGGTTTAGTTTTACTTATGGTTTAGAAATTCAGTGATATTCAGTTTTGATAAACATGTATCCTTTTTACCACTTTGGATTCCGGGAACGCGCAGAAATTTTCTTAATATAAACTCTTGATAATCATTCTTTTGCTTTACGCCATTTCGGCTCACGAACGTTATTATAGGAACAAAATAAGAACGAAAGAATAAGAATCAATTCAGTGTTATCATTCGGATATCATTTATAATCCAGACTTAATTTTTCTATAAAGATGTAGTGCAGTACTGGCAACACAAAAATACCTTACCTCTCAGCGTTGAGGTAGTTCCTTACTCATGGACACCAAATTTTGATTCTTGCAGTTTTTAAAAGAAAAACTAAGCTTTCAGCACTTCCATCTACCCTACAAAATATATTTTATGTACGATTTAGCCACGTGAAGATCATTTCAACCATATACAGACTGTGTAATAACTGAACAGCACCAAAAATATACGATAGTCTCAATATTTTCCGATAAACCATTTCTATATAACACAGCTTTTGCTTCTTTTTTTTCTTATTAATGCTAAAAGTCCAAACTGAAAGTGCAAACCTGAAAAAAAGCAGACCACAACATCTACCTAGGACAATGAATATCTATGAAACTCCCAGAGAGGGAGAAATCAAGCTAAGAATCACACTAAGATGTCAAGCTTTCAGTAGAATTGAATCGACCTTTGAGAAGAAAATCCTATTAGATTTAAAAAGAATGGTTTACAACCAGTGTACCTCCAGATACTCACCTAGGGAGCTGAAACATGAAAACTAACGAAAAGATTGACCCTCAAATTGAGAACTACACAACGTGCACATGAGAGAATCATGCTCAACGTCACATGGGGAGATCAAAACATTGCAGTATAGTAGAGATAAAACAGGATTCATGGATATCATAGATTCAATTAAAAACTCAAAAGGCAATGGGGTGGTCATGTTGCAAGAAGGTCAGATGACTGATGGACATCATGATGTGGTTCCTGAGAGGTCATATGCAATATTGTTGCCAGCGAAATATAAGATTATGTGACGAAATAAACAAGTTCAGAAAGTATGCACTCCGTGACGTCCATGATAGAGGGGTTTGGCAAATCCTGAGGAAGGTCTTTGTCCAAAAACGGACATTAATAGGCATGGTCGTTTAAAAAGAGTAAAATACCGGTAATATTGATGTACAAAATCTAAATTGTTGCTAATCTGTTGACTTATCTACCGTAGTCATCCGATTTCAGAATGAATTTGTTTGTGGTTACGATTATTCTTTCAATTACTAAGGATACATTTGTTTATTTACAATTTCATACCAAATATAAATCATAAACTCCATTCATAGATCATATAAAGGAGTTCAGATTACTGTCTAGCAAATAATCTCCCCCTGGGGTTTGGATAAGCCAATCAAAAAGAACAACCTACGGGCTGCTGGATACAGAGTAAATTTTCGAGACATTTCGGGAAAGAAATAGTATCTATGACAGCAAGATATAGCAATCCAAAGAAAAATCTTCTTATTCTTAAGAAATTCACAGACGCTCAATTTGAATAAACATTGATGTTTGTTTCTACTATGATGAAGATAGGGCAAGCAAATCGCCAAATTGTCGCCGACGTATGATTGTTTGTACGTCGGCGGATTTCCTTTTGTCATTGACTTCATCCAAAAGATAAATGCCACAAGTTGTTGTAAAAGTGTTACGAATCAAACATCAAAGGGAAAAGACTTGATATAGATTTTTCCTGGTGTAAAAATTTTAATGAAGTGATCAATACGAAAAACATCGTGCCATCGCAGAGGATTTGCAATAGGCTGTCGGCAGGCAAACAAGTCTTATCCACAAAAATTAACATCAGAGTCAGAAAGAAAACAGTAACATCTTGAGGAAGCGTCTCTGCTGCCCAAAGCTTGTGTTTATTCCTAATCATCAGCATTGCTCTAAATTGTCCAACTTGTTAACTGAATTTCTATCTTCCTCAGAGATATATAAGAACATATCGACACACGTCATATATATAAGAAATAGTCTTGGTATACCAATGGAATAGCCCATTTTAGATGTTACTACCTGCTAGAAAAGGGGTTTGTTATCGTTTCAACCATGTATATAAGGATACTTTATTTGGAAGTAAACAACCACTGGTATTCCTTGTTTATATAATTGTTCTGTTTTTAAGATCCTCCAAACAGATGGTAAACAAATGAAGATCCCTAAAAAAAGAAAGGTTACACTTTGGACATAGTAGGAAAGTTGACGTGAAATAGAGAAAAACACTAAAGAAAATTACATGGATTGCATTGATTGATATTGGGAAATAACTGACTTAAGAGGCTTAAAAACATTTTGAAAAAGATTTGGTGTTTGAAACAGTAAAGCTTTGTAAACGCTCTCTCTCTCAGTCTCTGTCTGCCTCTCTTTATCCCTCTGTGTCTCTCTCTTTCTCTCTGTCTCTCTTTCTCTCTCTTGCATATATGTATTTTGGTTATTTCCTGAGAAAGAACTGTGTATTAGAATTTGTGAGATCATTTTTTATTGAAAAGAAAATGCTGAAATTATTCCCATGGAAAGGCCTATGGAGATATTTTTAGTAGCATAATTATTACCTTCAAGTGGATAAGTCCATTGTTACGGACAGAGTAAAAAAAGAGAAAAATACTGGTCGGTCCCCGTGAAAAAGATTCACCGATATATTCGAATTTCTATGAGATGATGTTTTAACAGAAAAGAATTGAATTCTTTTGCCATAGAGAGTCCACCGTTTCAAATGGTAGATAAACGATAATTTTGTTGAGCAGAAGAGTTCGGTGTAACGGACAGAGCAACCAAGAAAATCACACTACTCATTAGAGATACGGTGGCATATTGATCTGAAATTTTCAGCGTATTATGTTTGGTCTACGTTTTTTCACCCTAGAATTAAATGCATTTACAATGAATGATAAATAATTGTTTCGTAATATGAATATTTTTTTTTTATATATTAGTATTTAGGTACATCTCACCCCGTGCTCAACTTAGAATAACATATTCCGAGCATGCGTTTGGTGTGTACGATGTTTTTAGTTTTCCCCCCAATGTTATCCTAGTAAAAATATTGATTATATATGGTAGGGCTACTTTAACGGAAACATTTTTTTCAGAGGGAACGATAAAATGACAGTTATACCTCAAGTACATCATAAAGGAACATCAAACCCACTTCAAGCATCTATTATTTTTCTAAGTTCGCCAAAAACTAGTCTGCTTCTTTTCATAAAATTTATTTTATTGGTCGTCTTGCATTTTTTTTATCTGTCAGGGGAGGAAACTGTGTAGGTTTTATTGATTCCTCTTTTATTTCTCCGCTACAGAACGGAACAGGAACGATGATAACAGAAATGTTGTTATAAAAATATAGAGGAAATAAATAGGTTCATCAAAAATTTATGCAAAAACATATAATCTATTTATTTCTCTTACGCGCGCACACACACACACACACACACACATACACACACACACACACACACATGCATATATATATATATATATATATATATATATATATATATATATATATATATATATATAGTTTGGTTAAATGTGACGGACAAAGAATTTTTTCCTTTTTTGTAGCACTTGTTTACGCACAAGTAAATGCAGGTCTGGATCTTATGTGTGCAAATATTATTCAAACAATAGATTAAACTGAGAGCCACAGATTGTACATTCGGTCAAGGTCGTGAAAAACTAGTGTCTCTTTTTTTTCACGAATTTAAATAGTGTCACATTAAATTCGGGATGAGCTGTTGTTGTGACTGGTGATCGGCAAATTGATTCTTCAAGGGTTGAAGTTCAGTAATTTTATAATGAGCACTCACAATATCGCAAGCATTTTTACAGTTGTTCTTACATATGATTCAAGCGTTGTCGACGAGAATTTGACGTATAGGAATTTAGAGCGTATGTGTTTGTTTAGGTAGGTTAATATTACGCTGTTATTGGACAGGTAGTAAATACGGCGTTTTGATAAATTGGTTGAGGTTTGTCTAATATGAGAATTCAATGGTTGTCGATTGGAGACACAGTCTCCTGAAGGGCATGTGAATTCATATATGACGTTGGTTTGATTTATGGTATTTTTGTCGGCAGGGGTTGTTTCTAATAACAAGGTTTGAAGTTTTTAATCTTTTTAAAGTAAATAACTGATTTTATGCATTTGTCAGGTTCACCAGTAAAGGTGTATCGTCATATTGTATGTTTCAATATGTACACAACTTTTGTTGTAGTCTTGGTACACTAGGTTACAATAGTATAGGCTTAGAGTTTTGTTTTTATTGACGTTCCTGTTTATGTGATTATTGCAGAGTTTTTTTTGTTAAGGTCAATTCCAATTGATTTTTAACAAAAAAGATAGGGGACCATTATTTATAAGAGTTTGCCCAATATTTCGAAGTTCTCTTGGGAACATTGTGCAAGAAGAGGGAATTAATTCTATCCACTTTATCAATATTCTCAATGGACGTTAGTGCCACAAAGTAATGATTATATCATCATTACACATCTAGATATAGCTGGCATTTCAACATCATTTGGGTGTTAATCGTCCATGTACTCACTCCCAAATTCCTTCTATGCATATCAATAGAGTGCATGACTGGCCATGAGACTTCTAAAACCAAAGAGTGATACAAGCTGTCTCAATCGAGATTTTACTTCAGTATCTGTGTTCAATGAATAACAATATATCTATATAGATTCTCCTAATAACTGAATGTAGAATATTCCTATCAAAAACTATCTTGAAAGCTTAAATGGTGTAAACCGAAAAAACACTTACCATTGTATTATATGAGGAAAATTCTAAACATTCTCAGACCGAAATTGATGACAAAAGTATGCTAAGATGAAAAATTGGGGTCTTGGGCGGTGGGAAATAAAGCAATTCTAGGGCTTGTGGGCGAAAAGAGTGGGGAAGATGGGTTGCAATTCCTCTTTAACGTCTCGATGCAAATCAGAGGGTGAACATTACTCTCACTTTCCGTCTTTTTTCTTGTGAAAGCCAAAAAAGTGGTTTAAAGTGAACTTTGAATATATGCGCGCGTGTGTGTGTGTACGTGTGTGCATGCACGTGTGTATGTGTTAAATGTACCATATGTTTGGCTTTAAAGAAGGAAAAAGCACGCATACGAACTTCTTCACTCATTCATTCTTATACATTCACGTACTCATAAACCTACAATCATTGACAGGATAATACCGAGGAAAATAAACGAGGAATCGTATTTATCGATTAGAAGTTATTTGATCATATTTTATTCCTTGGGAAAAAATCCTAGCCTCTAGAGGTGTACACCTAATGACCAAATGGCGTGCTGCTTTATATCTCCGTCCTCAGAAAATAATCGGGCTACCGTCGAGAGATTCTATCGAGGAATTCTATTTTATTTTATTTTTACATGAAACACACAAAAGCTCATGTAGCAGACCTTTTTTCACCAACAAAATATGTATTCAATAATATATTTTAAATGTTGTTTTTTTTTCTATAAGTGTCCACAGACAGATACACATATATACACACACACACACACACACACACACATATATATATATATATATATATATATATATATATATATATATATATATATATATATATATATATATATATTATATATATATATATATGTATATATATATATGTATGTATGTATGCTTGTGTATGTCTGCGTCTGTGTTTAACGAATCAAAGATTTAGCTGTAAGCTAAGAGAAAGTGTGTATACAGTCCCAGGTATGTACAATGAAGACATTTTATCTAGTATTTCTATCTTTTTTGTTTTTTGTTTACAAGAATTGCACGAAGGCCCTCATCGTAGACCTCTACCCCCTACGAGTATGTATTCAACTTTGTTTTTGAAATATTTTTTCTCTTATCTCTGTTGGTGAATTATTATTCATCTCTGTCATCAGTAACGTCGTTTGTAGGAAAAAAAAGCAACCAAAAAACAACGCGTGCGTCGGTAACCATCATTTTTTTCGAGCCTTAAGACCAATATTGATCCAGGACTTCGGGGAAATAGTGTGCTTTACGTAATGTACTTAATGTGATGTGTATGAAGGTAAAAAAAAATACCCAGGAAAATTTTTAGGCGTCGCAATTTGATTTGTGTGTTTTATATGTATGTATACAAAGTCCTATCCAAAATGTCGTACGCTTGCGCAAAATGTACTGTAGACTTCCAAAAATTCACGTAACCTTTAGGTAATTCACTAAATGTGATGTGTATGAGGGCAAAAAAAAAATCCTTGGAAAAGGTTTCAGGCAACTGAATTGGACTTATATTCTGCATATGTACGTATACAAGGCCCTGAAAAAAAGTTTATGCACTTAGTGTGGTGGAAGCATGAAGTTTGGATGAACAAAAAACAGGAATGATGAACGAATTCTGACAGGCACAGCAGTAATCGAATTACAGACAAAATACCAATGGCACAAATAATTCGGTTGCTTGGGTCGATTCACGAGACCAACACATGTCAAAGCATTATTGTGTTGTATGATATCATGCAACCAACATATCTCCTCACAATGGCACACCCAAGGATCATAAGTCGAAATCGAAGAAAGTGGTCGACCAACATATATTTTCACAATGACTAGTGGCAACGTTAAAGTAATAAGTCGACAATAAGATCAACCACATAACTATATATATATAGACCAAAAAATTTGAAGACTGCCAGTATAGTAATGATCTGAGACGAGAGTTTTAAGTTGAAGATTTGACGGCCACACTCACGACCACCTGTGTACTTGAAACAATGTGACATCAACCCGCAACCCATCGGTACCGCTTGAGACGGCCAAAAGCACCTGACCTATCTACACCTTCTTACCACCGGACTCTCTCAAACTATCATCGAAGATATTGACAAGCAATACCTCTTGCCCCACCGAGCATTCATCACCACGTCTCCTACACTGAGGTGTCACAAAGTCTTCGGGTTATCATTAGCAGAAATATATAAAACACTGTCAATACACCTTCTTTCCTCTCCCCTATCCCTCAGCCTCAAGTTCATCATTTCATATACAAATATATTTTTTCTATCCATTTAAGTCCCTGATGCTATTTTTCGAATGACTGTGTATTTGAACATTTGAAGGGTCAATTTAATATCTCAAAGCATCCGATCATTGACGATCGCTCCGAGACAGTATAAATGGCCCTGTGAAATCTTGGACGAGGACCACTGTGACCGGTCTTCTTGATCCTAAACAACGCTGGTGGCCATACGGACCCGGGCTACGGACCTGCTGCTGGCCCATGGCAGTATAATTACTGATTAAGCCGTCTCTCTCTTGCTTTCTCTGTGAGTGATGATTCTGTTTTGACTTCAAACGGAGACAACCGATGTATTTTTGGTTGGCCAAAGTGAAAAAGAATAGAAATAAAGGTTCGATTTTGAATCCCTACGTGAGTCCGGTGTCTATCGTTCCTCCCCTTGCTGCAGCCGCAGTGCGCATATGTACAATGAATCGCCATATGGTGCATGTCATTAAATGGTGCCGTCATTAACCTACAAAAGTTATAAAGTAGAAATTGATCCAGCATAAACTGAATGGAATGTTCCATGACGGTGTCAGAACTCACATTCTTCGACTGACAGTGAATAAGCCAACGAAACTGAGATATGAAATCTTGCATACGCGCCTGAGATCCTGCGCTGTCTAGAGGGTTCTCCACATGATGTTGAGCATGATTCTCTCTTGTGCAAGCTGAATTTTTCTCAATTTGTGGGTTAGTCTCTGGGTTGGGTTCCATGTTCCAGCTCCATAGGTGATTATCGGGGGGATGCATTTGTTGCATACCCTTCTTTTGGGATTAATATCTTTTGAAGGTTGAGCCTCCTTGTGCTTTTATAACTGAATGATCCACTTGATAAATCTGTATCCAAGTGTTAAAAAAATAACATGTAATGAAAAATAATAAAACTGTATCGGAGTTGGTTTTGGAAAACAACTTTTAGCAGGTGTATGTGCACTTCTGGTGCAGAGATCTATCGTTTACCCTAAGAAATCGGGGGATCATAACATCAAAGGTAGGCCAAGAAACATGGAAAACATAACGTAAGTGACTGCTGAATGAGTTCGATCTCAAGACTCATATTCGATTCGTAGTAGTTTTATGCACGAATTCAATTTACAATACATGACAAAATATTTGTAAAAAATGTTTTCAAAGTGAATGTAACACATTAGTAAATAATGGGATGGTTATATTGAAGTGACCGTGGTGGATTATTTTTTGGTACGTATGGAAATGCATTCCGTTTGTTGTCAAATTGAGTTATTATTATTTTGTCACGTATTGATGGCAGATTGTGGACTGAAGATTTGAATTTCTGTGCTTAGATTTCTTCTCAGTAGACTCAGTGAACTCTCACTGAATTCTCATTTTGATTGGCTGGAATATTAGAATCGTGTCACCTTTTCTTAAATATTAGAATTATGCTCTTTATTCAGATAGCATTTTGGTTTCTCCTGGTTTCAAGCTGGTGGCCCACTTGATTCACTTATGATGCATTAGGGTTTTGATAATGTTTTTCTAGACAATATTTTGCTTTGTTCTTCTGGAATTGCATCAGTGGCGTACCAGTGGGATGGACGCCCAAGTTGACACTATCAGAGGGATGACACAATGAAAACTTAATCTTTAAAAATCTTTTATAAAATTATATTTCTTAATTTGATTGATTAAAACTGATTTAAATTTGTCAACTCTGAAACGATGTACAATAATTTGCGTTATCCTCTACGAACGTTTTATTTAAGGTTTTCTGGATTCTCCCAGACTTTTACACGTAGCCATATAATTACTTTACCCTTCTATGGGGATATTTCTTTACTGAGATGCTCAAAATTGTAGCCAACATAAGCCCTAGTGAGAAGGAGAGATACGTTTGGAGGTGGAAGGCATTCGGTGAAAAAAAAGTAAGCTCTGTCCTTAATAAACCTCGTTCAGTGCATTAAATGACAGTTTGCTTGCAACTTGTTCCATTGTCGGTCAGTAACTAAGAAAAAAGTTCTTGTCACTATTATAGTTCCGTGGTCCAGGATTTTGTGCTATTCAGTTCAAGATCTTGGTGTAGAATCTATTCTTGTCACAACAACGAAACATAACATTTACTTCAAGTTTTCAATTTTGAACGTTATTATAGTTGTATTTAAATTGGTTGTTTTTTTTCTCATGATCTTTCGAATTCGATTTAATTCTATTTTTTTCCTCAATTGACACAACAGAAAGCATATTATCGTTGTATTTTGAAAATTGAATGTTTTCTTGAACCTTAAAACTATCAAAACAATAACTTAAATACTAAAAACGTACGATATCTTAATTACAAAAATATAAAAAGAACAATGATTTATTCTCTTAAAAAATCTAATGATGATTGATGTGTTGAATATGAGTCAAATAATTTCGCAGTGTATATTGGCTGCTGCAGAGCTAGAATATCACACAACAGTGCTACTTTCTGCTACAATGATCTTTAGCATTACATTTATACCTACTTTCTTGCTTAAAATCTGAGCGCAATTTATTTTCAAACATGCTCCTACCTAGTTTCTCATCATTAGGTTTAAATTTTAAAATCCATTTTTTTTCAATACAATACCCTCAAGAACAAGGATATATTTAACCTTAAATTTCAAGACTTTTATTCCTAGAGCCCTTTCCTGTTTTGCTTTCCATGACAATCAAACAATTTCAAAAAAAGCGATTGGGTATAGATTTTTTCTCAAGTCTGGATGAGCTGCACCTAGAAGATGAATAGTTTGGTAAATAAGTGAATTTAGTAGTTAAACTTCCCTCTCTGAGATTAGATCAACGAGAATAGTTATCAGAAACTTTTTTTGGTGGAATTAAAACCTACTATTCCGGCTGGAGCAATGGGTGTAATGTAATAAAGATAGGATGATGAGATAAAATTATTTGATCTGGGAAAACATGAGAGGCCAAATACAACGATTCAGACAGAATGTGATATTTCTATCGTAATTTAAAAAAAACAGCACACAGCCAAAGTGCATGATCTTAGAAGAATCGATTTTCTTTGGCAATAAATGTATTATGCTCATTTATTTCGAAAACATTCGCTAGCATGATAGTCATGGGATGCAAAGTCACTCCTTGTTTATATATCCTTCTTCTGTACATACATATGAATCTCTCTCTTTCTCTCTCTCTCTCTCTCTCTCTCTCTCTCTCTCTATCTATCTATCTATCTATCCATCTTTATATATTTATAAATATGGAGATACCTATCTATCAATCTATCTTTACATATTTATAAATAAGGAAATACCTATCTATCTATCTATACATATAGATATGACCAAATATTCATTATCAACTATGTCATCCACGGACGACTGTTTCATCGTATTACAACTCTTCAGTGTGGTTATAGACTTAATATCCATTCATGTGCCGCTCGGCAGGATTGAAAGTTTTGCCACTGACCAAGAATCTGATATTCTATCCCTGCCCGACGCAAAACTGGACCGAATCAAGTGATATGTTTTTTCTATGCATAATTCAACATTAACCAGTGTGCTTATTTGAAGAGTTAAAAGAGCATTGCACGATTGCTTATTTCAGATGGGTGCTCTATCTAAGAGTGCTTAACCCTAAAGGAAAAAGCGTTCTTAACTGATAATCAATAATATATATATATATATATATATATATATATATATATATATATATATATATATGAATCTTTCTCTCTTTTTCTCTCTCTCTATATATATTTATGTCTATATTCATGAGTGTATATACATATTGATATATCTATAAATATGTATTTCTCTTTCTTTCATACATATGTATATTTCTCTCTATATATATATCTCTCTATAAATCTCTCTCTCTCTCCATATATATATATATATATATATATATATATATATATATATGTTATTTTCACTTGGAAAGATCTATATTTATTTCCATTTGGCCTTTTCTCGGAATTCGTTAAGCTTTATTAATATCGACCCTATGTGGGGCTATTCTGGCTGGCCTCTGGCGTCCTGATACATCGAAGATGCTCGCCCCCGTTGAACAACTGAATCCTGGTTACTCAGTAATATGCTTGCCCAGTACTGTTGCGACACAACTGTTCACCATTTATAGACCTTTACCATTCTTCGAGTTGGAGACTTCATTTCTCTTGTGATTTATCTGTTCTCTCATCGAAACCAATAGGAACACATGTTAGAATGGGGCAGTGAATAGTAGTACAAAGTATCGCTAAAAAAAGTACGGAGGATTAAATGACACTACGGCTACAAATCGTTCATGTTCACAAAGTTCTCAATACGCTGGTATAGTTATTGATATATACATTAAATGAAAATATGATTTTTTTTTTAGAAAAACCAAGACAATTATAATACAGTTTAAAGGGTAATATTGAAAGAAAACGAACAGTATACTCTCTTTCCAGTCTGTCAAAATTTATGATCTAATACAATACACTGGCCGTTGGTTAGTTGGTTGGTTGTTTATACACCGGTCAGTCATGGGAAATACCTTTTAATATATCCAACCAACAGTTAAATCCCTTTGGAGGCTCCGAATATTTTTTTTGTTTAAGAAACATGATTGTACACAACATTATTTGTCAATGTCTCAATCGAATTTGCTCCATACTCTCTCTTTATATTACGTTTGTTTACGTAATTGCAGTTGTAAAATTACTAATATTTTGCTGTCATTCTCGACTGAGTGAATAAACTAATTTCTGCATACTTTCAGGGTCATGGAACCTCCACGTTATAGTAAGAATTATATTCATGTAGACAAAGGATATTGTGTAACAATATAAAAAAAATGTGGAACTTTGGTCAGAAGAAAATAAGATAACGAAACTAACTAGACGAGTATGTTTATGACTGAGAAGTAATCTTAATTGTAATAGTTGGTTACTACAAGGAACAATATTAAGAATTTTGTGGCCACAAATTTATCAAAAAGCTCCAGACCTCCGAAGCAAGATTTTTTTATTCAACAGGTCTGCATTAATCTCTGTTTGTTATCCATTTTCTTAATCTAAATCGAAATCAAACTAGAGCAAGTTAACAACACAGAAGTGCCAACAAATGTCAACCTATGATAATGTGCATCAAGATCTTTTGGTGCAGGCTTCATATGAACCTCAGACTTGTACCGAAGGGATTCGTTGTGAAATATTTTTTTGAATTCTCATACATGGAGAAACCCACAAAAAGAAAATTTTAACTAAAGCAAGAAAAAAAAAAAGAAACGAAATTAAAAATAGATGTTTGGGAGAATACCAAAACAATCTATGTAGGAATCATCGTCACCCATTCTAATTTCTGTGTCATCGTCTTTCCTCTTAAAACTACCATTGCAGGAGCACATTGTGGTACACGTAAGGCCGTTCATCCAATATTTGCTCATCTTGTTGTGCATTTACAAATACTTAATTTAATGACAACCACTGGCCCTTAAATTTGATCTGTCGTGATCGGCTCGAACAGACTGCTGGCTGCTTTCCAACCAGAAGACTCTTGGCTTAGAATTTCTGAGATCACCGTGCTTGAATTGAGGTAAACATTGCAGATGAAATGGCTGTACTTTATTCCGGATTTATGTTCTGCTGGAGTCGTTGGCTACTTCTCTGGTTTGACTTGGGATTTTATGTAAAGAAAAAAAAACCCATCGTAAACTTGAAATATCTGAAATATTTCCGGTCAGATGGGCGGTACCGATTCAGAATCAAATAAATCAATTCTTCTCTTGTTGAATCTGATATCATATCAAAAATGCCACCAAGCTAATCGAAGGCTGTCAAAATTTGACTTGAACTCCTCACAACTTTTAATTGATAAAACACTTAGCTCTTTAGCTGCAGCTAGTAAGACCGTAAAATTCCAAGATTGCTGCAGACATTTTATCACCGACGGGTTCATAGGCTACAACTACATCTGTCTCGAAAATTACTATTTTCAATCAAGATACTGAGACTTTTTGGAAAGCAAATCAAGAGCCAAAGCCCATCACTATCCAGATAGCAAACAACGAACTCTTAAAAAGGGTTACCCCCAGATAGGCCAATCCCATGACAAATCATCGAAGTAACTGTTTCGTCACTGTGTATTTCACGATTGTTGTTAATGGGTACGTTGCTCTACACTCTTTTTCATACATAAATATATATTTTTTCCTTCTTTTTCCCAGGCGGCAATAGACTTATGGCTCAAAGTGAGTAGTGCCATTGCGTTGGTTTCAACCTTCCCTGCTCAGGCTCTAAATATCACATTACTAGTCATTCGACCGTTTCAATATGTGAGATAGAATTAGAAGCAACATGATTTACTTTGCACTATTTTAGAGATTGATCCATACCCTTTAAAAGGGTATTAATGCAAATGAACGCAAACAGGTCCCGCCATATGCCAAATCTGGTTCCCCAGAAACCATTCTCTTAGTTATTATCCACTCAGTCAACTTGCACTTCATGTTTTTTTTCTTTTCTTCAATATAAAAAGAAGACAGTAAGCCAACTGCCGACTAACTTTTGTCCAGACTTGATTGTCCCTTCATTTCTGCATGTGAAATCGCAGTTCTGGTAACAATGAAGTCGTTATCTTTTATTTTAATGCGCAAGGTCACACCTTATCTTGTCACTTGGATTCCAATGAAGAACTAAGGTATCACTCAGATATCAATCGATCCTGATCATAAGATATAGATTATTGCATCAACAGCACAATGAATATCTTTGCAAAGCCCTGAGATGTTTTCATTATTGGAGGCTTCTTTATTGTGTCCACAGATGCCATTCAATCGAAAATTATAACTTTCCGTTCACTTCAATCAGCTATAATATCAATATTATCTCGGTTATCATTTTTGTTACTACGTTTTAGATTTCATGAATGATTGGTGGTTCGTCAGATGCGAAATGAATGGTACTATCCTGTGTAAATATCGTTGAAGGTCGTTGAATAACAGAAATCTCGTATTGTCAGCCAGAGGGTTTTTCAGTTCGATCTCGAGATGCCATCACACGTCGTGACAGCAGGCGCTACTCTTTTCGGAGTCTAACAACTTGATCTTTGGGTTTGAATTCGACAGCCTGGGAATTATCAAGGTATTTAGGGGGTTTTCTCATAGGAATTAATTCCTAGATCGATACTTCCCCACAAAGGTTTGGGTTGCATTTATGCATTCGTTGTACAAGCATATACCTTCCTTCTTATCGTCAGAAAGTGAATGGTCAAATTTTGTTTATAAAACTGCTTCTGTTGCAATATTGAAAATTTAATTTACTTCACAATTTTCTTCCAATGCAATACATGTATCTAGTAAACATTCATTGTTAGTTGTGACACGAGACTTTGTATCTCTGGTCAACCGATAGAGCTATTCTTGCTCTGTTCCTTCTTTTCCAAAAATTGCATAAAAATTTTCAATGAAATCATTCATCTCTGACATGACAGGAAAGTGAGTTTTCCATCACATATCACACTTATAGGTAACCTTTCAGTCATATCCTATCACGCATTTTTGAGTTATGAGAGAAAGAAGCTCATTTTCGGCGTTTTCCCCCCTCTTTTACCCCTTGAAATCCTGAACGAAACCATTCCTGACATAACCAACGTTGTCGAACCATTTATCATCATAGATCATACTTACTGGAAAATCTTCAGCCAAAAATGATGACCAGTCTCTTCAGTTATACACGAAAGAAAGACATTTTGGGTCATTTGGGGTTTTTTGATTTTTTTTTTGTCCCAAATTTCTCACGGTAGGCAATAGTGTCACCTTATTTATATCATACCACTCGTTTGTACATTATTAGCAAAAAACAACGACAGAGGAGTGACCGTGAGTAGTTTGACACAGAAGCAGACAGAATCACTTGTTTTAATTTTTGTTTCAACTGTTTGATAGCGCCAACACGAAATGATTTAATCGCATAATTCCTATACTGCAATGAATTCGATAACCACAATTTATCTAATTTTATCTATGGCAAAATGTGTTTCATATAACGATGTTTCAGTTAAAGATTAGGTTTCCAGGAACCTAGCTACAATGGTGATGGGTGAGTTGGTGAATATTGTACTAATCACCCCTGTAACAAGTTTTTTTTTGTTTCTCTTCTAAAAACAAGAACCCTAAATCCAACGATGCAGTTACCATCCTTACGTCAATATTAGTAGCATTATTAGTTGTTGTAGCAATGATAGTAGGAAAAGGAAGGAGGGGATGGTTCTCCCAAATAAGTGGCCATTAAAAAACTATTGGCAAGTTTAAATCAAAGTAAATGTATTATTTTTTTTATCAATATTTTTTTTCTGAAGTCTAACTGTATGGCCATTTTGTTTGATAAATGGGCTTTCAATGAGAATATATGACATCCTTAATTATGAAGTTGAACAGTTTTGTCAATTTTAGCCCTTTTTGTGTGTAATCTTAGCTATTGATAACAAATGACACTTTGCTACACTGAAAAAAAAAACGCTTAATACGTCATTTATTGATCAGAGATGTTCTTTTAATGACGTCGCACATTCTTTTATTTCCCCATTTCTTTCTTGCATAAACATAATCAACAGACCGACTGACTGACCGACCGACCGACCAAAATGTATTTTATAGAGATGTGTTGGACACATCTAAAAATCATTTAAAAAAATTGAAATCCATATAGTCCAAGCCTTTTTAAAGTCAAAATTAAACCACTTTTAGCTTTTTCGAAAGGAGGCAAAAAGGAAAATCAATTTTGACCCTCATTTCCCACCCAACAATGATAGGGACAGCACACAGCTCACTTTGTAAGTCTCCCTACGAACCAAACCTTCAGTGACTCACCCTTACATATCGTCATTACTATGTATATGAGTCTATGAACGTTGAAAAATATCCCCACATAAATTAATAAAACCTAACGTCATTTTGACTCGCGAAAAGTATTTCATAGAAATTTACTCGTAGATAGCAGAGCAAAACAGTATATCAGTGGATTTTTTTCCATGGGGTTTAATTAGTGGATATAAATATTTCTTATTCGCCCTGGTTTAATCTCAAAGAGAATGACAAAGTTCTGATTTTGAGTATTAACAGTCGGGAAAGTAACTGGATATCAGAGCTGAAGGCCAAACAAGCCTGATAATTCGTGACGGCTTCTAAGATTGGGTTATTAACTCTAAAATATAATCGATTCTGTTCACCATGGAAGAGCGAATCTGCCTTTCCTATAAACTGTCAAGGCGTTTGGTCTGTATCCAACACAAAGGATAATATAGTGCCGTCTAGAGCAAATGAATAAAACAGCATTTTTCTTTCATGTACAAGGAAAGATCAAAACCTTGTTGATTTGCTTTCTTCTACTCTTTGAACGTCTGTGATAACAAAGAAGAGAGACTGCAACCCTCTGCTAACACCGTAGACTAACTATAGACTGAATAGAAATAAAATATCGAAACACCCTGGACATAACTTTATATGTACAAATATTGAGCGGCTTCCCTTGAAATTTAAATTTAGCCTTTTATTTACGACTCGTTTTTTTAAAACTCCTTCTCCTTCAGAATAATACATCTCTCAATCGAAAAAAAAACAAAAAAGAAAAACGAATTCTTAAAGCAAACCCATGAATTTGACTGCTTCTTCCCTATCCCATGGTCCGACGTACCACAAAGGTTTTATAGAAATCCATTGCAACCCCCAGGAAATTTCGTGCAGAATAGTTGGCTGAGTTGAATATCACAAGTGAGGACGGGAAAATGTCGCTTTCGAAGCAAGTGTACTCCAAAAAGTGGTGTAGGAGACCTAATGGTTAGCTACTCGGAGAATGGAACTCCAGCTGGTACGGTCGCTATGACCAAGTAGCAATGGATTTTGAAACGGATGATCCCCACCCTAGTGTACATAGCAGGAAAGTTGCAGACCCTCAACGTATTAAAGCAATCCGTGTTGGGCGTTTGGCTAGCACAGCAGTTCTGTGAAAACTAACGATTGTAACAAACAATGATTGAATATCCATGTAGACCAAAAATATTGCCTCGTTTATGTTGCGACACTGGGAGCAACTTTGCTTCGCTTATTGCTTATGTTTCCTATTCATGCTTGTTTCATGTTTTGAGAAGATATTTTTGAACATCTTTTATAGAGAGATAGCTGCGGAATAACGATCTACTATAGCAGTCCAGTGATTCAATTCTAAACGATATATTGTTGATCTTGTTGCTATTTGTTTCAAGTTCCAAACTAATATAATTGTTTAACTCTAAATTTGTTGGATGAGAAAATGAATTCGTGGAATACTCGAACATTCAAGTGATTTCATGAATTCCTCAGATCAACAACCAGTTTGTGTTACTCAACAGCTTTGTGGCGCTGTGGCGCTGGCTGATCATTAATACTCAAATAAGTTGGATCCTGACTGGATATATATATATATATATATATATATATATATATATATATATATATATATATATATATATATATGTACATGTGTATGTATGTGTGTGTGTGTGTGTGTATGAGACACAGACACACACACACACGTAGATATATGTGTGTGTGTGTTTGTGTGTGTCTCATACGAAAAAAAGAAAGTATCCTTTCTTCTTCAGCGTTCTTCAGCTTTCTCAAGTAATTTGTATGAGTGGCCTCTGTTAGATGCATGGACTTTGCGTGATATTTCCACAAAATTCAAGAATAATATATATATATGTAGGATTGAGCACTCTTTAAGTGAGGTAAGCTTACGCGATGCTCTTCAATAGGAATTGAGCACTCTAGTGGATAAGGGATTTCTGTATAATTTAAATGTAACGCTTAAATTCAGCCCATCTGCCTGTCCAGCTCCATAGCCCAGAGGTAGGATATCGGCCTACGGGTGTAAAATGGAGTTTTCAATTCTGCCTCGCGGTACTGGAAGGGATAATGGAAAGGGAAAGTCTATAGTCACACTGAAGTGATGTAATACATCCGAACAGCTGTGTGTGAATGACACTATATATATATATATATATATATATATATATATATATATATATATATATATATATATATATATATACTAATGAGGTTACTGAAAATCAAACAACACTTGAAAACCTGCTATATTTTATGAATATTCATAAGATAACGCCGGAGGTACTTGATCAATTTTTCCCAAAACTGAAAATTCATTTAATCGTTTTAGGCGGTAGAAGTTCACATGTCACAATGGTCTATCGGATTTAAAGTGTTCCTATGTGTTATTGTTGCATTTTGGGTCCGGATAGTGTAAGATTCTTCTACTGGTTGGAAGAGAAATCAACATTCACAGCTATGCGTGACAAATGGAAAGTAAAGATTCAGTTTAAAATTATAGCTACATCATATATTGACACCCCCTGTAAAAGCTGAAGGAATTATTTTTAAATCAGATATTTTCAGATATATGATATTCAACTGGACAGAAAGCATACAAAATTGAATCTCAGTCTAAAAGATAATTTTTCCCGGTCTCTAACCGCTTGGCTATTGAGAAGGAATGATTTTATATAAATAGAAAAATCTTCGTATAGGAGCTAATAAATGAGTACGGGGACGAAATTAAAAACAAACAAACATTGACCTCCTAAAATGTGCGTAAATTCAAATTAACTGTGAAAAGGCTGTTCCGAGATATATGAAGTTTTAAGTGTATAACTCTATTTTTGAAAAAAATCATCAAACTTTTTTCAGAGGGCATGGATGCAGACCCTCAAAGATATTGCAAAATTCGACCTAATAAGTGCGCTGTAGGGAAATTGAGGACTGCTGATTTCGAATATGCCTTAGTAGTTCTCGTCTTATGGAAGTACAAACATTTATCTATCTATCTACATACGGATATATATATATATATATAAGCACATACTTTACTACTTGATAATATATATTCATGGATAAATTGACGTATAGATGTATGTGTGCATATATATATAGATATATATATATATATATATATATATATATATATATATATATATATATATATATGATGTGTATGTGTTTCCTGGTAGTTGAGTCATCAATAAGAAAACCGAACTTGCTTGGAATGCAGGAATTGGGTAGAATGAAATCAGATGGAAAGCATTTACTATTGTAATACTCTTATGTAAAATAGGATTTGCCTTCCTTCTTCTCTGAGGAATATATTCAAAAGATTCTAAATGATTCTGTCGTTCTTGCTTCGAACAAAGTACACTTAGAGGAATTTATGTTTTCCTCTGAATACAAATGATTTATTATATATATATATATATATATATATATATATATATATATATATATATATATATATATATATATATATATATATATATATATATATATATTCAAAAATGTATTTAAGCAGAAATCAATAACATCATTATGTTATATATGTATGCATGGAATGTTCACGAAAGACATGGTTTTGAAAAATTATCGAAGCAAAAATCTTTAAGATATCGACATGCACAATGCGCATTTAGTAGAGGCACATTCGATATCATTGATGCAATTTACAGTTGCATAATGCGTATATTTTCCAAAATCATGATGAATTTCTTATTTACTTTTATAAAATCTTGAGTCAGTGCCACCAAGCACACCAGTTGGTGTAAAATCTTGCAAATTTGTATGAGCACTCTATTAGACATGTTAAACAGTTACTTTGATATTTGAAAATGTTGAACAATTTTATTTTCAACTTAAATTTTTCTGATTGTGTGTCAAGCTACCAAACGGTGCGTGGTGTACAAAATTGGTGTAATAAACTTCAAGTATGCCCTTACAATCTGTGCACCGAGAGTATCAATAGCATCAATAGTTTTTTGAAAAAGCCTTTTTCTTTTGCAAATACCTTGTCTGTATAAATAATAAGAGCAGATTCATTTCATGACCATTGTGAATAATGGCATATATATATATATATATATATATATATATATATATATATATATATATATATATATATATATATATATATATACACATATACATAATGAGTCTTTACTTAAGATTATTCTTCATATTGGATCGGCGCTGTTTACTAACGGCTGCAGACTGACGATCTCAGTATTGTGATGAAAAACGACGAAGACTGAAAATAAAAAGAAAAGCTCGTCAAAATTAATGATGTGTGGCAGAAGGAATCAGCAAAATATGTAATTCACCAAGATTATGTTCCTAATATTACCCAAATCTTATGAATACCAAAATATTTGCATTTATCGATTTTTTTTTCTTCTCTTTTAAATGATTCATTATCTGCGAAATGTCTGGAAGCTTTATACGCTTAGAATCATTGAAAACTTCTGGCCGAACAGCAGATTTTATGTAATCCTAAAAGTAGTTCAAGAGATTTTCGTCTTTGCTTTTATTTATTCACTGCGTTCATACCGTTACTCCCATGTGTATCATTGTGCAATACCTTGCAGGTGCCGGTGCAGTGTATAGTTACATAGTTTGGGCTGAACCATAATGCAAGCATCTGACATTATCAGGCGGATTATATTCCATACCAGTCTTCTGTTTGTCATCAAATGCTTACTGGTAGCTCTTCACATAATATATATTTCAATTACTCATCGCTGATAGAAAACACCAAACTATCTCCAACAGCACAGATACTAACCCTCCTCCGAATGTTTTACATATTTTGTGAGCTGCTTTAGCCATTTTTGTTCCAAGTTTAAATTTGCACGGTGGACTGTGAGTATAATCTTCTGAATGTTATATTTTAATAAATCATGTGTGTATATCTTATGTTGTTGAAAAAGTGTTGTCTTTTAAAAAGGTTTCTTTTTCCAATCTGATAAAAATAAAATATCTAAAACATCAGGAAAGTTGTTGTCGACCTGTTATTTCGTGAATAATTTGTGTTGATATTTCGAAAAATTAGGAATGTAACCTCCACACGGTTTTAATAGAAAACGAATTCCGTCTTGAAATCCTAAGAAAAGTATCTCGAACACCCTGGTATCAGTAAATATATAGGAGAGATTTGAACCAGCAATTTTGTTAGTTGGGACACCCTGCTGACCTTTTGTCAAGTTTTGCATTTCGTGCGAATACAGAATAACTACAATCCCTTGTTGCAAATTATTTACTAAAACCTTTTTCTCCCTGAAAGAATGCATTGAAAAACCAAAAGTTCGATCCTATTTCCATGTCCTCTCCGATCAGGAATTCATCAAGTGATTTCATTCATCCTATAGAAACAAGAAAGATAGCAGACCTTCAGCAGGTGCAATAAACCGAAAAAGTGTTGTATTTGCGATTCTGGAAAATAAATTGTTTTGCTTTTTTAGGTGGAATTCATTTGCAGGCCTGAAAGGGTTCTTTTCAACGTTTCAACTCCCATTCTTCCAATACAGAAGGGATGTTTGTGTGGACATTCGATTATACAGAAAGAAATCCCTAGATTATGCAACCTTTCTTTTATAACGCAACGATTGGCGAATTACGGTGAGAATGCTGAGTTCCGCATAATAAATGCTACAAATACAGGTATGTGATTGTATGAGATATACCGATGAGCCAAAACATCAAGGATGTTAATGGTTCTGGGGAGCAAAGTTGTAGGTCAATGGGGTTGAGAAATGGGGAGTCTGGTGAGCGGAGGAATACGGTGAAGAATTCTTTCTATGTTTCTGACACCATATAAGTAAGAATGGATCAGTCTGATACGTTGACATAATCAATATCTTAATCTATTTTTTTCTCATT
Source organism: Thysanoteuthis rhombus (assembly GCA_963457665.1). Classification (NCBI taxonomy): domain Eukaryota; kingdom Metazoa; phylum Mollusca; class Cephalopoda; order Oegopsida; family Thysanoteuthidae; genus Thysanoteuthis; species Thysanoteuthis major. The sequence continues at coordinate 45,438,380 of OY735199.1, read as the reverse complement.
GGATAATGTACGATCAACAAGATTATTATTCACCACAGAATTGGATGCGCACACTAGGAAGGACTTTAGGTTAGAAAAAAACACTGGTTCAATAAAATAAACTTGAAACCGCTACAAAATGTTTTCACCACACTTCAACAAATTTTCATTGAAATTCATAGAGAATCTTCGGTTATGTTTTGCTGTGTACATATAGCTACAATGTAGGGGAGGAAACAGTGAATAATTTGCTGGATCCGACAAAAAACGTTGATCCCCTATCATCTAGCTCATTGTCCACCTTTCCGCAAAATTTAACGAATTCATTACGGATATTGGGCTGTGTACCACGAACTCGGATGCTATGTGCAGGGTAGGTGGGTGGAGGAATTTCCTGGATCCCCCGATGTAAACAACCCCTCCCTAGTCCATTGCCCAACGTCCTTCAGATTTTCGCTGGAATTCATTGATAAGTTATGGAAATGTTTTGTTGTATACAAATAGCAATGATGCAGGGTAGGTGATCGCAAAAACTCCTGGATGAACCCCTAAACGTATTCAACAAAATTTCACTGAAATCACGGCAGGGATGTCCCCGAGAAGATTAATTGGTCCAAAATGTACCTCTCAACGAAATTTCATTACAATTCATTGAAAACTTCTGAAGATATCGTGTTATATCAAATATCTACCATACATGAAAGATAATCTTGAATAATCCCTGGATCAGCCCCAAAATGTATTGACAAGCCTTCAACAAAATTTCATTGAAATTCATTGAGAACCTTTGGATATCTTGTGCAGTGCACATATGGCTACGATGTCGGGAAGATGACAGTGAAAAATTCATGAATCTGTCTCAAAATGTAAGCACTTCTTCTGAAGCCCTTTGGCCACTCTTCCTCAAAATGTCAATGAATTTCATTGAGAACTCCTGTTGATATTGTGCTGTGTGCATATAAATACGATGCAGGGGATGTGAAGGTAGAAAATTCCAATTTCTGCCTCTACGTATTTAACAATCCTTCGTGAGTCCTCTGCCAACCCCTGCACAAAACGTCTCTGAAATCTATGGAAAATTTTTGGAAATATTTTGTCGTGAATCCCAGCTAAGAAATAACACCTTCCAACAACAGTTTCATCAGAATAAGTGATCATGTGAAAACAACATTCCAAAAAAGTGCTATCTGGATATCATGTTACATAACAAAAAAAATACACATTAAAATTGTATCAGTATATCAGATTACCTATGAAATGAACTTCCACAAGAAGTGCTATCAGAATATGAGCTCAGGTAAAAACAAAATTGAAAAGGGATTATCAGAATATGAGATCAAATATAAATCGAGGAAAATGTTATTAAGATATGAGGTTGAGTGAGGTCAACTTCCAACAAAAGTGTTATCAGAATATGAGGTCAGGTAAGAAAACAATTTAAAATGATTTTGTTTGGAAATGATCTCCAGCACAACATCAACGTGAAAATGTTATTAGAAAATGAGATTAGGTAAAAAAAAAAACTTCCAAAGAATCTGTTATCAGAATATCAAATTCAGTGATAAATCAACACAAAAAATTTATCAGAATATGAGTTTAGCTAAGAAATGACGTTCGATGAAAAAAGTACTTTCAGAATAGGAGCTCAAGTGGAAAAAAAATTCCAAAAATAGTATCATCAGAAACCCAAAAATGTGCTATAGCAATATGATGTTGGATAAAAAATCGTTGTAAAAATATTATCGACGTACAGGATTTCGTAAAAAATTAACTTCCTGAAAAAAGTGCATCCAGAATATGAGGTAAAATAAAATAACTATGTGTTATCACAATGGTTTGAGGCAACTTGCAAATACAAAGTGTTATCACATAAAACAATAAATGGCATAAACCACGGGCCCGTGTAATTGTGAGGTAAATCAAACTCACCGCACTAAAACACAAGGGTAACGGTGAAAACCACCCGAGAATATTATATTCTCTAAGTTAGAGAATCCTATTTCAAGAGCGGCAGAAATGACGACCGAAGAAATAGAGTGTGAGAATCATTTCAAAACAACGATCTGAAAACAGCCTCTCTCGCTGAGAGTTGTTTTGAAATGATATTTAGCTATTTAGATTCAGCCTTGAAAAGTACATAAAAACTCAATTGTGAGATTAGAAATTACATTTAAATACTACTGTGTTGGTTAAAAAAGTAAAGTTTGAAGGGAATAATATCTTTGTCCTGTACATTCTGCTCACAGTCAGAAAGTAGCTCTCACTACTCAGAAGGAAAATTCGTGTGTTATTCATTATGGACCAGCTAGGTCTGTCTATTAACGACTGGATCTGTTTGTCCCTGTGCCTCCACCTCCTTAAATGATGGTGTTGATTTTGATACCCCTCACGTCACTCATGGCATGTTTTATCAAGCATCTTCGGGAACAGCCTGATAAGCTCATGTTTGCTGTATCAAAAAGACAAACGAGGAACGTTGTTTACCCAGAAGCACTGGAGTGAAATTGATGCCGAGATTGTGCGTATAAAAGCAACCGAGATTTTTAATTTAACTTGGTTGACATTGCATTATTTGTTGGTTGATTGTGGGTGGGAAATGTTTGGGATTTCGACTTTATAAGTAAAGGTTCAAACAAGATGGAATAATCGAACAGGATTTCAGCTGCCTATCCTCCATTTTTAATATATATGAAGCAAGAAATATATGAGCTCTGTCTCCGTCTAACACCTCTGAACATATATACATGTACACACGTGCTGAAACCATCAAATTCACGTTATTTAGTCAGTATATTATAAAATGATTGTTAATTTTGTATCAGAACGACTAGCTGTATTATATACTACTACAACTACTACCACTATCATCATCATCATCATCATCATTATTATTATTATCATCATTATTGTTATTATCAATAATAATATTTATATAATAATAGTAGTAGTAGTAGTAGTAGTAGTAGTAGTTTGTGATTGCTATGATAAAACATTCCTAAACATTTAGAAAGAACTAATTATATTAGCCAAACTAGCAAAAAACGTTATAAGTTTTTAAAATATCAATTTATCAGATTGAAAACAAATCGGTGCAGTTGAACCAAATTACCTGGATGTAGCTCATATTCTCTGTTAGTCAAACATATAATCCAGAATAACTGATCTTAGGACTGATCTTATATCCAGTCTGAGATTGATGAAAATTTTTACATACCAAATCACATCCCGTAGCAATGAAATCCTGGAGCCTCAAATGAAGTCAACGTAATACAAAATCTATTTTTTTGCGTGTTTGAATGCTTGCGTGTGCATGTTTGAATCTCTATACATATATATGTATGTGTATGTGAGTGGGTAAACCGATAAGTATGGAGCGAAATGTCACATGGTTAACAACTGATGATCCCAACAAGAAACAATTTACACATTGCACGATAACAAAGTATGAAGGGAAACAAGGGAAAAACTCTTACATGAATTGCATTGACAGATATTGGGAGATAGGTGACTGATGTTATCCAAAAATCTCTTGAAAAGGTGTTTTAATGTTCAGTGTTTAAAGCCGTAAAGTTTTGTAGAATATACATATATATATATATATATATATATATATATATATATATATATATATATACTAGCTTAAAACTGTCCGTACAGTCAGGTTTAGATATATAGAAATCAGATTGTTTTAATCACTTATAAGGCCCCACAGGGATCATAGAGCGTGTGTATAGCAAATAATTCGAGCTCATGAGCTCATGTTGAGCCGTAGAAACAGACCTGCAAGTGTTGCATGTATGTAAGTTGGATATGTTTGAACCACTTGTCTGCAAAAATCATGGATATGTAATAGGTGCAAGCATCTTCAAGATGTCACGGACTTCGTCCATGCGGGATACATAGCGTTTATAGCCATGATCCGGTGAGGTCAAGGGAGTCTTTTTTCAGTCTGGGTCGAAATCCATTCTAATACTCCCTGGTGAATGGTGTTTTGGTTAGTGCAGCGATGTGAGAACTTCGATACCTGCAAGTGACCTAGCTCTTGTAACTACCGCTGCAATAAATTCACTTAGTAGAAGGTACATCTTCAGCAACAAAAGTCTTCCACGGTGATCGGCAGAGAACATTCAAGAAATATCAAGCGTCAATTGAACTGAAACTGCAGATAAACTTCAATTCTAAGTGTCACAGTAAATCTTTTCTTCACCAAATGATGACAATGAAGAATATGAAAGCAACAATCATTTGAAAACGATGCAGAGCGTTGTTTTGAAATATTTAGATATTTCGGACCTGCCTTGAGAAGTAATTTTTATCAATTTATTTTGAGACACATTCTCTGGGCGATAAATTTATTGCACATTGAAAATGTATCATTGTATTTCCTATGAACATCACCACAAATTTGGGTTGGCTTCATAAAAAATTGTGGATTTGTTCCTCAAGCGAACACATATTTTATTGTGAATGGAAAAAAATAACCCCTTTTAACAGAGCATTGTTTTGAAAGTTTCGATTCCCTTGCCTTCCACACACTCGTAAAAAATGTCTGTCTACTCTTTTCCATGATCACTCGAGACGCGGATCGCACCATCTTTACATTATTTTAGATGGTCACAAAATATGTGTTCAATCCAGTATTGTTTTCATTATTATTATTATCATTATTATTATTATTTGGAATCTCACGCCAGTTGCCTGGTGGTAACCGCTGGAGTTTGAGTGACAGCAAGTCTCCTCAAGTCTCCAGCCCTCTTCTCCTAGTACTAGCAGGTCGCAGTAATTCTGCGATTTACAGTTTCACACCAGTTGCCCAGTGGTTATCGCTGAAGGCTGAGTGACGATAAGTCTCCTCAGGTCTTCAGCTAACGTCTCCTCTCTCTTTCGCATATCATGACAGAGCTACAATTCGTTGCAGTACTTATATCTCTAGCACCTTCCTCAGTATCCGTGCAGTTCCCAGTAGTGCTGTGGTCTGTACGGTCTCTATACTCCCCCTAATCCCGATCTCCTCCAGTCTCTCCCTCAGCGTTTTGGGGACAGTACCTAGTGCACCCACTATGACTGGTACTACCCTGGTTTTCATGTTCCACATTTTCCTTAACTCCCTTGCTAGGTCCTGGTATTTTCCCCTTTCTTCTCCCTCCTTCTTTTTTACTCTATGGTCTGCAGGTACAGCAACGTCTACTATTTGGCAGGCCTTCCTTTTTTCGTCTACTATTACTAAGTCCGGTCTTCTTGCCTGGATGAGGTGGTCAGTTTGGATGTCAAAGTCCCAGAGTAGTTTGTGGTTGTCATTCTCTACAACTGCCTCTGGCTTGTGCTGATACCACTTTTCCACATGGCTGAATCCCATTCGTTTGCTTAGTTCCCTGTGTATCATCGTTGCTACTCTATCGTGTCTATGCTTATACTTCTTCTGGGCGAGTTGACTACATTCACTTGTTATATGGTTTACTGTCTCATCTCTTTCACCGCACATGCGGCATTTGCTGTTTGTCTGTGTTCTGTCGATTTTTGTTTTTATGTAGTTCGTCCTTATGCTTTTGTTTTGGGCTGCCATGATGAGCGATTCTTTTCTCTTTATTATTATTATTATTATTATTATTATTATTATTATTATTATTATTATTATTATTATTATTATTATTATTATTATTATTATTATTATTATTATTATTATTAATCGAACATCCTCACAAATCGAGTAAGAAGACCATGAATAGTGGAACATATCAGAAAAGACAGAGTGAGAACATGCCGTACGTGAAAAACATGATGTTAGCTCGATAAACATTATTGATTTTGCTAAAAATGAGGGAAACATATGATCTCATTTGCATATAGTCATATTATTAAAGGTATATATATATATATATATATATATATATATATATATATATATATATGCGTGTGTGTGTGTGAGAGAGAGAAAGAGAAAGAGAGACAGTATGTTTATGTTTATGTGTGAATGGATAAAAAGATGATAGCGGCAGATTAGGATCGATATATAATCATATCTCCTTCAGTCATTAAACCTCAATTAAACGTACGGGTCATGCACTGACAATAGTTCTCCGTTCCATACCTTCTTTAATCACTTTCAAGTGTCGGATCACAGAGCATTGTACAAACCAATTGCGCACGATTTATTATTCATTGAAAGCAAATTAGATCGCGACAAGATCAAAGGCGCCAATCGGTGGTTAGACAAGGGCAATAACTCGTGTCCGGACATTGTAGAGTGATTAAACTTCGTTCAGCATCAACGCTGATCAGAACATCAAGCTACTTTTTGATGACATTCATCCAAATTAGATCTTAAGGTTGCCATGTTTTCCATTAACCCCCTTGACCAGAGATTTGTGCTCCTCTCTGTCTTATTCCTATTCAATACATACATTCGTGTCTCATATCATTATCCAGTATCAAGCGAGGAAAGACCAATTTTCCACTTCCTTGCATCTGCCTGCGTCGTTTTTTATTGCATCGTGGCCATCAATTATTCGAGGTTAGACGCCATTGTGTCGTCCCACCGCTATGGCGTTATTTGCGGATCTACACTGCTCAACACTCTGAGTGCTTTCTGCGGATATCTTCGTAGATAGCATCCTAGGTCACAACTGCTAAATGTGAAGGCATTCGTTTTTCTAGGAGAACTTAACCTCCTATACTTCCGTGGTGGAACTATATATAACTATATGACAGTTGTTCGTCTGATTCATGATCTCAAGGAACCAAGTAGCACAATAATGATTGTATATCTGTGAAAAGACGAGTAGTATCGGAAGTGTTTACACAAACTTTCAGTCACTTATCGCATCAGTTGCACAAACTTTTGATCACTTATCGCATTATTTACGTATTTCTCACCAGGGCAGAGTTTTGTGTATCAGAATCAGCAGAAAGCAATGATTTTGAATGAAGATTCTTTAGGTAAGGAAAAAAAAAAAGAAGCCCCCCCCCTGATTTGAGAGATTTTTAGTACACGGTCTGGCAATACACCTTTCTCACTATTTCAACATGTAAGATACACACCATTAGTCTAGTAAATATCGAAGATGTTTGTGTACTTAGCTTATTCCTGGCGGAATAAGTTACGTATTGGCTGTTTTCATTGTAAAACCCTGTCCACTCAGAAATTTAGCATTACAATATCTTCCTATCTTTTTCACATTCGACATTTACTAATCTTAGTAGATGAGGAGGTTTCCTGCATTTGGGGAATCCACTTTCCGCCATTTTTCAATTTTACGGAAAAAGGCGAAAAACGGAAATAGCGTTCAGCGTTTGTTTTGCAGCAAACTGTTATAAATTCAGCACACGTCTTCTCCCTCCCCACAAAACTCATGTCAGCTATACTCTCCACGAAACCACTCTCCGATGAGTCAGATGCAATTATATCTAGTTTTGGGGCCTTGCAACGTTCAAAATCTCAGTGGTCGGTGCTTGAGCTCTAATAACAGCGATTAATTCGAAAAAAAAATGCCCAGCCCGACCTACTTGGACAATTTGCTCGGCGCAGTTTTTCTATACTACTTTTTGCCCCTCTTATGGGTATGTGCCCTATTAATCTAAGACCACAAATCTCAATAATGCACCAAGGAGTAAAAAAAAAAATGACAGAATCGGAAGAAAGATCAACCATTTATGAAAAAGATATTACGATTTGATTTCCTGGATTCGTTTGCTAATCCCGTTCCTTCTTCAAGGAGCACTTAACGATGACTAAAAACTGTAGCAAGAAAAAAAGTGAGGATGTAGTATTGAACATGAAAAAGTGTATGAAATTTCGGGTGTTCTTTGTTTGGGATGGAGGAGGAAGATTGATCATAGGTGCAAGTGAAACGGGGTCAAAATGCAATATGCTTTTCATCAGCTTAGTACTACATCCTGATACTTGTGGAAGAGCATTTTCACTGTATTCTTCATCGGTGAATAATTCTTGGAGACGTCTACAAATGAGGTTTATATGTTTCGAGCTGATCTTTATGGCAATGAAAGCAAATTCTGAGATATAATACATTTGTCCTTGAATCTTTCGATTCTCTTTCTCTCTTTCTCACAATCTCTGAAAATCTATCCCTCTATCTATCTATCTATCTATCTATCTATCTATCTATCTATCTATCTATCTCTCTCTCTCTCTCTCTCTCTCTCTATATATATATATATATATACACATATATATATATATATATATATATATATATATACATATATATATATATATATATATATATATGTGTATATATATATATATATATATGTATGTATATATATATATATATATGTACATGACTATATATATATACGTGAATCTCTATCTTTATATATACACATATATGGATATATATATATATATATATATATATATATATATATAAATATATATATATATACATATCTATATATACATATGAATATATATAGGTATATATATATAAATCTGCATAAACATAAACGAATCAATCATTTATATATATATATATATATACATATATATATATATATATATATATATATATATATATAAATCTAAATGTATATATGAATCTATATGCATATTTGTATATATATCATTACATAGACATATATAGATCTATGTTTTTGAGACTATATGAATATATATATATATATATATATATATATATATATATGATTCATTACAAACATATATATATATAAGAATCCGTCTTTCTCCACGTACATATGAATATCTCTGTATATTTGGGAATCTATATATCTATACATATGAATTTTTTCTCTCTATATATATGAATCCTTCTATATATTCATATATATCCATATATATTCATATATATATTCATATATATAAACATACATAAATATATATATATATATATATATATATATATATATATATATATATATATATATAAATATATATATATATGAAACAGCACTCTTTTAGTGAGATAACTCGTTCATTGTAAGCTTATACAATGCTCTTTGATAGGAACAGAGCATTGGGGATGGATGGGGAATATATTCTAAATAAATATATTGCTTATATCCAACCCTACTGACCGTCCAGTTCTGAGGCTCGGAGAGACGATACTGAACTCAAGTCCTAAAGAGAAGTTTTCAATCTTACATCGTGGTACTGGATGGGATAACAGATAGTCTATAGCCACATTGAAGAGTCGTAATACAATGAAATAGCTGTCTCTGGAAGAGTCAATATATATATATATATATATATATATATATATATATATATATATATATATATATATATATGCGTATATATATATGTGTGTGTGTGTGTGTGTTTATTTGTCTGTGTATATAATTGATAAGGGGGCAGCAAATCAATTTCACATTTTATATTTCAAAACAAGATACACATTCATGAAAGAGGAAAAATTAAAAAAAGAGGAAAAAATGCAAAGTATTTAATAAAGACAATGGAAAGTACTACGTACAGAGAATAGACAGATAACAACAAAATAAGTAAGTTATATTTTTATCCACATTTAATCATATATAGCCTCAATTCTAATCTAAATGTGTCCAAAATGCATTGAAAAATGATATATACCACGATCATAACAGATATACACAAAACTATTGGACAACACACAATAATTCAACAAAAGAAATTGCACGTATACACACACACACACACACACACACACACACACACACACACACACACACACACACGTTAACCAGCAATGATCCTTACAGAAACTTAAGGAAATATGCAAAACCCACTTACGACGAACTTGCAGTGATTTCAAGGCCAGACGAGGTGAACCAATTTATTGCCCAAACACTGGGAAGAAGAGAGAAAGAGAAAGAAATGAATAATTCTCATATTTTGAATAGATTACAAGTCAGAAAAAAATCATCTGATGAATGCAGACTGTTATTTTGGCCGCTAATACATGAAACTTGAAGACCTGAGATAAATTAGTCTAACTATATATATATATATATATATATATATATATATATATATATATATATATACATATATATATTCACGCACTATACTCATAAATCATTAGTTATCGGGACAGTAAATACAATACGTTGTAAATGCTATCCAGAGCCGTCGATTACCTAAGACAATTTTCCCATGGTTATCTAATTTGGGAACAATTTTGTAATGCACGTTACTTTCTCTTATCTCTTATTCTAGGCTGCAGTTGCAACAGGTCATCGCATGTTATTAATCTCAAGGATGGATTCTCATGTGGTCAAGTCTCCAGCCGGGCTGCACGAGTTATGTTTGTACTAAATGTGGTTATTTCGACATTCATTGGTACATTTGGCGCAATCTCTGGAATACTCCGTACGTTTTTATATCTACTGACACAATGTTCTTGACTTCGTATTTTAAGAAAAGATTACTTTTCAATCTCTCGATTCCCAACATCATCTGAGATAAAATTTCAAAAAACTGTTGTGTCTGATAAAAATTTCAAAAAAATGTTGTGTTTGATATAAAAGAAAGAGAAGTACACTCATCAAGTTTTGGATTAAAATGCTATTTCCGTTGTATTTTGAACTTTTTTCCATGAATATGCTGTAATGGCTTGTAATTGTCGCATTGGTTGATTTACAAGTACATACTACGAGTGTGGTACATTTGTAAAAGATTTGGTCCGTATTTGGCTGTAACATTGGTAAATTTGATAAATTTCTTGTGGTAGCCCTGGCCTGTCTCTTCGAAATTCACCGACAAAATGTAGACGAATGAAACAATATTGAATCAGTTTAATTGTTTGTCGACTTTGGCTTTTGCAATTATTAATATCAATGGAAAGATTCTTCGCCAAATTTAAATAAGTGCATCGAACTTGGACATGTGATTGATTATTGTGTTAGAGCAGCACTTGAAGGAAAGCTATCAATCTACCTATTTCTGAGCCGTGGTAAGTGAATTGATCTAAAAAACAAAAAAAAACTTGCTATCATAATAAACCCACGGAGCGGCCTCTACTAAGTTTAGTAAACAAACACTCAAACCAACATACATGTATACACTGAGGTCTTGTTAATTCCCCAGAGAAGACTATCACGTGACTAATATCTTTTGGCAGAATTGACATGTGGGGGACGACCATTCAAAAAAAAAAAAAAATGGAAATTGAAATGCTCAATGAATAAGTTGCGTTTATTACCGTTTTCTAAACATTGAACACAAAATGTCGGAAGTTTGTATGCTGATGGACACAAACTAGAGAATCAATTTTACATGAACTTGTCTTGAAAATGGAAACCACCGCTGAAAACCTACCTGTTCGTTATTTTCGAAAATATACATATATATATATATATATATATATATATATATATATATATATATATATATATATATATATATATAGTTGATTTTTTCTTGTAAGGGATCTGATTAATTCTGATTTGACTAGGGCATGCAATGTTTAACTAGTTATAAAGTTTGGTGATGAACTATTCCTAACTGATTGTACAAAACTCGATTGGAAATGATAAAACCCTGGTGTGGTCAGTTCAGAAGAAAATCTTTTTTTCTTTCAAAAAAGAAAAAAAGAAAAGTAGGTTGTACTTATCTATGTACTGAATTTGACTGTTAAACATAGATACCCATTAATTGAGATGTCTCGGACGAGATTCCCCAAGCTTCCTAAATCCAACTCTTTCTCATGAGTGCTTTGCTTGGAGGTATTTCTAAAGTGTTCGGTAGGATCAACCATGGATGGGATCCACTGCCTTCTGCCAACTGGAGGTAAGCACTCCGCCAAAAGGCTGTTGTGATTGCTTTGTTTGTGTGTACGTGCCACAGTCTCCGCCCTTTTCTCCACCGATCTGTCAGTTTTCGTCCCGAGCATTCACCTTTATTGGCACTGGCGTTGATCCGGTCAGTGAACACGTAAATGTCGTCGTAGATTTTCCGCCTGAAGCATCGATCGTCCATCGAACAGACGCAAAGGGGAGATGACGGAAGATTTATTAATCAAAGCTTAACTACTGCGCGCGCTCCGTCCGCGCACTTGGCACACAATTAACGGTAGACCAGAAAATGTGTAATGTTCCGGGGCACTGGGCCACCTGCTTCTCTCTCCGTTGACACCACTTCCGCTTGAAGACGTTCATCGTGACGTTTGCCAAACTGAACGGACGCACCTATTTTGAATGAGATCGAAATCAATTATTGACCCGAGACAATGGAGTAAGAGCGTTGCTTGAACTTCTCTCTTCTACTTCTGATGGATGAGAGATCAACACAGATGTAAAGGCTGTTATTATTCTGGCAGCTTGGTCATGGATTTGAAGAAACGTATAATAATAGCACCGAGAAGACTGATAAACAGACACGAATACGCATACATGCACTTAAATAAAGGCTCAGACAAAGACTCACAAGCACACATACACACCCACCCACACATGGACACACACACACACGCACAAACATATATGTTTACATATATATATATATATATATATATATATATATATATATATATATATGTGTGTGTGTATATATACATGTGTATATATATATATGTGTGGGGTGCATATATATATACATATATATATATATATATATAAGCAGTTTATAATTGATTTGCATTATTAATAACTTTGAAGTAGTGAAATATCAGGTCTCAAAGTGAGTAAAAGGATATTGATGAAACGCTCAAATTCAACAAAAACATGAATAAATGCTTTTTAATCGCATGTAACACACACACACACACACACACACACACACACACACTCCCACTCACATATGTATATTGAGAAATGAATATATATGATCAAATAGAATGATTATAAATTATATATAAAATGATCTCCGGTCATTTAAAGATTCACGAGGCACTTGGCTTATACAGCGTTAATAAAACAAACAAATAGAGAAAATGAGCCTGCAGTAGGAATCAAACCTACAACAGACAGTTTATATATATATATATATATATATATATACAAAAGAGTTTCCCTTCCGTGAGATAGAAATAATCTCATGAAAATTCTGATATATACGCGAATTTCTCCATGGATAACTACTATATATATATATATATATATATATATATATATATATATATATACATCTATATCTATCCATCGATATCTATCCTTCTATCTATCATTCTATCTATCTATATATATATATATATATATATATATATAGATATATTTATGATCAATCATTGGGTCATCCACAGACAGCTATTTCGCTGTATTATAACTCTGTGGCTATAAACTATGTAATATCCAATCCAGCATCACGAAGTAAGTTCAAAACCTTAGCTGCCGACTCAAAGGCAGGCACCTTACCCCAGCGCTACGCAGAACTGGACGGTCAGTAGGACCGAATTTAAGCAATCATCATCATCAGTCTTTTAACGTCTGTCGTTGAACGTTGACCCCCCGCCAAGGATCCGCCAAATTTCTCGGAGCCAGTGTTCTTTTGAATTTGTTTAGTTCATCTCCCCGTCTCGTATCTTGTTGGTCTCGCTTTTGCATGTGGTCTCTGGGAATCCGGTTGTCTTTCATTCTCGCGACACCAGAATGCTTCATTCCCCAGTTGGAAGTGCATTGCTATATGGCCTATAATCAATGAATTACCCTACTTGAACATTGCTGAACCCTGAAGAAGGGAGCATTATTAAAAAAAAATTATTAATAATTGAGTAATATATATATATATATATATATATATATATATATATATATATATATCACAAACTTGAATTTTTTGGAAACGGGATCGAATTTATTTCAGTCACATATGTCTACATTCATCATCACCATCATTAGTCTTATATCGTACATCATTGGACATAGACCTTCATCGGGATTCGTCAAATTCCGCTATCATGGGCCTCGCGGAGCTAGTATTTTCTGAATTTGTCTAGTTTGTCTGTTCAACTTGTATTCTGCCGGCGTCAGTTTCACATGTGATCTCTGCGAATCCATGTTGTGAGTCGAGATGTCCATCGTTTGTTTTTCATTCTTACAACATTGCCATTCAAGTTTTCAAGTAGATTCTTTGATGTCTCGGACTCTTGTGTTCTTCCTGATATATTGTGCTGACTTGTGATCTCTCCATGTGAGGTTGAGCATGAATATCTCATGTGTGCATTGCACACTTCTCAGTTTGCAGGTCCGTCTTTTGGCTAGGTTCCATGTATCAGCTCCATATGTGATTATTGGAAGGTTGGTTGTATTTCCTTCTTTTCAAGATCACTGGGATCGTCTAGCTTTTGACGGTTGACTTGGCTCGGCCAAAAGCTTGCCATTCTCGGTTGATTCTTCGCTTGATTTCTTCTTTTTTTGTTGGTTTCATAGAGATTTGTTGCCTTAGGTAGATGTAGTGGTCAACTTTCCCCAGTTTTGCATCTTCGATTTTTACAGTTGTATTCTTATTCATGATGTGGTTGTTGCACGTAACCTTTGTTTTACTGAAGTTCATGCTGAGGCCTACTTTTTCGCTTGATTCACTTATTTCATCTAACCTTAGTTGGAGGTCACGTAGGTTCTTTGCTAAAAGAAAGGTGTAGTCTGCAAACTTGATGTTGTTAAGACATTCGCCTTCATTTTGATTCCCTTATTCATAAAATACAGTTATGCGAATAAATGTTATGAAAAATGAATAAATAAATAAGCAGTTTTCTAAATCCCATTATTATTTAATCTAAATTTGATAATCAAAGACTCTGGTCACGTCTATTTCAGATGAAACAATATATATTCAGAAAAAAACATCTCTATTCGGCAGTTTAAACCCATTCATTTGATATAGATCTAATCAACTCCTAACCAGCTTAATTTTATTCTTTCATTTCAATCGATACAGAATTCGTCCTACCTTGGAAAATAATGAATCATCATG
>OY735199.1:45388538-45421038 GCA_963457665.1 Thysanoteuthis rhombus | reverse complement strand
GAATTCCTGTCTTCCTACCTTTCTTTCTTTCTAAACAGATGGAGAAATAAGATATAATATTAGTTTCTACATCGATTTCTGGTACTTTAATCATTGGGATCAGTTAACTAAACAGTCAAATTAATGGTTTAAATATCTTGCATATATGTAAATATATTCATATAATCTGGCAGAAATAATTATAAGTGCGTTATATCACTTCAAAACATTATTTGAAATGATATCCTGTTATTACACAGTAAATGTATCATTTATCATAAAGAATGTATCATGAAGGATCTAAGAAAATGTGGTTGTTGCAGGAATCGAACCTGCAGCTGGGTAGTCGCTTCATCACTGTCCATAGCTGCCGCATATGTTTCTCAATGCAATGCAAGCGATTACATTTTAAAGAAATGGATCTAATAGGGATTCATTCTAAATTGAGTTTACAAGTTATATAACGTATTTTTAATTCATACACACACACACACATACACATACACACACACACACACATATATATATATATATATATATATATATATATATATATATATATATGGTTTCGTCTTATCTCTAGATACAAGGCTATTTTAATCAGAAGAAACTATAATATTGAGAAAGCAGCATGGTGTAAAACTTGAATAATTAATTATCAGGTAAGTGATCTCGAAACATTTTGTCAAATTCTTCGGTTGAATATATTGGTTGTAATTCAATTTGAAGAAGTTTTTCTCAGTACCTAGTATATCCATAAGTTGGCTTGCATGCAGTCCGTGATTTCATCCAACATAATGGATTTATCATTCACATGAATTAGCCCTTTGGTTGCTTTAAAAGATTCAATGATGTATAGTATAAAATAATATCAATTTACAATATATTGCGATGATACCCTAGATTAAATAACAAACTACACCTTTTATGAGAAGACCCTGAAAATTATAGCAATGTAAGATTAACCTAGCTAACAGGGAGGCAGTATTTGACCAGAACTGCTTCTTGTTAGCCATATTAATATAACTGTGTTGTCTTCGGATACCCAGGACTGTTATATGGTGGAAAACTGAGTTACCCAAACATGCAAAACAAAACAAAAAAAAAAATGAATTCACACATTGTACCACAATATAAGATCCAGTGTAAAACAAAAAAAAAAATTACATGAATTACAGAAACGAATATTGGGAAATAGGTGACTGAAGTGACACACGTTTTTGGAATTTTTTCTTCGATTATATATATATATATATATATATATATATATATATATATATATATGTATATATATATATATATATATATATATGTATATATACATATATATATATATATATATATATATATATATATACGTACACACATGCATGAATACACACAGAAATTCATACGTACCAGCATATGTATGTGTCCATATCTATTTATCGATCTGTGTATATACATATACATCTACAAATCATATGAATGAAAATACATGGACTCACGACATGGATCCCCCGAGATTACATGCACAGCTGAGGTCAGCTGAATATTAGATGCAAAGACGAGCTAGACAAATTCAGAAAGTATTTGCTCTGCGATGCCCATGATAGCGAAGTGTGACGAATCCTTTAGACCGTCTATGTCCAACAATGGATATTGAAAGATTGATGATGATGATGGTGATGATGATGATGATGATAGCCATGAAAATGATGATGCTGATAAAAAAGGAAACAATGCTGAAAAGTTTTTTCATTAGAGTTGATATCTGCTTCTCAGTATCTTATTGTAACTGACCGATGCCCCCAGAACAACAGCGATAGACTACAAAATGGCCAATTGGTTTGCGCATAGCCGTCTCAAATATTGATTGTACAGCATTTATCCTTATAGGCAAATGTTAGTCGGGTCAGTGATGATATGTTGTGATCCTTGCTCGCTCTCTGATTTTCAACACCAAAATATTTGATGTCAGCCAACTAAGGCAGATGATTTTCAAAGGGCAAAATATCACTCTTTCTCTCTAAAGAAAATATGTACCTTGATTGATTCGGGCTTCCTGCCGTAAGGAAGTGTTATGAAAGGTGAGGATCATACCATCGACGCAGCTGCAATGAAAAGGTGTTTTTTTTTTATTGGCGTAGTGCAGACACAAAGCCAATAGAAAAATAATATTTCTACTTGTATTGTGCGTTTAAATATGACGGAATTATTTACGTACAGGTCGGAGCTTCTACCCATTAACTGAGTATCCATGTGCTCTGCTTTAGATGAAAGTGTCAATTGCTGGCCCTCTGACTTGGATCAAAGTGTAGTATCTGAGGACTCATCAGATTTTTCACAAACTCATACGCATTAAACCAAAAATATGCATTCACACACACTCTTATATATATATATATATATATGTATATATATGTAGTAAAATGATCACTTGTTATTACACTGTTATAACGAGAGATTATTACAAATGGTGTTTCAGAGTAATATAACGCATTTATGATTATTTTGTGTTTAAAAGCAAATTAGGCATATATATATATATATATATATATATATATATATATATATATATATATATATATACATGAATTCACGTTGTGTTTTCCATGTTATATGTACATTTAATGATTGAAGATCTTCCATTCGCTTCCGAGTTACTAGAATTCATAATGATACTGATACAGTAATATTAGTCAGGTGCAAAAATGATTACAGTAATTATCATGTTTAATTCTGATGTTTTTTTTTCGGAATGAAGTATTATTCAACTATGTTCATTGAATATACCATTTTGAAGTGTGAATTTCAGACTGAAAGTTTTCACTATTTATTCTTGTTTATTCGAAGCTGTCAAATCAAAGATAAAAAAATCAAAAATCAAAAATCAAATTCAAGCATTTTTTTGCATGTGTCTTGAATCGGACTTGAAGCAACGGCAAATGCTTACCGTTAGTTCCAACAATTTAGAAACGGAGACGAGAACCTCGAAGTCGTGATCATGTTCCTATGATTGATGACATCCAATTGAGGGCCATTATTGACAGGGGCCCGTGCAAGACAACTCAAGAGGTTACAGAACTGAACACTGACCATTCAGCAGTTCAAAACGCCTTCGAAGAATTAATCGGTTCCAGGATCTTAGAATTCTATGCTCCCGGAGTAAATAGACTTGTTTCTCGTTGATAATAATATGTAGATTCTGAAGGTTCTTATCCGATCAATATCTTTTATTCCAAACAGAGATATACCGCTTCAAAATGGTAACAATCCGTTAATATTCTTGCACTGATCTAATATAAGTTATTGAATAGTAATTTGATGCTCTGTTCTGATAATGCATATAAAATATGATGAATATAACAGAGAAAATTAAATATACACATATATATATATATATATATATATATATATATATATATATATATATATATATATATATAGCATGTGAATTAAAAAAAAACAAGAAGGTTCATCTGAATTTTTCATTCGTCGAAGTATTGTGTATTATAAGGAATTTTTGACTAGAAACTTATTCATCGTTATTTTTTAGTTGCTTTAAATTGCTGTCAGTCTACGGCAGAGGGTAAGCGGCATAAAACAGAAATGAAAAATTAGCTTTCGTTGGACATGAACTAGCATTTCCCTTGGCTTTAAAAGCCCCGTGTCACTTCTAGATAATCTAACGCTTGTATAATTAGAGCCCTACAGTTCATTGATGATCAAATTTGTTTATCCAAATTTACAGTTCATTACATTTTTAAAGCACACTAGTTGTCTTCGTATTAATAATGTTAACTTGAATTTCAATTAGATGTAGCAATGTCGATCATCATTTGTTTGGAGCAGCATTTTTCTTGCAGATTCTACACAATGAAAATGCAACTGAAATTAAGATGTTCATAAGATACGAAGTATGGAATAATAATCTAACAATGATAGTCACTGAAGAGATCATCACGTAAAAATTTTCGTAACCTCTTCAAAAATGCATCTATTTAGCAAGCAAAAATACGGTGAGCTGTAATAGCTATTGTTATTGCAGTGGTAAATAGATAAAACGAACACAATTTTTAATGTACGCTGCATCATCTTCCTCCTCATTTATATAATCTGGTCTTATGCCAGACCAGGCTAAGCTTAGTAAGAGTCTTCACGAAAATTTGTCCATTATAAAATGCACCTTTAAGCAGATGAGTGTTTATCGATTGCAACGTATACTCTTCTTTCCATACTGATATACTTCAAAACATATCCTGCATTCCTTCTCACACACATATCTCTTCTCTTTTGTACACATGCCTTATTTCCTGCGCATTTTATTTCTTGTGCGGCTCATAAAAAGCCTCTATAATGGGCATGTGTATGGCGGGAATTGCCTGATGGAGGTCAACAGAGCAAAATCTTATCATATATACCTTTCAGAAAGAGATTGATTTTCATCCCGATAAGAGAATTTTGGCCAAGACCCTGACTCTCTTTCAACATGCTTGCCAAAAGGGGGGGGTGAGATTGAAAAAGAAGTTGTGTAGAGGGGGGATACGAAGGAGAATACAAGATGAAGGCAGGTGGCAGGTCTATCTCTGGCAACTGTTTATCGGGATGACGCGAACACCACCTGAGATAGGTTTTCACTTTGCACACTGATGCTAATGAGGGTCGAAATCATTGAACCCACCCAATCTTATCTGAGCGATCCATGGCTCTGCTCAATAATCTACAAGATTCAAGATTTTGGGTAGTCCGTATGCCTGTTCAAACGCTTACTATGAGTTCAGGAGAAGGAGAAAGCGTAAAAGGAAAATAGGCCAGAACGAACGACAGATAATATCTCATGCTTGTTTGTTTGCAAATTTATATTGCTTATTTATACCTTGACAGATCTCAAATGAAAACAGCGATCAGCATTCTCCCTCGGCATTAAATCACTCCAGAGCAAGTTCAACCTCCAAGAACAAGAAAATCCCATTAGTCTACAAACAACGTATCTTCCAGATAGTCTCTTATGGAACCGGAACATGTGATAAAACTAAAGGACTGACTCTCAACCTGAGGACAATATGTGTCCAAGAGAGGGTCGTGCTTAACATGACACAGAGGGATCGCAGGGTATCATATTGTTTCAGAGAAAAACAGGAGTCAGGAGTATCATAATGTCCATTAGGAAATTGGAATGGTGATGGACCAGTTATGGTGCCAGAATGTTTGACCACCGCTGGATATCATGATACACTACATATACCCCAGGGATCCTAAACGCTGTAATCGACAAAAAATAAAATTTTGCGACGATTTAGTCAAGTTCATAAAATATTGGCTCTGTGACACCAACGGCTGAGAGTCTGGTGAATGATAGGGAAAGTGTAGGTTGCAACAGTGAACGTAAAAAGATACTGTCGTGATTGCTGATGTTACCATTGATGACGACACACCAATTAACATGGACTTTAGTTCTCAGCTTAGTTGTTATAGTAACAATATTTCAGCCGTTATACTTTCTGGCCTTCGTCAGGTGTCCGTCGTGGTCGGTGACTATTGGGTTTTAATTGCTTCTCGTAGTGTTGGTTGTTTGCCTTTTCCACCGAACCAGAGTACAGGAATGCTTTGGATAGTACAGTATTTGATTTTTAAATATTGCTGTACAGATTAATGTGACTAAGTATAAGCCGGAAAATAAGCACATCAAATTATAATAAGACCTTGAATTATGCTGTTTTGAAGAGTAGGGAAAATATTTGAATGAAGTAACTGCACTAATCAAACTATATCTGTATATGATGAAGGTTACAACGAAACGTTAGGATTAAAAACTATACAGTGAAAGTTGTACGCACGGGGAATGACTTTCCATTGAAACATGCCGGGCATTGTGCAATAGGAGAACTTCATATATTTATCTTGATATATATATATATATATATATATATATATATATATATATATATATATATATAGTTTAACCACGTGGAAGAGCATGGGTGCCACGATGCAAATAGCATCGTGGCACCCATGCAGGTCCTCGGAGAAATCATAGTGAATTCAACTTTTTGTTCAATACACAAGAATATCTTACGACGAACAAAGAGATGGAAGCCATGTATGAAAATAACAGTCGGTCAGAGACTTGAATGATGAATGATGCTAAACGGATAGAAGTAGAACTTTGAAAGAGGGAATTTCTTTTTCAATAATATTCTTGCATATACGTAGTTATAACAGTAACCTGCGAGCTACTTCATCTTGTTCCTCCCTCATCAGCTGGGTTCTAGCGAAAGGAGGTGTGTCAGCTCCAGTACTTTTCCCCAACTGCCTACTACGATTCCAGTTTTGTCTGTGTTGGCACTATTGTTCAATATGTATTTATTTGAAGAGTCGACCAATGAAATGAGAAAGCTTTTTTAAAGCTGTACGCCGGTTGGCCAGGCGAGTCAAAACCCTTAAGAAGGGAGACTGCGATTGGCTGACCGACGCCTTAAACAATTCTCGGTATTGCATGGTAAATGTTTAATTATATCTGCACATGTTTTTGCACGATAAATATTGCATATTTGCGAGAGCCTTGATAATCAGTTTAACGTGTCCTCCTGTAATCGAATGAATCCTCTTATTTTATTTGATTTCCAAGGCATTCAATAAACCAACGAGGAAAATGTTTTTGTGCAAAATCAGCAGAATTAGGCATATCTCAACAATTACATGCACGACATAAAGAAAAGTATTGTTGAGAAAACAAACACGCAGTATTTTACAACACGAGACAAAAATCTTGCCTTGCCAGGGCAAGCCGGCATACCTTTCTTCCTATAAAACCCGCACAAAGACACATGTGAAAACAGGTCATTTAAACCTTTTCCAAGGAGCCAATGCATCTTTCTCATTACTTTTAGTGATGCAAATGCTTCCACCTCCCGCATTTCAGACTATTCATTCCGACCACGCTTTAAGAAACGTGAAAAAGACAATAGTCCAACAAATAGTAGTCAAAAACAATTGACAATCACTGTTGATAAATATATAGATAACAAAATAGATTCACCGCTTGCTGGAATGATTGAAAATTCTTTAGCAAGTGAAAAAAAAAAATTCTGGCAAGAAAATGTCGGTATTTCCTCTTTGAAATAAACAGAGTTAATGTTCATAGTTCTTTGAGATGAAGTTCATTTTTCCGAAAAAGAAAATTATTGTTCATAGTCCTTTTTAGTCCTTACCAGAAAAATTGTCTTCCATCGAGAAAAAAAAAACAACGCAACAAAAACTGCAGCCCATTTGAAAAAGGGCGATTTGCTTTCTCTACAGAAAAATGTCTTTTGTGTTTTTCTTTCATTTTTTATTTTTTTCTCTGAAGGAAGAATTTCTTGTTTGTTTGATTTTCCTTCCTCCTTTTCTGCTTACGTTATTTTTGTTTCGTCTGTCTTCCATGTTGAAGCCTGCTGTCGTTTGTTATGCAACAAATGTCGTCTTCAGTATTATTATTTTGTTTCTATTTAGCTTCGTCTATATGATATTTTCATGTTGTGAGTTTGCTCGTGGTAATATTCAAAATCCCACGTTCCAGGTTCTGTTATTTGGATCGCTGGTCCGATATCAGTCACGAACGCAAAATCCATCATTATGTGTGTAGAAAAAAATAGAGAAAATAATGAGCACAGTCACACGAATAAAAAAAAAAATTCTGGAATTGCTATTTCGAAAATGAGTCAGGAAAATTGAAACATTCGTTTGTTGAGTGAAGAAGCACATCGACAGGTGTAAATTTTGGTTGTAGTTATTTTTAATGTCATTGAAATGTACTTCGATGTATACAGAGTTATGTATAGACTAAATATACCTTAATTTTGGATAAATGAAAGAACAAATTCATTTCTGAAGAGAAAGACGAATATCGTTAGCTGGAAATTTCGAGTTTCGACAAAAGTCTCTGTAAATGATGGCCCATACATACCAACTAATGTATAAAAAGAAATATTGAATAAATATATCCAATTCTTGGACAAACAGTTAATGCTTAGAATATAAAAACACATCTAGAGATGAAGTTTGATTTCCAACAGTCGTAAAGGCCCTGGAAAAGTCTGTCTGCCTGCACAATGATCAATGAGATATGCCCCGGCCTTGCAGCGAAACCTGTTCCTTCTTCATGGTTATCCGGCTCAAAGATAAGAATATTTTGAAAAATTATTTTCTTTCTTCTGAGCAGCAATATATTGCCCCGACTTCTAGTTGACACTGCGAGTCAATAACCTAAGTGCTCATATTGTTTCAATAGGAATCTGTCTGTCTTTTTCACCGTGGACCCAACATTAGTTTGAAGTATTTTAGCGTCAGGCCTATACTTCGGTAAAAAAAACTTGCCATAACGTATCACCGGACAAACTCTCACTGACATCAACAATGGAATTCCAAAGAGCGCTAACAGTTTTAGCTCACAAACAGGTTATATCTCTGCTCTCTTCATCATTCGGTTCTTCAAGAATGCAAGATTACGAAATGCGGAGAAAATCACAACCCATGCATGCCACCATAATGCATTAATTCATTTCACGAATAAACCTTTCATTTCTCTAGTTTATTCTATTATATACATTTATGAGAATTCTTTTCATTGAGTCGGGTCTATATACAATGTTACACCTTTTCAATATCGTCTTTATTAGTTTTTACACATAAATATATTTCGAATAGTTTTGACTCGCTTTACTAACCAGCGAACAGCTTAAAAGTAGCTCTCATATTTTATTGGTTCACTCTTCATACAAAGATATTCCTAGCAACAATATCAGTTACAAGGGTATCAATATCGGGCCTGGATCCTAATTATTTCCAAAATGACGCATCCCAAATATATTTTGATAATGGAATTTTAATGATACCATCTCTTGGGATGAACAACTGCGTTCAACAATATTAGCTTGGGCGAAGTATGCAACCTTAGACAGTACAGAGACCCCCGCCATTCGCGACGGCAACACACTGCTTTTCTAGGCGGCAGTAGCACATTCTAGCAAAGCTGCAGTCAAATATCAGCCGTCGCAAATTCTGCTTGCAAATGCGATGCCTGGCCCATACTTCGTGGGCTGGTGGTCCAGCGGTCAAGGATCGAACAAACATCTGCGAATTCCAATCCCCAGCACGTGTGCACACACACGACGGTGAGGTTAGACCTCTCACTCTATATATACTGACACACACACTCACACACACACACACTGAGACTCAAACTTCTACATGCTTTCAAGTATATGCACTAACTGATGGCTCATTGATTATATTAATAATAATTAATATTTGACTCATCCACGGATAGCTGTGTTACATCTCTTCAATGTGGCTATAGACTATCCAATATCACATCCACTACCACGAGATAGGATCGAAACCGTCGCTTCAAAACCAGAGGCTGACATTTTATCCCTGCCACACGGTCAGTAAGGCTGAAGCGATATGATTGCTTATGCACGGTTCCCCATCCACCAGAGTGCTCTATTCCAGAGTTGGAAGAACATTGCTACGTAGCTTATAATGAACGAGTTGTCTTACTTTGAGAGTGTTCTACCCTGAAGAAGGGAGCATAATTATAATAATACGTAATAATTGAGTCATTGAGTATGTTCTTTGATATATTTCTTCATAGACAACAGAAGAAAAGAATAAAGTTACACGAAGAGCTTATTCTGTACTTACGATCTGGGTCTGCACAGTAGATTAATGATCTGAGTTTAGTTGTGATGAAAATCGATTATGTTTCGTTTTCCCAGTGAAAATTAAAAGCCGTATCAATCTTTCTCCGTAGATTTTTTTTTATTCCAATCATTGAGGACTCCACAAGCTTTGGACAGTGTCAGATAGAAAAAATGGGTATGCAGCGTTATTTACAAGTTGTAACTCCAATGCTGAAAAAGACCCTATAACATATAATGTAAACCGGAATTAGTTTCCTAAATTCATTTTTTAAAAAGGTTTGTGGTAGTTTGTTTGAATGGGGTGCAATATCATCCGTAATAAACTTGTATTCGTCAGCTTCATGTGAAAAAAAAAAAAAGGTTTCTAAAAAATGCAAAAATGTTTCAAAGACTATACGGTCATATTCAGTTAGAACAGTTAATTCTGCATCGGAAAATATGTTGTCATAGAAATTTCATCCATACGATTTAACGAACTTTTGCCCAATCGTACAATTGAGTTGTTCATACTTCTTCGTAATTATTAAAATTCTTTTTTGAGTTTTTGGCAGTGTTTTTCTCATATACTTCATCTGTACAATACATATTAGCACATTAACTCTAGCCAGGTGGTTATTAACGGGAGGTTTTCCATTCATATTGAAGTTTTGAAACAATATTTTTTGCATTCTTCTGATTTTTGTCTTCATAACGTTTAACCATTGAGAAAAAACAACAGAGCTTCACGTGTCCTATGTTGTTTAACAGCATTCTGTGTTGGGTGGGATCAATTCGAAATTTAGAAATGAGGTGATCAATAAATAAGTTAGTGATGTCATTTTTATGTCGATTGCTTAAACAATCCGAATTTGAAAAAAACAAAAACAAAAACAAACGTTTTCCTTCATGTAATCGGGAGTAAATGTTTATATTTGAAGCATTCAAGCTCTGTTGGTCCAACCAGTAAGCGTGATAAATGCGTACAGAGCCAGCCAGACTCAAGTAAAAACTGAGGAAACCCATGTTAGCAGTTTTGGTTGATGGTTTCTATTGAGATGGAAAATACTATTAAAAAAATAATCATTGCTATGACGGTAGTCCATTCAATAAAAATGAATCTCGACCAATTAAAACCGTCACATAATCAACGTCTTTCGAGAGCATCCTATGTTGGGGTGATCGATTTAAACATTGTAAAATACAGAGATCGATCAATGAATAAGTTACTTCTTTTGCTTTTTTAGCAGTGATCATTAAAGAAAGCGTGAATGCTGCTGGGAATAAAGTAAAGGATCGATTTCACATTATATCACAGTGCAAATTGACCCCCACTAGGAAAATTATCATGGATTGGGGGATTTCGAGAAAAACAAAATAAAGTTTACTATTTTAGACAATATTCAGTAAATATTTGAGTTTTCAGACTCTACCTCCATTGACGTGGCACGTAAGTGCAATATGTATATAGCCAATATACCAGCATAACAATTGGAAAAACCAATATTGTCTGTTTTGGTTGACAGTTTGTAAAGAGCCGACCAAAAATTGAAAATTGAGCCCCCCCCCCACCATCACAAAAATAACAACGTACTTCAGAGCCTTATTTTCAAAATTTAATCTACTGAAAATCTTCACCATGGTCGAAATTTGTACTCACTAAAATTTGTGAAATTTATATCATTTTTTTACAATCTCAGAAAAAAACAGTCTTCTTTCAGTCTTCTCTCTAAACTAAGCACTATTCTCTCACTTAGTCTCTCATTCTCTCTAAAACTTTACGCAGTACTTACTCATACTACAAAGAAGATATTTGTCAGCAAAAGTCAAGCAGCTGTCGAATGAAGCTGGGCTCAAAAACTGTGTCTAATTCAGCATGACATTAAATCAACTTCCCCTCCCCCAAAGAACATGGGGATTAAAAAACTAACTTATTAAAAGACAGCTCCAGGATCCTAATAAATCACAAAATATTTCATAGAAATTAAAAAAATAATTGTGATCCCTTAATTCAAGTCCAGACCATTTCTTCCAGTTTTTTTTTTATTCAAGCAAATTATTCTTTAGCAAATCATTAAGATTTCTGTACCTCGGAAATCTTTTGCAGTGAAGATTATAACAAATAGTTCAAAATTTAGAGTCAAACAACTACAATAGATACCAACTTTACTCAGACAATTAAAAACTATTATTCTCATTGTTTATGTAGTCAAAATGTTTCGGCTGATCCATTTTACGTGGACTTTTTCAAAACTATGGACAAAATATCATTGATTTTGGATGTGAGCAAGTCATCCGCTATCTCATGAGATATATGTTCAAGAATGACGCACAAAAACCTGGTTTCAATGCACATGAAATGTGACAAACACGGAGAATCTTAGCAATTTTTTCCATAAAGTTTTTCTTCTTCCAGCACAAATGAACGTAAGTTTGGATCCATAGAATATAATAGTGTGTTGATGTGACATGGCAGTTTGTAAGCAAAGCAAATTAATTCGATCATTCAACAAAAAATTCTCATCTTAGAATTTACTTGATATTCACTTCAGAATAAAGTGCATTCAATATGAGGGAAACAATGTCAAAAAATGAATATCTATTTCTTATAAAGAAACAATATATGTTCTTCACATTCTGATCTTATCAAATAAACTTGATGAATATATCGTTATTAGTTAATCCCTATGGAAAAGAAAGTAAATTATATACAGGTTTCCTTGCTGTCCAAATTTAGAGCGTATCTCTGATTGCTTCCCGTGTGCCTAAATGACGTAAAGATTTGAAGCAATTACCATTGATTTATATGAGAAAAATGGTGAGGATGGTATGTCAGACAGGGCCATCCAAGATCGTGGTGCTGAAAGGTAAAACACACGACGATGTAGATTACAGAGGAAGGGATTATATGCTGCCTCTACGATGGCTCGCAGCAAAACAAAACGTGAGTGCTAGTTTAGATTTTCGCATTTTATCGGAAAAAAAACGGTGAAGAAAGTACCGTCAAGCCATCTTTGAAAAGTGAGAATAACCTATGTTTGAATTGAATTGAATGATTTTTTTGTTTTAGTCAAAGAGTCAATTTGTTCAAAATCGTGGGTATGAGATTTTTTTCCCAAATCAGCGAACTTATTACTTTTTATGTGGAACTGTCCATAGTTAAAAGAAGAGAACCAAGAAAATCCCACTGTTCATCATATTAGTATCTATCTCGAAATGGAAATAATGAAGATGATGCAAAGGAGCCTTGGCAAGTCAACAACGAATGTAATATACACAGGCATAAGATCAAGGCAGGTTGTATATCTCTGACCTGAATATCAAAATTTAGACATTCAATTAGAGGATCTGATCCGCTAAGAACGAGTTCACTTCGTTCAACATACTATAATATGATAAAGAGAACTGATTTTCCATCTCTGCTGACCTTTGTTGGAGATATTCATGCTGATGCATCAAAAATACCTGGCCAAGATGTTAGGATTAACTAATAGATAAAGGGTAATAGTATGTAAGTCTCATTGTTCAAGAAAGTAAGGAAATACATTAAAGGATTATGCAAGACGATATGATGTACCTATACCAATTCTATTCTACAGATACTACTATAAAGATTATTATGTATGGAAAAACGTATAAGAAAATATTACAGAGCAAGGACAATATTGTTATACAAGTAGATTAATACCGTGTAATGAGATAACGTCTATGTAAGGATTTTAATGTTAGAAATCTACAATCATGTAATGAAAAATGCTAAGCTTATTAAGTAATGAAAAATGCTAGGTTTATTAAGTAAGAAAATCATTATTACGTAATTGAATAAAGTCTACAAGATTTATCAATTGAGGAAACTTTATTATGAAAATAAAATGTTTATGTGACGACTCCAATGTAATGTCTCATATAAAGGGATACTATCGATATGAGGATCTCTACGAAATGAAATTATCAAAATGTAAGGAAACAATGTCTCTGCAAATAATTTTATATAATGGATTATCATTATAGTCATCATTATCATCATCACCATCATCATCATCATCATCATCATCATCATCCCCATCATCATCATCATCATCTTTATTATCATTATCATTATCATCATTATCATCATTATTTTTATACGTATATGTGCTTGTGTGTAAAGATGTACATAGAGATTTTTACTACTGTGTAATGAAATAAGGTCTGTAAAGAATATTACGTGGGAAAATATTTTTTGAAGAAAGAAATCACACGTTATGTATCAATATATAGTCCACGAGAAATATACTGACAAACGGAAAAAAATATAAGATGGATACTTTTTTTTATTACGTATTGTATCTATCTATCCTTGAGCTAGAAACAGCAATCAAGGCTACCTGATTTTTGTCTGCAGAATTCAGCACACCCCACTATCATTTCATTGAAGATGACATCTTCAAACGACCTTGGGATCTTCTTATCATTATATTTTCATGGATACGAACTATTCTTTTTTTTTTGGGGGGGGGGGGGGCTCAGGATACATCTGAATGCAGAGAAAATTCCATGTTATATGAATGTCATTCATGTTATTGAGTGTTCCTTTTTTTCTCATGTTATAGCATGAAATATTTTAAGAATGAATATACTGGCTATTAATAGTTTGAGGGATGAGCACGGTAAATATTACTCAGAGATAAATATTAGTCAAAATTGGAAATAATGGTAGTTGGCAATGTTCATATAATCAAATAAATAGAAATATTATTCCTGCCAAATAACTTCAAGATGTTTAACAAGCACTATAAACTTATAAAGCAACTCGAAAACAAACTTAGAATAGCACATAGGGCAAGGAAAGTGGGGTGCTTGGAATGATCCTTGGAGATAAAAAAGATCAACATCGATCTCTTAATTAAGCAGCCAAAATAGAGATGGGCGGGACCTACAGCAAGACGAAGGTACAGCAGATGGAGAAAAATACTCACTGATAGGTTCCTGTGGGACATTAAATGCTGCAGGAAAATACAAGACAGGAGACGAGGTGAGACGTGGCAGATGTTATTGCAATCTTATTAGTCATGGGAGGAGATGAGAAAGGCTTTCTTCCTGCAGCTGGCTTATAACTGCTGCTGCCGCTGCTGCTGCTGCTGATGATGATGATTGAATACTGTATACATCAGAATTTGAGATTTTTGATAGATGTAAATCATAGGACAAATTTCATATACAAACGGCGTTTGTCATTTGAGCTGCACCAAATATATGATGTTCTTGAACATTAATTTACAATTTGCAAATTGTATTTCGACAACAGACTGTGTGTTATCTTGTCTGAAAAAAATTCAATTTCCCTGTTTTTTTATCCGTGTATTTGTGATTACTTATTTATATGCTGCAGATTTTTGCCAGCAAAAAAAAAATGACCTTCGAGGTCGGGAAGAAGATTTGAAATCAGTTTCGCGTGAACGTCACTTTGTAAGGGAAATAATCACCGAACGTAAAGTTCTCGAGAGAAAAATCGATACCTCGGCTTCGCTGCTTATTATTACACCGAATTCCACGTATCAATCACAAGAAAAAAAATCGTATTAAATCATTACCTTATATCATAAATCTATCACGTGAGAGGAAATCAAATTTCTCGT
Organism: Thysanoteuthis rhombus; assembly: GCA_963457665.1. Classification (NCBI taxonomy): domain Eukaryota; kingdom Metazoa; phylum Mollusca; class Cephalopoda; order Oegopsida; family Thysanoteuthidae; genus Thysanoteuthis; species Thysanoteuthis major. The sequence goes on along the minus strand of OY735199.1, from coordinate 45,405,800 downwards.
TTCCCAAAGAAAGTTATCCAATTTGGGCTTTGTTAGAAATAACTGAAAACAGAAGTGGCAGATAATTAAATATTCATCCAGGAAACCTAAAACGCTAAAAGACAAAACAAACAGGTCTGGTTAGTCACTCAATAGAAACCGTCACGTGATCATTGTCATTGGGCAGTATACTATGTTGATCAATTAAGATTAAATAGAAAAAAAAGAGGTGATCAACGAATATGTAACTCCCGTTGGAAAAAAAAGTATGATTTCTGCCAGACACGGACTAAGGGGTCAATTTAGCATAAATGTACTCATCATATTAGAAAACAATTTTGGGGTGGGGGAGGGGGGCAAAAAATTTCCTGACATAAAGAGTAAGTGTTTGAATTTTCGACCCGACATCGGTGGAGCCAGTTTGTGAGATACAAACTCCCATCCACCCATACATACATAAATACATACATATATATAGCCAGTAATTCAGAGATACCGATTTGGAAACTGAAGAAACTTATATTGATAGTTTTTGATGAAAGTTTTGGTTAGCCATTCTTGGAAAGAGAATAACCCAACAAAAAGAATACAATACTTAGAAATTGGCATTGGCATTTTGCTGAGTGGTTACGCGAGTGAGGTTTTCTTAAAATTTTATTTTTGGTCAGTTTTAGATTAAAATGATAACAAATCAAATATCATATGATAGATTTAGAAACTTTCAACCAAAACTGTCACCTAAACTATGCACGTATGTTTTATCATTGTTTCCAGAGGGCTCTGGCTGGCTATTGATTTGTGTATATGTTGCGTGCGCTGACCGGCACTAGTGGAACTAGCAGGCCGAGCAATTCAAAATTCTCTCCTTAGAACTTCTGCAAGAAACCTTTTTCAAGCGTCCCACTATTCCCTAAATTATGTAAGTTTATGCTAAATTGGTCATTTGTATCAGGCTGCATTCACGTTTGTTTTTTTTGAACGGGGACTTTTTCAGCAAGCACCACCCCGTAGAAGGCAAATGAAGTAACATTAATTGATCACTTTTTTATCCTGTTTTTAATTAATCACCCAAACAAAATATGCTGCCAAAATACATCGGTCATGTGACGATTTCTGAGAGCAGCGAATGAAACCTGCCTTAATTCAATTTTTTGTGGTCATTTATATTTTCCAAGTTTAGTTTTGTAGAGCTTAGACTGCATCGTGAAGTATGGAAACTGTTTTGCCAAACCTCTTCGGGTATTGAGATTAAAATCAGCATTAAAAATCAATAGTTCTCACTATGAATCACGGATAACTGCTGCTTGTTGGATATATATATATATATATATATATACATATATATATATATATATATATATATATATATATATATGTATATATATATATATGTGTGTGTGTGTGTGAGTGTGTGTGTGTGAAAAAAGCAAAAAAGAAACGTCAAACTTCTTAGTTATAGTTTCAAGGTATAATGATATTTAATGAGCCTCAACCGGTTTCGCACGTGTCTCCAAGAGGCAAATGTAATCCTAGTTTCTCGATTTTACTCTTCTTAGTCCAGTTATTGTGGTTCAATTCACGTCATTTATACATTAATCTTGATTTCAATCCAAATTCCATGGGTGTCATAAATTTCCAGTTGTTGGTGAGTTGTTTGAGGAGGGAGGGAGGGAATGCTGCCGGAACTCTCTTCAAAGAGAAAGGTTAAGGTGAAGAATCAATATGTGAGAGAATTCGTGTTAGCAACTATGGGCAAGTTGTTTTATGGTTGTCAGTGTGTGTAGGAATGGGCAGTAGTATGATCGTGTATGTAAGAGTGGATTAGCAACTATGGTACAGTCATGTTATGTTCAGGTATGCGTGTACGTATTTGTGCAAGAAGGAGGGGTTGAATGTTTTTAAGGGGTCCTTTGGATGTTTTGCAGGTCAATTTTAGGTATTCCCTTTCCTTCAATGGATTTTTTAGCATCATCCCTTTCTTTTCACTCACCAACAACTGGAATTTGAATTCAAATCAAGAGTAATGTTCAATTGACCTTAATTTAACCCCATTTTCTGGACGTTAACAGTAAAGTCTAGAAATTATAATTGCATTTGTCTTCTGAAGATATGTACGATACTGGTTGAGGCTAGTTGAAAATCATCATATTCTAAAACAATTCATATATATATATATATATATATATATATGTATGTATAATACGTCAGTATATATATATATATATATATATATATATATATATATATATATATATATATATATATATATGTATACTCACGCACGTATATATATGTATATATACTCACGCACACACATGTACATCAATCTATCTCTCTCTATCTATCTATCTCTCTCTCTCTCTTTACATACATATGCATATATTCAAAATGAAATTAAAAATCTGTCTGTCTGGCAGTCTATTTCACTTTGTGGGCCACAATTTTGAATATCGGGAGCTGAAAATTGCAGAGCTTCACATCTTTCAAGCAGAGGGCATGATGTAGGGATTTTATAAAGTTTTACCAAGATATTTGGTTTTTCAATGAAATTTAATAAATTCATACTGGAACCAGGAAGATTTTGAGCCCCACCCCCCAAAACAACTAAAAACAAAAAATGAAAAAAAAAATACAAAAAAACAAAACAAAAAACAAAAACAAAATGCTTTCACAGTTGTTCCAACTTGGTGGGAGAAATGTATATTTTCATAGAAGCACAGAGTAATCTCAAAATTTTTTTATATCAATTTATTTTAACATTTTCTTTAATAAATAAAATAATCAGTCTGAACGTTTTGTGTTCGTCTCCACGTGTGTGGGAGCAATGTATCTTTTCATAGTTGCAGAGACTATTTTTTTAGATTTTCAATATCGATTCATTTAATATTCTCTCTCATTGAAATAATCAGTCTGAACATTTTCTTTGTTTCCTCCATGTTGGTGGGAGAAATCTTCCTGCGCATGCTGAAGAGATTTTAAAATTTTTAGCATCGATTCGTTGTATTATTTTCTTGTATTAAAAAAAAAATGATGAATCAGTCTCCTGTTTTTATTCTTACCTGGGTTAGAGGAATGTATATTTTCGTATTTCAAACTTTAGTGTCGATTCGTTTCAATATTTTCTACATATATGTTTTTCATCAAATTCTAATGTTTACCTTTTTCATACAGTGTCTTTCCCTGAAACTTACATGTTTCATGCATCGTTTCGTTAAAGGAATTAATTCCTTGTTTCAAAATTACATACAGTCGTATATTTCTTTCCTCAGAGTTGGAAACAGAAATTTGTTTTAGCGCCTTACAGAAACAAATATAAGATACATAAGCGAGCACTGCAATAGACGTTGGAAATTTTTACGGACCAGAAAACAATTTCATGTACAGAAATGGCCTGGGAGAAAGTCAGTAAAGATACAAAAAATAGTTTGTTTTTTTTTTACCTAAATCTTTGAATTTTGGAATAAAATTTCATTTTAAAATCCCGTATTTGTCTATTTCTGTATGCTTTCACGGCTATTTAAAAAAGAAAAGAAATGTCCTATTTTATGCTTTGGGTGATTACAATAATACTTCCTACAGCTATGTTGATGTAACAAGCGTACAAGATGCGCAACTACTTAAAGCAATTTATTCCAATTATAGCTAACTCATATGATTGTATTTATTCAGTGAATACAAACACCCGACGCCGGCTATTTCTGGTTACAAACACATACACAGAGACGCACAGACACAGACACAGACACACACACACAGATATATATATATATATATATATATATATATATATATATATATATATATAAACATATGCGCACCGAGCTGATTATCTGCCTGGTGCGTGAGCAGAGATCTATGAATCTACACCCAAGTAGATATGCCTATGTTTGTCTCAAACGCGAGTGTCAGCGGCCAACATTTCGAGTTGTCGACTGTAGAACCATGGCTGATTTCCCAACGACTGGAATGTTTCTTTTCCAATCTGAAGAATTGGCAGTGTCTGTTGATTTGTCAACAAAAGTTTCTCCAGTCATATACAGGCAAAAAGATTTATTTCGCATCATGAACTCTTGACTGACATATCTAATTAGTGGTGAGAGTTTCTGCCAAAAACTGGTAAAAGCAAACACTGAGTGAATTGGAAATAGAATTAGTCTTTTTCTTCTTACATCTCACGCCTGGCTAGGGCTAAATTGATTATGCTTATGTAAATTTTGAATGAGGATTTTACAGGCATAACGTTTGACAACTGTGCCCAGTGGGTTGAGAAATCAGTAAAATTTCTTTGAGACCTTTACCTGACCCGAGGCTAACAGTGCAGTGTCCTAATTGGATGGCTTGCGTGGCCGAGGTAAACAGAGATAGGATATTTTTTTTTAAACGCCAGGTGTACAGGGCATCATCATATAAAATCCAGACGCAATAATACATCATCCTTATTTATTGTTCATCAGATGAAGCATAGATAACAATTATTATTATTATTATTATCATTATTATTATTATCATTATTATTATTATCATTATTATTATTACTATTATTATTATTATTCACGTATTTTTCTACATTATTTACCCACTGCTGCAGGCTGACGGCCCAAATAGTTTGCTCCACACACCTGACTATGAATAAATAGATAATGCGTATGTCAACTCTGATAGGAGATTTTACAAGCATAACGGCTATCTACAATTTTTTCATCGTTCATTCCAATTTGATGGAGTATTGTAACCCGTCAGTAACATTAGACTACTATTTACACTCATCATTATTTTTTTTCCTTTTTTTTAAATTACAGCTCAACTCTGTCCGTCAATGTACGACGGTGAGTTAAGAACGTGCGTCAATAGTAAAGGACAAGGTCCAGAAGAAGGTAAATATTAGTCAAAAACTAATATTAGAACTGAACACTGAGATCAATAAGTTGAAAAATGTGTATATTTGCTTCAAGACTCGTACCTGACTTGGGCTAGCAATACAGTTTCCTAATTGGATGACTTAAAATGTCTAGGAAAACAGACACTGGATATTTCTTTAAACGTTAACATTGAGTGGCATCATCATCATCATCATCATCATCGTCTTGTTAGCGTCCGTCGTTGGATGTCACCATCAGTATTCAAAGTGCGTCGTTGGACATAGACCATCCCAAAGATTCATCACACAACACTATCGTGTGCGTTGCAGAGCCAATACCTTATGAATTTTTTCCTTCATCTTTCCATCTGTTGGCTTCAGTTACGAATGTGATTTCTAGGGATCCATCAAGTGAATCGTGACATTCATCCATTGCCTGCCATTCTTTGACATGACCAGCCCATTGCCATTTAGATTTTTATTTAACTTATTCTAGGATGTCTCGTCCTCCTGTTTTCTTCGTGATATACTGTGCCATCTCGTGATCTCTTTATGTGAGGTTGTGAGGTTGAACATCGATCTACTAGCGCTCCCAGATGTGACACAAGGTCGAGTTTAACGTGAGATGGAGAAACCTTAAAAGTCGCTCCAGCCGACGCAACCGAGGTTGCAAAATCGTTCGGACTAGCCCGACCTGTCCCTCTTTGGGCAAGAGGACAGCACCGCCCAGGGCGAACTGCTTTCCTGCAGCGGGGTCAAGTGATAGAGAGTGAACCCAAGAACGAGTCCAAAGGTTCCCAATATGCTTAACAATGTGCAGCTTCAGTGTTCCCCTATTGGCTAACACTTTGCTCCAGCGTACTCGTTTTTGAAAAGAAGTAGACATGAGAGGGAGAGAGAGGAGTTAATATATAAATGCATTTTTGAATAACAAAACCATATTTCATATATCATCCGCCCAAAAATGGATCATCGTCATCATTCTGTCACTACACTCCTACCATATGCCTTATCCATCTGTGATCGATCAATCCAAGCCCAACCCCAAGCCGGCAGCTGATTGGAGACATCAATTTCAAACATCGAGATGATGTAAATTTTTAAATGAAAAATATTTGATTTGAAAATAATACAACATTGTTTCAAATGGCCAAATCTTGTCGGCTTGAACTTGGCTTTTCAACTCTCTGTCCGTCGCAATAGTTTCTACATAGTGTCCTGTTTGTTACCCCTACCGTCAAATGCATATAGGAACCGCCCTACACTCATACATGAAGAGTAGACTGTTTTCTGCCACTTACAGACAGACTTTTAAAAACGCTTTTCTTGTGTCGTATTTTTAATCAATGAATGGCATAAGCTTTGCATTTTTTGTGAAGTAACTTTTTCTGCATCATCGTTGATTACTCGACATTTCAAAAATATCATATAGCCGTTCAAGCCTTGTATTTTTATCTGCAATTTTTGTTTACAGCAAAAATTTCCACGTACCAAAACTTTGTTCGACAAGGGAGTATTTCTACTTCGTCCAAACTGATCAAAATTAAGATCTTATTTATTTTCCTAATCATTGATCCCCAGAGACCACATGCAAAACTGAGGCTGACAAAATACAAGATGGAGAGAGGAACTAGACAAATTAGGAAAATACTTGCTCCGTGACGCTCATGATAGAAAAGTGTGGCGGATCTTAGAGAAGGTGTATGTTCAACGAAAGACCTTAAAAGACGGATGATAATGATGAGATTATGAAATATGTAACTTACAGTGTATTCAGGAAAATATTAATTTCTTTTGCAAAATCATATCTAGCTATTTTCAAAATTTCCCTCACAACAAGCAACATGAGTCAGGAAGAAATCCATTTGAGTGTCTCTGCTCAGTGTGATGTCCGTACGTTCCATATAAATTCAAGAACACAGACAATCCTAGCGAGCAGTATTCTGTGTCTACTCATCTATGTATGATGTAGATGTAGAATATCCCTACTTCAAAGCTGAATCCTTTATGTAATCATTCTAATATTCATCTCTAATTCCATGATGCTTTTTTATGCTAGCCTCATCACTCTTGACATCACATTGAAATATTTTACATCATTCCTATTCTGCACTTATCATGCATGTATCCTCTTATTGAGATGTCTTCTATATATGCAATCAATTACGTATTTTCTTTTTCATTTCTCTTTTGCTTGTATTTCTCTTTCGTATCTCTTCTGTAATATTTCACTTAAGCATTATGGAAACAGTATCAAAATATACGAGATATATATTTATTATTCAAAAAACGCTACGAACATTAAATGCTTATTATGGTCCTCTGATTATTCTCCAAACAAATAACTATTCATTACAATAGAGAGGCCAGCCTTTTCAGTTACTATAAAAGAATACTTTTCCAAAAAGTTAAACTTTTAAACAAACTGTTTAGAACAAACTTGCTTTCTCAACAACGTGTTGACCCAACATTCAAAGGGGCATCAAAGTTTGATATAGGGGCTTCCTTTCCCATTCGGCCCGGGCGTACAGCTGCAGGGCACAATTCGTACTGCAGTTCTAACTTGATGACGCAAGATGTTTAGGCAAATAGGGATGGGATATTTACGTTACATTAAGATATAAAACATAAAAGAAATAATTTCTTGTTTTCGAGCTTGAACAAGCATTTAAATTGCTCACGACATTACATTGAGTCCCCAAATTCCAAGAACAGGTATTCTCCACTTTTTAGATGTTCGGTATACGCCACTCTATCAGTGTTTGCTATGTAGAGACATAGCACATCCTTTTCCTCTCTCTCTCCTAAACTCAGACCTCCATGAACCTCTCACCGGAACCTCCGACAATTTTGATTAATATACCATAATTACCATTTTGGGGTCTAGAAACGAAAAAAACTTCCCTAATATGAATAAATGGTAATTGCTTCTTCGCTTGCCATTTCGGCTTACGATTGTTTTTTTTTCATAGGAACGCTCTTGTGGAGTTGCAGGGGGTGGGCCGCATTACGAAATTATAAAGTTATGATGATTGCAATGACGACGGTTTTAAGCCAAATTAAGCCAAAGGATTTTAACGGTGATTTCTAGGGTGATCAAGTGCTCTCCACTTTATCACATTAAATACTCTTCATACTAATATTAATGTTGCTCAATGCAAAAGTACAACAAATGACATGCCTGGTTGTTTCAGAGTCGAGATCTACTCCTACTTCTATTTCGACTGAGAATGGTTCATACAACTTTTGCATTGAATGCATGATGAATAAGAAAAATATGAAAAATTATGATATTTTAGTATAAATGTATTTATTTCGTTGAATGAATAAGCGTTTGCGTATTTATAACTTTAATTTTTGTAATAACTGTTAGTCTGGCTCAGTTGGAAAAGGATACTCTTATAGATCTTTTGGCCATTAGTCTAGGTAGGGATTTCATTTTAATAAATTGTTCGATTATTTTGACCGGTACTGTAAAATGCAACCGGTAATTTTTCTTCCGATTTATCTAATAAAAATTTACTACAGCCGTTTGTAGAAGCATTCAGTCAGCATTTTTTATCAACTTTCCCATCTTTAGTATTAACGATAACATTAACCATCAACGATGCTATTCTTTGGCCAAAAAACATCTAAATTAGGTTTTTGACCTTGGTCAACAACATATTCGACCAAAACACCTTATGTTAAAACTTCAAGAGGGTTATTAAAAAAAATTATATTGGAACTATCGTGTCGGCTGAATAGTATTCAAATATGTTTCTAATTAACAGAAATATCCACAGAATCGTGTAATTTTTAGGAACCATTGACCTCTGGTAGATAAATCACGAGGGAAAAGTACTGTGGTTTTGGAAAATTTTGAAGCATTCAGGAAATTTTAAAAAAAAGTCATATTTTGACTATAAACTAAACCATTATTTGAAAGAAAAACAATTTCAACTTGGGTAAAAAGAAGTTAATTTATCAATTTAAAATTATCGGAATCTTGTGTACAAACATCCACTTCTACATATCTTAATGCTGACACAAAAAACCTAGCGAATTACATTGACCTGTTCGACAATGCATGCAAGCCCACCAAAGGTATACAGAACCAGCTCAAGCGTGTGCAGCACCCGTGTCAAGATTGTCGCACAACTACACTAAATACATGTCATGCAGCAAAATCACCGACTGAGTCCAGCAATAGGCATTCTACGACAGTAAACCTTTGTCCTGGCTTAAGAAGTCGGTAGGTAGTTTTGCTATATGGTACCAATCGTCTTTTTGTTAAAATGAGACACACAAAAGTTCACACAGCTGGCATAGATTGTTATCCCACATACTGCGTTTTGGTGGATTTACCATCTTGAGATTATATCCCTTTTTAACCCCCTTCTCAGGCTAGGGTTCAAATTTATTCAAGATATCGAAACATTTCTTTGAAAATTAATCAAATCAAAACCAGAATCGTTCTTTCGTGATGAAATACACAAATTAGCTCAAGGTTATACAAAGCCAGTGAAGTACTTTGACATTTGAATTATGGTGCCATGGAATTAAATGAAAGAAAGATTCTTCAGCAAAGTACGTCAGAAATATTTGCACCAGCCTTGGACGCATATAGATAAAATATTATGATGTGTATGTGTGTGTGTGTGTGTGTGTGTGTGTGTGCACGTCTGTACGAATACAATTGCACAAAAACACAAATGCATATCTGCATAAGTACATCAATCACTTCAAATACGAAAAAAAAAAAATTCTACACCACGAATATTTATTCTTCAATTTAAACCCCTTGACCATTCATTTAATTCATTGGTAAATACTATTCACTCAGATAAAATATTCAACCATGAAGTCAGATCCATATTTCCTTTCCCTGTTTCCATCTCTTTTTCTCTTTCTTTCTTTCTTTCTTTCTTTCTCACTCTCTATATCTATCTATCTATCTATCTATCTATCTATCTATCTATCTATCTATATATATATATATATATATATATATATATATATATATATAATCCTGCCTCCTTATATATGTATATGAGAACATGATTGGAGCACTATTTCATATTAATGAGGAAACTATTCTTTGTAAATGCACATGATATATATTTGCTCTTAACAAACAAACGCCAGCAACATTTGATGCTATGTTAACGCGATGTCTTTTATTTCGTCAGTTGTTTCTGATCCAATTTTCTTTGATTTCTTCCCCAACGTAGAATTATTGCAATGCCGGGCAAGGTTGAAGTGCTCTACTGATCAAATCAGTGCCTGACCGGGCCAAGTTTATTTTTATGACCGACAATTACCGTTATCCCAGGGGGCCCATCACGAGACCTCTCAATAGCAGGGCTTCCTCTTTTCCGTGGGATCTTAATGAGGTTTCGCTCTTTTGATGACGGTATATCCGGTTTTGTTACGAGTCGAAAGCGTGCAGATAAGATCATGTGAATGCAGCCCTTTCACCTTGTGAATTATCCTTTCGTGTTAGAAGCAACAACTAATCAACCAGAATGTAAACAGGATGGGATGTGCAATAAAATGAAAAGACGAATCGGAGCTTATATAGACAGCTACATACTTATATATTGGGCAGATAATGTGTTCTTTTGGGAAACTTGAAATATTTCCACATATATACATGTGCAAATACGAATACATTTGTATATACATCATATTTGTATATATATATATATTTGTATATAATTTAATAGCCCCGGTAGACTAGTCATTTCCTCCACTAACTGTTACACCACCAAACTATCAAAATACGAAGACTGCCACATCAAACCCCTAGCTACGCAAATTAAATCCTACATCCAAAACACCACTGACCTCTTAAACAAAGTTCAACACATCAAAACAATCCCAGAAAAAGCACTTCTAGTCACTATGGATGCCAAATCCCTATATTCAAGTATTAAACATTAAGAAGACAGAATTGCCGTCAGAGAAGAGTTTAACAAATGAAACACCAAAAGACCCCAAACAGAATCGATAACCACCCTTTTGCAACACATTCTTCGACTCAATAGTTTCAATAATAATAATAGACACTTGGTCGCGATGAAGAGCTGTACCATGGGCACAATAAGAGTTCCCTCCTATGCTGTTATCTTCATAGGCAAATTTGGAGTGACTTACATATATCCATAGATAGACAATGAGTGCATCTTCTATGTCACACACACACACACATACACACATATATATATATATATATATATATATATATATATATATATATATATATATATATATATATATCTTATGTTCACAAATACATTGGAGTCGAAAGCAAAAAAAGAGAAATATTTGACATGCATAAACTGTAAAAACGACCCTATTAAAATTGACTGCTAGACATCCGTTGACTCCATAGCCTTCCTAAACAGCTGCATATACATAGATGATGATAGAAAACTCCATACTACTCTCTAGACCAAACCGTCAAATTATCACAACTACCTTCACTCTGAATCGACCCACGCCAAAACATCTGAAAAACCTTGCTATTTTCACAATCACTTAGAATTAGGAGCATTTTTCTCAACAGTCAGTAAACTTGACAAACAAAGCTATAACTTAGAACAAAATTTTAATTATCGAGCATACTCTCTAAAAGATACAAATAACCAAATAGAAAAGGCCAGAACAATATCAAGAGAGGAAACCCTTAGACCCTCGTCCAAAAATAAACCAGATCGCATTCCACTCATAATCACTTTCCACAATACACACACGCATATTCTGTCACATATGATTATTAAGAAATGGAATATACTTACACTCAATCAGAACTCGAATAGATACTCCTCTAACCATGTGTCATCGCTTACCGCAGACCCTGAAACATCAAACGAGCGATTATCAATCCAACATAAACCACCCTTAAAATGGTTGAATTCTTCCAATCCTGCAACAAAAGAAATAGTCTATACAGAAACCACCTTATGCGCATCAACATGTTCACTTGCTATACCACTAATAAGACTTTCATCTACCATAATTTCAACTGCAAAAGCAAAAACAGCATCATCTGCCTAGAATATAATAAATGCAAATTGCAATATATAGGCAAGTATCAGTGGCAATTCAACATTAGATTTAATAATCGTAGGCACTGCATTAAATCATCCAATCGTCCCAACCTACTCCCGGTAGAACTGCATTTCTGCATCCCTGACTACAATTCCGGCATGGACGCTATATTCACACATACCTCTCAAGATAGAAACTGATGTATAGTATTTCATTTATATAACTTAAAGCCATAAGATTATCAGAATATCAAGGATACAGAACACTTATTTCCGAACTGTTACTCGATTATACATAACAAAGACATCAAGCCCAATATCTTGATCAACGCTAAAGATACCCTTATCACCAACTTACCAAGTAACCCAACAGTCTTACACTGAGCTACTATCCAGCTCCCAAGTAATGATGAGGAATGATGCTTAAGAGTACCCACTCCTCTGACCAACACAACCGATAAAATACCCACATCAGATGGTAGTACCTAAAACAGTACATCCAAACATAACATATTTTTTTCGCAGAGACAGTACAGTCTGGACTCACCATTTCGAATAAACTTTCTAGATTTCCATTTGTGCCGGAAATCTGATGCCAAATTTGTTTCCTCCGGAACTTTTTGACTATTAAAAGGTACACGCATACTACTGAAGATGGGCACCGCTCCCGAAATATGTACAGCATAGGAATTGATTAATCTTTTATATCTTACTCGTGTGTGTCTCGTACCCAATTGTTCACACACACACACACACACACACATATATATTCTCTTTAATACTTCTTCCATTAAAATGATAGACAAAGTGCATATATAAATGTATACATATATGTATGAAGAAAAAGAGGTTTTCCAACACAAGAACGTTCATGTTTCAGTCTATTTTATATTATATTTTATTCCTGATTCATATATATACATATACATGCACATACGCATGCATATATATATATATATATATATATATATATATATATATATATATATATATATATATGTGTGTGTGTGTGTGTGTGTATACATATATATATATGTATATATGTATATTTGTATGATAATATTTTTCTTGACTCATAATATCATATATATGTATATAATGAGATTGAAGATTTGTCACACAAATACGTTTAAGTTTATGTTTATATGTCATCATATTGTATTCCTGACTTGTATTACTTATATCGAATAAAGCTTTCTTAACTATTACAAAATATATATTCTAGAATATATATACTCTGAACTAACTTGACACTGGGAATTCAAAGTTGAATCTATCGAGCATAGTGCGAAATAAAGCCATCACTTAACAACCAATGCCTCATATTATACAATGCTACATTACACACCTGATTCACTATATATATATATATATATATATGTATATATATATATATATATATATATATATATATATATATATATATATATATATATATACATATATATGTATATATATTCGAGTCCTAGGAAATGTATTTCTGAATTCGGGGAGCATAAATACTACCTAAAAGTGTGTGATTAAACTCTTCCGAAAAAAGTCTGGTGGAAAATAAAAACAGAATATTCCTTGTCCGCCCAACATCCTGAACACCCCCCACGAAGTACCTTCGTCGTTAAGCAATGTCAGCACTTACTTCCAGCCCGGAAGCTGTGAAACAGAAAACCAAAAATACAACAGGCCTATTACCTGGTACAGAACTACCTGTAAATTATTCACGTCAATTCTTTTACATAAAATGTACTCTCACCTTGAAAATAACGATATCTTCCCCCGGGAAGGAAAAGGCTGCAAAAAGAGTTCTCATTGGTGCAAAGACTAAATTCTGGATAGATCACCAGAGGGCATTCAACCATGTACTACATACTTGGATTCTAAATATCTTAGAAATGTATATAACTCTAACAGATTTCTTCAAGCATAGCATGACACTAATGAAAACTAAAATCTTCTTCAACCTCAGTAAAGGTAACTCTGAATAGAGCCTTAAACCATGGAATCCTCCAAAGACCCCTGTTTTTCTATTCAGCTCTCATCTCTCGAGTCAACTCAATAAGACCACCCTTGGATACAAAACCGGAAATAAGAGAATAAACAGCCAATTCTTCATGTTCGATCTTTAAACTCTATGCAAAAGATGACCTTGACTTGAGGAGGTTGTTGCCAACTGTTCAAAGGTTCAGCAATGATTCTGGAATGGAATATGGCTTCAATGATGGAGCAGAAGTAACTTTCAGGCGACGAGAACTGTCAACAACGGGAGATATCCATTTACAAAAACTATAACTGAAACACAAGATGTGTCAATATGATGGGATTTCCAACTAACTGCTTGAACAATGAAAGCCAAACACCAACCACATTAATCAAGGATAGAAAGGAAAAAGGATGCTTATTGATAGATATGTCGATTGCATAAGATAAAAACCTATGAGTAAAAGAGTTTGAAAAAATGTCCAATTTTACAAAACCTGCAAATTAAGATTACAAAAATGTGGCAACTTAAAATTGGAAAATAAGCAGTTGTTATGGATCTGGGGTCTTTAATAGAACTATCGGTTGCTTCTTGTGATGATCCTCTTTTATTATGATAAGAATGTCCGTGTCCAAATCATATTGTTGTTACCTTTCCCTACTATACAATACTGCTAGGAACTGCACGAATACCGAGAAAAGTGCTAGAAATATGAGATCTACGATCCTTGCCATTAGCTGTTGCCTAACTGCGGAGGAGGAGAAAAACACCCCAATGGTGGTGGTGGAGGTACAAATCACAGCACTGATGTGATAGGTGGGGGAGAGATGAGGTGAGGGCTGAAGACCTGAGGAGACTTGCAGTGTTTCAGCCTTCAGAGATAACCGATGGGCAACCAGAGTGAAACTGTAAACCACAACACTTGTAGACTGTGAGAGTGTGGAGGGGAAGGCTGGAGACTTGAGAGTTGCGGTCACTTGACCTCCAGCGGTAAAAACCAGACAACTAGTGTGAAATTGCTAATAATAAAAATAATAATGCACTACCCTGGCTCTCATGTTCCACATCTTTTTCAGTTCTCTTGCTAGTAATGGTAATGCACAAAGGAAAGCTCTCAATGGCTGAAGGAATCGAACTTTGAGACAACAGTAAGATTAGAGCACTGACCGCAAAAGACCGATGCAAATACCTGGGCGTCCTTGAATGTGATACGATAAAACGGGAAGAGATGAAGGGGAAAATGAAGAGAGAATACCTTAGAAGGATAAGGAAAATATTAGAGACCAAATTAAAAAGCAGAAATCTAATAAAAGGAATGAACACCTGGGCTGTATCAGTAGTGAGATACACAGGACCATTCCTAGGATGGACAAAGGAAGAATTCCAATCAATGGACAGGCGAACAAGGAAACTTATGACAATGCATAAAGCCTACACCCTAGAGATGACACAGATAGACTATACGTTAAGGGAAAAGAAGGTGGCAGGGGGCTGATCAGCATAGAGGATTGTGTCCAGAGAGCTAAAGCCGATCTAAAAAAGTACGTGCAAGCAAACAGTGAAGGCATCATAAAGAGTGCACAAGACAGCAAAGTAAAAAACAACAAAGAAAAAAAACAATAGAACAGCACAGCAAACTAGGAAAGAAAAATGGGAAAAGAAAAAATTGTACGGAGAGTTTAAAAGACAGATACAAGATGTGCAGACGTCAGATCATGGACATGGTTACGGAAAGGAAACCTGAAGAGAGAAACGGAATCGCTCATCATGGCAGCTCAAAGCAAAAGCATCCGGACAAACTATATAAAAACAAAAACCGACAGAACACAGACAAACAGCAAGTGTCGCCTATGCAGCGAAAGAGATGAGACTGTAAATCACATAACTAGTGAATGTAGTCAACTCGCCAAGAAGGAGTATAAGCACAGACACGATAGAATAGCAACAATGATACACTGGGAACTGAGTAAACGAATGGGATTCAACCATGCAGAAAAGTGGTATCAGCACGAACCGGAGGCAGCCCTGGAGAATGGCAACCATAAATTACTCTGGGACTTTGACATCAAAACCGACCACCTCATCCAGGCAAGAAGACCGGACTTGATAATCGTATACAAGAAGAGGAAAAATACCAGGATCCAGCGAGAGAACTGAAAAAGATGTGGAACATGAAAGTCAGGGTAGTGCCAATCATAGTTTGCGCAGTAGGAACCGTCCCAAAGACACTGAGGGCGAGAGTGGAGGGAAGATAAAGGGAAGGATTGAAACTGTACAGGCCAAAGCACTGCAAGGAACTGCGTGGATGCCGAGGAAAGTGCTAGAAATATAAAGACTGCAACACTAATTGTTAACAGTGACCTAACAAAGGAAGTGAAATGAAAGCGGGAATGTGAACCACAGCACTGGCATGATAAGCAAAGAAGAGAACAGATGTTGGCTGAAGATCTGAGGAGACTTAATGTCACTCAGCCTTCAGCAATGACCACTGGGCAACCGGTGCGAAACTGTAAACCGCAGTATCTCTGTGGCCAATGAGAAGTAGGAGAGAAGGGCTGGAGACTTGAAGAAACTTGCTGTCACTCAAACTCCAGCGGTTACCACCAGGCAACCGTCGTGAGATTGCAAGTAGTAGTAATAATAATAATAATAATAATAATAATAATAATAATAATAATAATAATAATAATAATAATAATAATAAAAACAGCAAATGCCGCATGTGCGGTGAAAGAGATGAGACAGTAAACCACATAACTAGTGAATGTAGCCAGCTCACCATGAAGGAGTATAAGCATAGACACGATAGAGTAGCAACGATGATTCACTGGGAACTAAGCAATCAAATGGGATTCAACCATGTGGAAAAGTGGTATCAGCACAAGCCAGAGGCAGTTTTGGAGAATGACAACCACAAACTACTGTGGGACTTTGACATCCAGACTGACCACCTCATCCAGGCAAGGAGACCGGACTTAATAATAGTAGACAAAAAAAAGGAAGGCCTGCCAAATAGTAGACGTTGCTGTACCTGCAGACCATAGAGTAAAAAAGAAGGAGAGAGAAAAAAGGGAAAAATACCAGGACATAGCAAGAGAGTTAAGGAAGATGTGGAACATGAAAACTAGAGTTGTACCGGTCATAGTGGGCGCACTAGGAATAGTCCCCAAAACGCTGAGGGAGAAACTGGAGGAGATCGGAATTAGGGGAAGGATTGAGACCGTACAGACCACAGCGCTACTGGGAACTGCACGGATACTGAGGAAGGTGCCAGAGATATAAGTACTGCAACGAATTTTAGCCCTGACATGATAGGTAAAAGAGAGAAGAGACGCTAGCTGAAGACCTGAGGAGACTTATTGTCATTCAGCCTTCAGTGATTACCACTGGGCAACCGGTGTGAAACTGTAAATTGC
>OY735199.1:45291038-45383538 GCA_963457665.1 Thysanoteuthis rhombus | reverse complement strand
TGTGAATGGTATAGTGTTATGATAAAGATATATGAAATCTTGAACATCACAATGAGGCATTGTAATAGGTTTGAAGATGAAAGAAGAATAAAAAGGTGAGAATGACGGCAACAATGACCAAAGTTTTTTTTCGTTATTTTGCTGGCTTTATTTTTTCTCTGCTTCAATTGAATTCAATAACAAAAGACCAAGTAGTCTTATTTACACTGTATCAACCCAGAACATGATTTCCATTAAAATATATGCCATTGAAAATTTCTGACCGAGGCAGGTTGAAATATACTGCTTATTACGACTACTCATGAACAGAGCGTAAGCTATTTGAGCCCTCCAATACGGCATAAACTCTGTAAAAGTTTTTCAAAGTGGGAAAGTTACTCACCAGGGTAGAAAAAACGTATTTTCACGAAAATCTTTTCATGTTTACAACACGAGTAATTCAAACTTTGATTTTTCTCCTCAAAATATTGCAAATAGTGGCACCATCAAGTGGTAGAAACAAACATCAAAGCAATTGATTCGACTTGTGTTGTGCCCAACTAGCTCCGAACACACACAAACACACACACATACAAATATATATATATATATATATATATATATATATATATATATATATCAATCACAGCCTTTTAGCGTCTGCCTTGGACCTTACCAAAAACTAGCCGGACCTCTTTATCGTTGGATACAAAGAGCCAGTACTTTTTGAACTTGTCAAGTTTGTCACACCATTTCATTTTTCTATCGGCCACAGTTTCACAGATGTTCACTCGTCGTGAATCGTGTTGTACAGCAGTTGGCTGGCCCATTGCCATTCGAGTTTACTAATGGTTTCAAAGTTATATCCTACTGCTGATGTTCCTCTGATATCCTGTGCTGTCTTGCGATTTCCATGTTATGTTGAACATAATTCTCTTCTTTGCAAGTTGCCCTGTTATCAGAATAGGGTCAATCTTTCAGTTAGTTTCAGCCCCATAGGTGACTATCCAGAGGGTACATTGATTATATACCCTTTTTATTTAGGATAGAATTTTCTTATACATGGGGATTGAGTTTGCTCTACGGACAGCTTGCAATTCTCCAAATATCATCAGGATCTCGCTGTTCCAAGTAGATGAAGTTATCTTCATTCAGATGTTATGCGTTTCTTTGTCCTCAATATTTTTGTTGTATATGACGTTTGTTTTACTGACAGTAATGTGGAGACCAACTATCTTTCTTCCTTCATAGAGTTTGTCTATCAATACTTGGAGATCATGAAGGTCATGCAACAAAAGGACGCTGCCGTTTGCAGATATGAAGTTACATTGGCATCCACTTACTATTCAGATTCCTTTATTTTTCCAGTTTGGGGACCGACAGATCATCTCGAGAGAGGGTGTGTATACCCAGGTGAATGTATATGCAACGGAAGTGACCGTTTAGTTCAGCATTATAGTTACATTGCAAGGAGGAACCAACCTTAAAGAGCCTTCCCCATTTTTGTTACAATGCCTAATTATTAGGTGACCATTGCAAAATTATTTGATTATGGGCCATAAAAGTGATTTATCGCATTCTGAGAAGAATTCTATCGACGGTACCGAAATGTGTTGTTAGGATGGAAAAACTTGGAATGGACTCGTCACCCCCCCCGTCCGAAACGATTGAAAGAAACGAAAGAGGATCATTTGATCAACTCCAAATGTCAGCGTAGTAGAAGTCTTTGACTTGAACCTATATGAACTTGTATATCCAACGGTATTTAGTGGTAAGCTTCTTAGAATAGCATAGCTGAAATTTCCTCGCTTGAAAAAGATGGTAAATCAAATGTCAAGTTTTACAAAAAAAAAAGGTATGTTTTGCTCTTTTTTATCAACTATTTCAAAAACAGTAAATTAATTTTTTTTCCCCGAGAAGAAACCCAAAAGAGAAAAAGAAAAAAGAAAACAAAACAAAACCTGAAGCAAGACATGAAAGTAAGTGAAAACATCGTAAGGTAACGATGAGAAACATAGAATGAAATTATTTTCTTCAGCTGCTTGGCTCCCATATTCATGAAAGGAATGAGACTTTGGATGCAAATAAAGCCCCAGAATTAGAAATCGTACTCTGTGCGATGAGGCGATAGTAATGAAATGCACATGTGCCGAGATAATGAGGTCATAGCCCACTGGTTATGGCGTTGGGACTAGAGCCTGCCAGATCGGAATCTGCTAATGGCTCGTCGTACAAATAAAACGTAGTCATTATGCAAGTTTTAAGAAATATTATATTACCTAAGATGAAGCCGTTTAGACGTGTAGTTATGGTTAGCAAGATAGTCTATCAGACCATTACTAATGTGCAGTGAGTTTGATCCTCACCCGGTCTCCACATCTGTGGATTTGTGCTAAGCTAAGCTTGGTAAATGCGTATAATGTATAACATATGTTTTGTCAAATGCACTCGATGTTATTGGGAATCACTTCTGTGGTACTTTGCTTGTTACAAGGGCGTTGCACGAACTTAATTCATATAATCAGAATTTGGAATTAGATAAGCTAGAAACATTATATTGAGCTTTGTCATCGTAACGAAATGAACATGAGGTAATTTATGTATATTAATGAAAAGGAAAAGTAGGGATCATTTACTTTTATAGCAGTGAGTGATCCATTCCTGGATTATTAAGGGTCGTCACCATGCTAGTGTTTATCTGCCAGATCCCATGGATCACTACTAAAGAGTAGTGAGTTCGATCTGGAACTAATATGAACAGCAATGTAACTGCTTGAAGTACTATCAATAGGTTTTGTGGTCGTGTAGGAATATTGAAAACTACATGAAAATCATTCTTAATTAGTGAGTAATACTTGTGACAATAAAGAAGATGTATTTAGCGAGTGTGTTTGAAGAGTTCTGCATTCATTTGAGAGTAAGGACGTACAAGAAAAAGAATTTGCATATCAGGATTCAGGTTTTTTTTTTGTTTTTTTTGTTCCATCTGTTATATGGCCAACGCCTTCAAAATGGACAAATCACGAGAAAAAAAAGTCTGATTTTTGATAATTTAAAAAAAAGTGTTTATCGTCGGATGGATTAAACCAAAGATGCTTCTATATTTCCCAATGGTACGAGTGGTAGGTATCCGGACTCAAGTAACAAAATGATAGTCATTTTTTGTTGTTTTTTTAAATTTCTGTCTTGGAATTTTGTCGAAACCGTTTGTTTCTTCACAGTTTCATTTTACTATACGGATACGGATTGATATAAGCTTCGTGCAGAACTTTCCAAACATTTTGCATCAGTGAAAAAAAAAACTTTTGAAAAATATTTTTCCCCTGCAATACACACTTTAGTTTTTTCAAGCGATGTCAAACAGACAATGACACCACAGCAGTTCAACTAATCCAAGAAACTTCTTTTTTGGAAGGTATACAAAATTTCACGACACACCTTGAGATTATCGGTGACATACTTGAGTGTCGCTACGCACATTTTGGAAAGCCCTGACTTAAAAAATATATATTGTAGATCAAGCTCAAACACAGTTGCTCCAGGGTCAGGCAACACATGAGAAAATGATTCCACCTCCATTTCTCAAGCGACACACAGACATCCAATCATTATCTGTTGATACCGAGGAATTTACAAGGCTAAGGTGATGGATCGATACCTAAGATGGACTACTTTAAATAGCTAGACCTCAAATTACCAAGCTTTTTATCAATAGTTAAGGGGAAATAGATTCATGCCTTCCCCTAAGGTATTAATGTGGAGTGAACGCACACTGTTCCAGTTTGAGTTTGAACTAGCTTTACTGTCTTTATTTTCCGTGCAGTTAACCTTAAGGCAAATGCACCTAAGTAATGAAAGATAAATATTAAATATCTATGACTGTTACTGTTAATCAAAAATTGAAAAAAAATCCGAGAATTTTTGTCTCGGGAAATTATTATTGTCGATCTCTTTCAGAATTTTCACAGGATATAAAACAACGCTGACATTTTGATTATATAAAATATTTCAACATTAATCGAAAACAAAGTAAAAAGTAATGTAAGTAAGTGAGGTAAAGTTTTCTTCATTTACGTAATGATGAGAAACCTTTGATAATTTAATTGATGCAAGAGAGATCCGTTTCTTACCCCCAACGAAGTGTTAATTGAAATACTGACTTGCTTGGTGAGAACCAACAATTTTATCACTCTGAAAATTAGGTCATGAGGTCATGGAGAAATTGGGGATTGTGGTTAAATCATTCAATTATGTCTATTGATAATTGAAGAAAAATACAGATATCGAAAACGGATAAATATATCTTTAATTTTTGACGATTCTATCCACAAAAAAGATGAAAAATGAATTATCCAATCTGCATACTATATATCTATTCTCATTGGATAAAATCATAGTGACGTTCCTTCTGAATAATTATTGATTTTTCTCCCACTGACTTTTTCTGTTTCCATTGGATAACATTTCGATGACGTATATATAACTTTTGGCATACCGTGTTCTCTTTATTTCCATCACGCAGAGAGCGTCGTGGCCGAGTGTTAAAGTGCTCGCCTCTGGTCTGGTAGACTATGGTTCCATCCGTATCATACCAAACGCATGTAAAATGGCTCTTTAAAACGCCTCTCCATTGTGCACCCTGCAAAAGGTTTCGTATCGAGAAACCTTTCCCTGAGGCAAAAGCGGGTAAGACCTGATCATGTTGGATACATTTGTTCTCCTAAGATCATTGTAGTCAACCAACATCGAGCTTGGTCAGAACTTAGATGGGTGACCATTAGGGGAAGACCAGATACTACGAGGGGAACAAATATTTGACTGGCCTGGTAAACCAGAGTTGGGTCTTTCTCATTATACCTGGGGCACACTTGATTAAGGTTTGAGCAGTGAAAGATAATACATACATACATATTTATGCGGAACATATACTTGATGCTGTATAATTGAGCTCATAATGATAGAAGCAGGCGACTATTCTAATTGATAGTAGTGTAAACGAGTTTACTTTTATTAATCCTCCAAATCTCATGAAAAGCCTGAAAGATGTATGTGAAATTTTTCCAATGCAAGAACAAATTACAATGGGAATCTTTATAAATCTAAGTCTACATGAATAAATCGTCTGATGTCTTGAAATTTAAATTCTAATGTAATGCTGCAAGATAAATATCAGAATTATTATCCATATGAGCTGGGCCCTTTTGTCAGATAGGCTGCCATTGTAATTATTTTTAAAGATTAAAAAAATTAAGCTGTTCTATTTGAGATAATGATCAAACTGTTTTTAAGCCTGGAACATTAGATTAGTAAAATGGCGACCAATTATGAAAAGAGATCTTATCAATAAATTTCCACTAATGGGATTCAATGAGGACCATAAAAAACAAGGCAAACCTTTCCAAAATCAGATTAAAAATTATATCAATAGTTGAGCCAACTTCAGAATATCAGTGTTTGTTAGAAACGAAATCAATAAACACACTTTTGACCGTATCATCGAGTCAGTGTTTGTTGTATTGGTTAAAAAGAAAGCGTTTGGAATAACTCTTTTCTTGAATCCCTTAATCTAAAATGGAATCTCTTGAAATTTGGTTTTCTGTACGATGATTCATATCGTTATTAAATGTTTTTTTGTGATTTGTATCGTTATTTTATGCTTTATGATTCGTATCGTTCACATGTTTTTTTTTTTTTTTGTTTTTTTGTGCATAATGAAGTCGCTCATTTTCTACCAGCTGTAGTGCTCGGTGTTCGAGCCTTGCCACAAGACAAAATTTTACATAGTTAGCTTCCAAGGCTGATACCCACGAAACCCTAATACTGGAACATTTATACGTGGGAGATATAAATATTTGGGGGCAGTGTCAAGAGTTGATCGGACAATTGACTTTCATATTTCTATTGTGGTTACCACAACATTTCCGCCGATCCTATAACCTTCTTCAAGTGTTCATACCATATGTAAAAAGCCAAATTCTTCTCTTTGGTAGTGTAAACCAATGACTATCTCTTGATTTTTTTTTACAAAACTAAAGAAAATATGGCCCACCAATATTTAGAACGGGAAAGCATTGGTCTTCTGATACTTCACTTGCTAGTCCTATTCATCGCCTCAATCAAACAATCTTATTCTATGTACCACAATACTTTTTGGCAATGAATAAAACTTTCATACTGAATTCATCATTATATAAGTTCACAAATGTAAGACAAAGCTTTTTTTTAATTTGCCAATACGAATATCCAGAGTTGAGAAATTAGTGAAAGGATATTATAAAAAAACAAAAACAAACAGAAAACAAAAACAAATGAAAAATATGTTCACAATATCAGTGTATACCAGCACTTATTTTCAATTAAAATGACAGAATTAAAAGGTTTTGCAAGCTGAAAAAAAATAATG
This sequence comes from Thysanoteuthis rhombus, assembly GCA_963457665.1. Classification (NCBI taxonomy): domain Eukaryota; kingdom Metazoa; phylum Mollusca; class Cephalopoda; order Oegopsida; family Thysanoteuthidae; genus Thysanoteuthis; species Thysanoteuthis major. The sequence continues at coordinate 45,377,156 of OY735199.1, read as the reverse complement.
TGGAGGCTCAAAGTATGAAAAACAACCCCCCCTCCAAACGAGAAAATGATCAGTAAATCTATTGGCTTTCACAGAACAATCTACCACAATGCAAGTGACCATTGTGTTTTGCCATCTAATCAGCAATTTAAAGAGGTAAGAGTATGAAATAAAAAATAAGGGCTGGAACAAATCGAGGTTTGGGCCAGTTGCAACTCAATCCCCAGCTGATAATAGCTGAAGTGAACCTATTCTTCTATATCTTTTGGAGCCGAGCCAACACAATGTTTCTAGTTTGCAAAAATTATCTGCAGAAATGTCTAACATAAACTTACTTTTTTCAGAAGTATATCGGAAAGATTTATTTTTCTTTCACGTTGGATTATCTACGAAAAGAAAGAAATCAGCTGAACAGGAGAACAGAATTCGCCTTGATGCATTCACTTTTGATGCATTGTCAAAACCACGACTATTGCTACACGCAAAAGCACAGGGATATGGAGTGTTACAGTATCCTTTGGTGGTGCTTGCTTTGCTACAAACTATAGCGGCAGTGAAGGAAAAGCTTCGAGGGAGTAGAAAACCCTTAATAATCATCCACAACGGTCTTATTAACTTGTTATGTGTTCCCATCCTAATTTCGAGGGAGAGTTCAATCTAAATCATTAGACAGAGAGACAGAGACAGAGTGAGAGAGGGAGGGAGAGAGAGTATTCTGATGAATCCACCCGCCAAGATGTTGATCCATACTTCATTCCGGTTCTGTGGCCGGGTAAGTAATCCTTATTTACGATTGAGACAGTTCAACGTGCCTCCAACCCTAACTGGTATTCCTCAATTGCAAAACCAAGCCGTAGAATCGTTGTTCCAAAGCTTAATCTCACAATCACCGGATATGATTCTTCCTTTGACGATAATCAGGTTTCCGAGAGACCTATTTTCATCCAAGTTGGAATCTTTAAGGCGCATCAACACTTGCTGCAAAAAAAAAAAAAATCATTCATTCCAGTGTTTTGGATAGTTTTTGTCTTCAGCCAAGTATACGTTTCATAACCGAAAATTTGCCTGGTAATCCCTTGTTAAAGGCTGACGTTCTTGACGAGCGATCTCAGTTTCGGCATTCCTAGATTCTAACAATTTCAAGATATTGAACCTTTCCTCAAAAATACACGAATTTAGTACGGTGTTGCTTCTCTTATGGTAGAACCAATAATTCAGCCGAAAAGTGGAGCAAAGTCACAGGAAATCAGGGAAAATATGTCGATTACTAAATAATGATGCTTAAGATTTATATAAATGAAGTGTTCCATCTGAATGATGGTGCAAATCTTTTGCAATGATCGAATTCGCAACTGAACTGAAAAGCAACATTCAGCCATAAAAAATCAGGGAAAATACTTTAATGATGCTATTCATTTCCATGTGTGAAACACTTGGCCGAAATAATGATGGAAACTATTGCAATGGACTAATTTGTGTGAGAGAAGGAGTTGTAAAGAGGTGGAAAGGGCCGCTCCCCCAGTTGATAGAAAGAATCTTTTATTACTGATTGTCTTGAAAGACGAAGAATGTACATTTCAAATCTGCTCCGAAAGAATTTTTTAATATTTATTCTCCTGTTGCGACTCAGGGGAATATCCCCGATTAGAGATCTTTATGGTGGAGAGGCATCATCAAATCTGGATAAAGGCCTTTCTCATCTTTACCATGATGACTGCTATTGCAATGTCCTGTACCATGTCATGCCCGCGAACTTATCTATCGCATCCCTCCCTCTTTGTGAGATTCCGTGAGTGTTTTCTGATACTAGCGGTGGTAGCATTTGCTGGGTTTCTGTACGCCGCCCATGGCCTCATCACTTTTTCTATGTCTTTCAGTATCTAGTCCAGTGCATCAAGCTACCGAGATATTGTGCACTCAACCCATATAAACAATTGACAATTGTAAACCCATTAATCTCAATAGATAGAGTACAGATAATCGTGTTTTTTTCGAAAATATATGCAGTATTATTCTAAAATATGCAACTATATTGCAGTAAGCGGCTTAAAATATGGAAATGCATGCACCAGCACACCTTGCAACATGTACATTTGAAGTAACAATAACATAAGCTCTAAATCTATATTGGTGGAGGTAAATAGTAAAATGTTTTGGTAAGCAAAAATATCGAATGCTGAAAAATACACGGATAGAATAAAGACTAATAAAACTGTTAAAACAGTACATATTGAAGTAGAAATCATGAGATGAAATTGAAAAATCTAATAAACATAAGAGACAGGAATGAGTATTTATCCATTGAGAATTTAAAATATGCATTCAATGTAAGTTTGCACTAATATGCATATATATATATATATATATATATATATATATATATATATATATATATATATATGTGTGTGTATGTGTGTATATATATATATATATATATATATATATATATATATATATATATATATGACACAACCACATATGCACGTGTGTGTGTGTGTGTGTGTTTAGAGAAGCTAAAATTGAATTGGTCTAGAACAATAATGATAGATAAAAATATTGAAAACATTCCTGTTTACTAAATATGTTAAGAGACTTTCACTCGAACAAAACACTAACAAATGAAAGAAAAACAAAACAGAATCTTAGAGCGTAATAAAAAGTAAATTTGGCAGGGAAAATACGTATCTCGACCAGGATGATTTCTTTTAGTAGTTTTTTTTTATATTTTCGTCATTTCTTGACTTGGAATTGTTTTTTGACATAAACACGCAGACCAATTTTAGCTACAAGCAAATATCAATTTTGGTTTCAGCCATTTCTATAATGGAAATTCTGCGGGAAGACATAGAAATCCACAGGGTGCCTTCACAATAATAGAAAAGAACGTTTTGTGAAAAATACTACTACTCTTGGCCAAAAAAAAATATGGAATCACAGCACTAAGAAAATGTCCATTCAGCATTTTTATTTGTTATCCAATAAGAAAAAATTGCAGATAAATAATATTGTAACAAAAATATTTAAAAACCAATTTTTAAATATTTGCCATTTTCTTGACACCAAATATAGGAAAAAAACCAACTCAAGTCAATGGATGCAAATTAGTCTATTATTAAAAGTAGGTACTTGCTGACCACATCAAAATGTTTGACTTATTGCTTGACTGGTGTAATTGAAAGAAAACAGGGCTCAAACAAGACAGCTCTTAATTGACGCAATAAAAAGAGTTGTAAAACGCTTTCAAGAAGGAAATCCAACATAGATCATAGACAAAGGGTGTTGGTTGTTCCAAATTTGGTGTGTCTAAAATTCTGCACAAGAATGAACAAAATTGCAATGTTATTAAAGAGAACATAAAGGTAAACCCCTGAAGTAGTCAAGATATCAGGAAAGAAAACTCAAAGCTATACGACTTGAAAATATAAACTGCATCAATACCCTATCAAAAGAAGGGGAACGACCTGATTCAAACACCAAAAGAATGCAAAAGAGATGAAGTTGTTACTTTTTCATAGGAACAATGGTGGGCAGGACGTAAAACTATCCAACTGAACTTGTCAATTGTCTCTTACAGCATATTCAGACCTACAACTTACCGTAGAGCAACGATCCCATCTACGCTAGTGCGAGAAATGGTAATGAGTATCATTACGTCACAAGAAGAAAAAATCTCTGCGTTAGAGAGGAGGTTGAAGGAAAAAAATCTCCCAAATACAAAGAAACAGTGATTATAAGAAGACACGTCGCTCACGGACAGAACACAGGCAAAGGTATTGGACACAAACAAGATTACACAAAAAGGAAAGTCTGTTGCAACGGAAGATAAACCCCAAAAAGTCTAGTTGAAGAAAGAAAACTAGAAGAATGTAGACAGAGTTGTGACTCAATGCACACAGAACTGCACTATCCAAAGAAACGATCAAGACGAATGGAGAAAAATAGAACATAAAATCTGACGCCTCAGACACAGAAAAATCTGGAGTGACGTATGGGTTGGTCAAAAGAGACAATACGAATCACTGGCTGATCAGGGTTGAGATTCATAGCCAATTCTATAGAAAAGCATGAAAGAATACTTGAAATATATAGGAGAAACCTCTTCATAGGTACGTTTAAGAAAGGGAATTCTCGGTGGACTCTATGTCTTCTCTACTATTTCTAATTGCTGTGACACCACAAAACAGAATTTTGAACAGCAAATGACACCAATTTTCGAAAAACAAAGGGGGGAAATAAAAAAGGAATTCCCAGGGATTAATTAAATATCGGAAACTCAGCTAAATAGCAGATATTTTGAGAGAGGGATGAACACATGGTCAGAAGTGGTAAAAAGGTGCACAGGACCATTTGCTGGATAGTTAATTATTAACTCCAATCAATGGGCCGGCAAAATAGGAAACTTATGACGATGCACAAGGCCCTACAATTCAAAGATGAACAGACAGATTGTATGTCAAAAAGGGAATATGGCTAGAGTTCTAATCAACATAGAATTCAGTGTTCAAATGGCAAAATTGGTTTCGGGAAAGCATATTTAATCATGCAGTGAAGATGTTAAAACGTACAATAAGAAGGTAGTAAACGATGCTGAAATCGAGGAGAGAAAAACAGGAACTAAAAAAGACTTAATTGAGAATTCAAAAGACAGTTATGAAATATCACAGACGAAAGATCATTGACACGGCTACCCCAAAGACACATGAAGAGAGAAACAAATTCTCTAGGACCAACAATGGTAAGGAAAAGGTTGACAGTGAATGCAAAAGATTATCCAAGAAGGAGTGAGAGACAGACATGACAGAGCAGGGACTGTTATACAGTGGGAACTATGCAGAAGACTAGAGTTCACTTACGTAAAAAATGGTTACGGCACAAATCAGAGAGTGGAGAAGCCATCAATTTCTCTGACACTATCTACGCGTCGACAAAACTATATAAAATTTTGATAGAATATTGCTCGTAAAGAAACGATTTGTCTGTGTTCTTTGTTTTGATAAAAATAAAGTTTTGCTCATTACACGGCCTGAATATATTAAATCTCAAGTTTAATAGATCATCGCTTGTAATTACATTTTCAAAATGAACAAAGAAAGAGATACAATCGTATGTTCTATTTTTGAGATTGCCAACGACAGCACTTCCTACACCCTGCTGATCATTTCCGGTGTTTCATAATGTTGCTAGCCCACCCAGTTCAATTTCAAGCACAAATATCCACGTAATCACCAGTTTATTGACGACTTAGCAAGAACAAAATTAAGAAAAGACGTGTCACTAGGTGATTATGCAAAGAAAAATATAAGAGAGGAAATTGTGTAAAGAAAACATTTGACTGCCTTACCGATAAAATGGTAACATCGAAAAAATGGTGCAGTACAGCTCAAAATTATATGAAATTGCATCTTGCCAAGAAGGGTGTAATCGATATAGAGATTTGATGATAAATAAGCATATTTGATGTCTGTCTTTATAATATCCACCAATTTGATATTAACGACTGAAAAGCCCGCCTGGGGCAAGGGAGCCTTTTTTTCACTCGGAACTTAACAAAATTATCATTACAACCCTTCCATTATGCTGAATTTTGAAATCTCAGCCGCCTCTTTTCATTCTAACTAATCTCGAACGCAGTCTAAAATCACTTTTGGAAAACGTCAGATATGGCAGACAACCATATCTTAACAGACCTTGGACTAACAGATCTGGGTGATGCGCGATGTTTTGCCAAAAGAAACCCACAAGAGAGTGTTTGTTCACGGATGCGTGCTTCATAGTGGAACCCTGTATGGGTGGTCTTCATTCTATCCAGGGAGCCTCAATGGACCCACTGTCAGTCGTTTTGTTTCGTGTTGGGATATGTTGGAGTGGGGGGGGTACATTTTGATGATGTCTTCGAGCTTGAGATATCTTCCGATAAGCCTAACACTTTTTGCTACTGTGCTTCAGCCAACATAAATTCCATGACCCCTTTACAACGACCAGGAAACCTTTTGCGCTTGAAATCCAGATTGAATATCAAAGAGTGGATGGAGGGCCAGATAAATGTCATAAAGACCTTAAAATATGAAATTTATCGATTCAAATATATGTAGCTAAATCGTTCCATACATCAATGGATATTGCATGTCAGAAAAATCTTTTGTGCTTAACGGAGGATGCCAATTAGAAATCAACGAACTCAATCTAATTGCAATCTATTAAAAAGACGAATAGAATATTCAAAACATCAAAAGTATGCATGATATCCCAATATTTACTCACCAGTCGGTCGGATTGTATTCGTAGTTCTATGAGACCCACATGTAGTAGGTTGCCTACGAATTCCCTATAACATGTCGTCGTCTTCCCCTTTAGTTAATATCCATATCATCCCATTGAAACCTTTGGCGGGGTTGAAACTTTACAGAGGCCCCTCAATTTAAGTATAGAAATGTTTTTTGTCAGGTGGTAGTAATCAGAATTATACCGAAAATGAAGTCCAGCAATTACATCAATCTTGAAGAATCAATAATGCTTCAAGGAATGAAAATAAAGAAAGAATAATCATAGCAATATTTTCTTGATTTACTTTTTATCTGATGAAGCATAGCCAGCAATCACTATACATTTTTGACAAGTATTTTTTCATCTTCAATTTTACGGTTGTTTTTTATTGCAACTTCACCTGGGCCATCGGGTTAGGCCAGTGAGTAAACTGTACGGGTCGGACATAAAGGATAAGCTCTTGGTGAGATACAATCTCACGTGACCCATGAAAGTTTATCCTTAAATCCCAGTCTGGACTCTCTACTCACGACCCTAGATTGACAACCGGAACTTAGTTGCGACGATAAGCAAATGGAAATCATGATGACATAAGAAACAACGGTGAAATATTTATTCTAACCTCACCTTTGTGAATTGTTTCCTTCATGTTCTTATATATATATATATATATATATATATATATATATATATATATATATATATATATATATATATATATATATATGTTGAGATTTCCCACCTTTTGTAACACAATTGGTGGTTACAATTAGAGGTTAAGCGACAGTAAGTATCCTCAATACAACAGCACTGTCGTTGGTATCTACACACTTCCACACAAGGGCAAATTTGATACAGGGTCAGGATATTTATGGGTGGACAAAACCAATAACATGCCAATCCTTCGATCAGTGTTACTATGGTGTCAGAATACCACCCGAACAACTTTTTGTAGCGTATTAGGAAGGTGCAGATCCGGGGCTTTCTCTCTCCCCGAAGTAGAACAGGGGAAACGACCAGGTAGGAGGGAAATTCTTATATTGTCCAGAGGATAATAATCTCACATTGATATCAATTCTTAAAACAATCAGTAAAGTTTATATAAGGTAGAGTGATACATATCATTTTATAGAGTATTTCAGTTCTCAATCTCAACAGAGTTTAGTGGAAGGCTGGGCAAAAGAGAACGGAAGAGGCGAATAAGTCTTTGGACAAATCTATGCACAATGGCTCAGTAGAAAGAATGTAATTAGCAGACTTCTTTTTTGAAAATAGCCAACTTTAAAGTTCATAGAAAAAACTGACACTAATCTCAATCCTAATCTGAATGTTTTCTATAGATATTTTTTTTAAGTTAGTAACCAAGATTCTATCCACAAAAATGAATAACTTTCACTTTCGTTCTTCATTTCAAGTTGTCATCAATTCTACTTTTCATATTTCCACAGGTTGGAAACAAAATGAACAAAAAAATGTGTGATCTTTCTTTATGAGTTCAGAGTCGGTGGAAAAGATACTGAGACGGCATGTAGCATCAAACTGGCGGTCAACAAAACATTGGTTTCTACTAGTACAATCGTACACATTTTTCCAACAGAATTCCATTAATAAGCACCTTTACAACTCTCTGAACAATGAACAACTACAAAACAAAGCCAACGTAGAAGCAGCTTTTTTGGGAGAATATACTGACTCTAGTGACAATGATATTTCCAATAGAATACATTCCGGTATGAATGCATCATCAGATGTTGTCAAAAATACTTTCAATCATATGCAACACATTTTATTGAATATGTTTCCCATCACTCTTTCCATTTTCGTTTAGAAATTCTATTCTTATAAAAACAATATTTATTCCGAATAAATAGACCCTCGTTGTGCACTGCAGTATGTAAAATGGCGTACAGATTGAAACACCATGATTAGAAACCACAGACAACTAGTAATATTCATTAGAACTGTTGAAGTTATTTTGATATAGTAGGTGAAAATAGCCACAAAAGTTGATAAATTGGGACTCATTCATTCATTCATTCATTCATTCATTTTTGTTGCCCTCAGCCAGGACAGGCAGGGACGTGGGCCTTTGACCAGTTATTGAGCGTCCTGTGGTGATCAGTCCTCCGATGGACGATTAAAATGTTCACCACGGGAGACTCTATACTTGAACCTGAGATGCTCACAGCACTTGGAACACCAAGTTGGTCACCCATCGAAAACCTGACCAGCTTCGACGTTGTTTAACTACAGTGATCTAATGAGTATTCAACGTGATTTGACTGTAGTCTCACGAAGGCAGATGCTGTTATATTGATATCGGTGATGATGATAATCACAGGGATAGTGAATTTAGATGATAGCAATAATCATCATAACAAACTTGATTAATGGCGGTGTTGATTGATTGAGGCATCGATGTTTGCAAGACTTTTTAGTCACTTTTGATTTTTAAATTTGAAACTGTTTCTCATTATGCTCATCTCAAGAAAAAAAGAAAAAGGGCGATAAACTATTAGTTATGATTATTGTTATTACAGAAGCCGCTTTTAGGGTAATTACATCATAGGATAATGAGAATATAACGCGCTATTAGGCCAAAATAAATATTGGCGAATGTGGACTCAATGTTGACCTTATTAAAGAATAAAGATTATTCAAAAACTTGTAAAAATGATTTTAAGAACAAGAATGGAAATGTGCACAGGCTTGCTTGATTTTGAGCCAATTTGATAGACAATAATGCATCAAATTCAGAAGTTTCTGTGAACATGGATGTAGTTGCTGTATTCACCGCTGGTGGCGCAGTCTAAGACTATAACAGTCGCCTTACAGACTGAAGTGTCAACTTGTGGTTCGTTTTTGCACCAACTCCCTTATTACGCCGCCTCCTCTGGTAACTTATTCCCGGCATAAAGTCGGAGCTGCCTACATTTAGTTATCCACCCATTTACATGTATCAATTTAGGTAGATGAGTATTTTACCGGAATGCTTACGCGTATATGTTTATCTTTGATAATTCGCTCTCAAAATCCCAACACATAAGTATGTATATATGCGTGTTTCCACTTTTTTCTCAAACGTAATTACCTATACGTCGAATCAATTTGAGTTCATCAGACAATTGCTCTAGACTTGACTGTTTTCAAGATCTATCCATCGATCCATATGTCTTATCATATATGTCAATCAATCTATATAACTACCTATCTTAGCCTGATCATCTTCATCCACAAATCTTAGTCTAATCACATTTTTTTTATTCGTGTATCCATCTATCTATTTATCTATCTATCTATCTATCTATCTCAGTCATCATATTAATTATCATATCAATATTTATCTGAATATATGTATATACGTATATATATATATATATATATACGCACACATATACTTGCACGCAAACACACACTCGTAAGATAATTATTACGTAAGGAATCAAAACTAATCAGATGTGAACCAAAAAGGGATCAATGAAGGACTACTGTTCAAAGTCACATTTTACACACACTCTCTCAAATTTTGATAAAGCAAGAATTGCAAGTTTAACAACGGGAGGTCATTTTATGTAGAGTTTCAAATAATATAATGTATTCATAAATATTTTGTCGGATTATACATCAATTTCAAAATAATGATAATAATGATAAGAGCATACACATATACATATATGTAATCCAAAAAGGGATAAGGGATATATATATATATATATATATATATAATCTGAATGATAATGAGTACATTATTTTTCCAGAGTTTCAGATAAATGCGATGCATTTCTATTGTCATTATGTTCTAATACATATTCATTTTTTAATGATATATTTGTTTGCGTTGATATATATATAAAGAGCATATTGATAAAAACAGTGAATTAACAAGACAAAATTCGAGAATGAAGCAATTTTTTTCGGACCTCCGACTCACCGGCTAGCTGTTTACCTCAGCAGTCATAAGCGGCGTCACGTTGGACGCAAGTTCAATCCCGTAAGCAGACAATTTTTAAAAGTGTTTATTCTAACATTTACACTCTCCACACCAACTGGCATTTTCACCATATAGGGATGGGATGCTTATTCGAAGAGTTTCGAATAGAAATAACACACACACACACACACGCACACACACACATAAGGTATATTGTTATACTTACTGATTCCTCATCGTCAAATATGTTTTTTGGTAACATACGTACGTAGGCCTTGTCTTTCAAAAAATTAAATGATACGTAGAGTAAAAAAACATCTTCAGTATGATAATACCCTGTATAAAATATCAAAATACATGTTGTATGACATAAACTATGTATTGAAATCATAGCAGAATAGGAGGTGGTGTACGTTCAACATTGTTGAAGAGCTGTCAATTGTTTTTTTTTTTCAATCCCTGAAACAGTTACATGGTGAGCAACAGATGATCCAAACAAGAAAAAAAATACATATGGTACCTTAGTATCAAAGTCCACACTAAATGTAAAAAAGTACTTAAGAAAATTACATAAATCACAATGGTTTATTGTGAGTCTACAAGACTTTATCTATACTTGTTCAACATATTTGATGGAATTTGGAACATATTCAAAACTTTGGGCCGTCGCACACATGCTAAAACATCTGCAATTAATGCATAGCAACCAATAATTGGTTTCACCGGTTTTGACCCTTTCTCTAACTTGTGCATCAATGAAGATTTAACTGTTTTCTCCAATGTACCATCTGAACTAATGGCAGTTGACCAAGTGGACATTTGAAGAGCCTTTTTAGATGTACAGATCTCTCCTGGGCAATTATTGCAAGCTTCAGGAAATATTTCCTTGTTTACTCGTACTGTGACCATTTTATCCTAGCACTTGTATTGTTTAGACTTGCTCATGGCTGTTTTCTTCAGAGAGCCATAAAAAAGATTTATTCCTTTCAATGGATTTCTCCAAAGCCATAGTGATTTTCCCCTTTGCATTTAAATAGATCGTTGAATATATCTACCGTTGCAACAATACCTGTGTATAAGAGAAAAAGTCATTGAAGAAACTTATAAAAACTTCTGAAAATGTTTCAACAATTCAATTGACACCATCATAATCTCTTTGAATCCGGGATGGTGTTAGATGTGGATGTTTAACGCCTTATCGCAAGCAGTTCAAGTGCTTATGAAAAGTTGTTCTCAGTGCTGCTCTGTATGGTGCATTAGATTCCCAGCGTTTTGGGGCATCCAAACTTATGGAAAAACTGTTATACCTCCTGGCGTTTTAGAGCTCCCATCCGACGCCATTTTTATAACTTTGCCCCATTCTATTCGACTGACCAATTCCATCATCCAATATCTGTACCGCAGAGATTCTCTTCATGAATTCTGAGTAGATCTCTGGAAGCATATCAGGTAGAGAGAGCACAACTGTGAACATAACAGTCATGTAACTTGCGTAGTTAACAGGATCGTATGCAGAGAAAAATGGAATGATGTTGTCGAACCTAGAAAAGTTGCAAAGTTCTACATAGCGTGATGGAAAGATATCTGATCCGTCACTTCCTTAGATCGTTCTCCGTCAATTGTAATTTGACAGCAGTGATCTCATTAGAGCCTTATAAAACCGATTGTACAAACCAATGCTCCTGATACATTGTTTTCCAGGGAGTGATCGTTGAATGAGCCCCTCTTCTATAACAGAACTTTGGAGTAGAATATCATCAAGTTCAACATTAGAAAAACATTTACTTAATACGTCTATGTAAATGATACATTCCCATAATTAACATGCAAGTTGAAAACCTTTCTGGCTCAAGTCACTTTATTTCCATAGCCTAGAATAGATGTCTCAGTCAAAGACGTAGACAATGCAAACCCATTCGAGAGAATCAACGATGCTTTGGGCTTATAACTGATAAATCGTTGAAATTTCTGTAGAAAGGCTATCGATACAGTATGTGATGGATAATTTCATGACAACAAACTTAACATTTACCACAATGTTGAAGCAGATTGAACTTGGGAAATATGGTTGTTGCACGGAGTGAAAATGAAGAAATGTCCACATTAAATGTGTTTTCTCGCATTTGAAAACAAAACGTATCTCTCTGTATTCTCTAAAAAATCAAGTTCACCTAGTCCTATGCACTCGATAAGGCATAATTAAAATCAACAAGAACTTCTGGAGTGAATGATTGTTGATGATGTCTTGCAGTGTTGCTTTCCGTCTAGCTACCAAAATCACCTGAAAATTGTATCAAATTGTTGATTTAGTGAGTTGTCCTATAATTTGAAATATAATGTTTTCAGAAATTTGTGAGATAACCAAAAGACATGAATGTATTCGTTGTTGATGATATCAATAATTTTGAATAATGGAGCTATTAATACAATACGGCTCACGTTTCTTAAAATATATATATACATATATATGATTGTGTCGTCAACGAGCAGCTATTTCATCGTAATACGACTATTCATCTATCCCCTCCAGTACCGCAAAGTAGGATAAAAACCTTAGCTTCTGACCCAGAGGCAAATATTCTACCCCTGTCCTACGCAGAACGGAACGGACAGTAGGACTGAATTAAGCGAGATATTCCTTCATGCACAAATACCATGCACCAGAGTACTTCATTTCAGAGTTGAAAGATTATATATATATATATATATATATATATATATATATATATATATATATATATATATATATATATATATATATATATATATGCGCGCGTGTGTGTGTGCGTGTGTGTGTGTGTGTGAGAAATCATATAAGAAACACATTTTGATTGTCAGTCATAGATTAAAACTTGACAAGAACCAGTGGTAAAATTGGATTGAAGAATATAACTTCAAAACGAACCAATTCAAATTCGTAACACTCATTTATGGTATCAAGAAATACTAAATTCAATCTAGGTAAGAGGCAGCTAAATCATTAACAATCAAATAAACGAGAAAGAAAATGACACAAAGTCACATACACTTAGCAGATAATGTCTTCCGAGTTCTGTCAATGTTGACAGCCTCATAAATGTTAAATTTTTCATTCCTGTGGTCATTACACGATACATCCACTGACAAGCTGAGTTCCCCAACACATGATATGCATTTTGTGATAATATATCATTAATGTTAAATAGCAAACTCCATTTCAAAGTCAATTCATAATGCTAATGAGCCCAGTGCTATTTGTAAGAGCCCTAATTACACTAAACAAACCTTTTAGGAGTTTCAACTCGTTCACATGTTATGAGATAAACAAAGCCTTGTGCAACTGATAGCTTTGAATGTAGTTCTCTTGTTGATAATGCACTTTCAGTACTTAGTGGCCCACAAAGAAAATTGTCCAAAGTGTCTGGTATTTCAAATTTTTCAATTCAAGAGGTTAAGACAACTATGTCATGGAATCTGTCATATCTTTTCATATTTTTTCGTATATAGGTTGCGGATAATTGGACGTTCTTTTCGATTTTTGTAATTTTCCCTTATCTTTGTCGAGCTTCATCACTTTTTTAGCAATTTATTTTGGCTTGAACCAAGTAAGTAATAAGAGATTGTAATTTTTGAGATGCTGGATACACTCACATATTACCATAAACCTTTATAAACTAAGATAAGACACTTTTTCCGCTATAGTTTTCAGAAAGTTCTCAAGTATTGCAGCTGAATATAAAGATGATGGTAAAAAAAAGAAATTTTTTTTTCCCGCCTAATATTTTCTAGCATCTTCTCATAGGAAAACAGTATTGCTACCTCTGGGAGTTTCTACAGAATTATCACAAAAAAAAAAACTTCGTGTTTAGACTTTGTTTTATTGAAGAGAAATGTTCTCAAAATTGAATTAAGTATTTTGGTAACTTCAATTTTCATAAAAATGAGTACTGTTATATTTGCCATACAAGAAATGATTATTGAGTTAATAAGTATCATTTTCATACAAGTGGGATTTTCTTCAAAGAAATATTTTAAATCACAGTTCATTCGATTTTCCGAAGTTATTTCAATGAACATTTGACCACACGTAGATTGTATTGATTTTATGACTGTTGTTTTAATCGAAATATTATTCAGCATTAAAAACAAACTTTCCAATGATATTCTACGTCAATACATTCGGATATCAAAATTTTGCCCTCTAGAACCACAAATCAATCCCCATCATTTTAAACTTAGCTGTGCTGGGGATCAATCAGGCCATGTATAATGTTGTTGGGGTCCTATTACAGAGTGTCAACTTTTTTTAGCAGTTGAAATCAGTTTCATTCTTCACAATCATCCCTTGTCCAATATTGTAAATTTATATTATAACTTATTGCAGCTATTCGGAAATTAAGATGGTGGACTCAAATCTTGTTTTTTTAAAAAGTGCATTAAAAAAAATTTATCTGTATGCAAGTTTCCAACTTGTTTTTTATTTTTTTATTTTTTTCACATATTGGACAATTCTGGTTGAACTTTCAACATTCTGTATTCAAGATTATGTTGTTCTTTTTATTACGGCCATTTGAAAATCCAACTGCAATTTTTGTCGGATCATGTCTGTTCTATTTTATATGAGATGACAATAACACATTTAACAGAACGCAAGTGTTCACACTCAGCACTTGTTTAGTTGAAATATATTGCACTTTTCATATCTAATTTCTTGTTGTTTTTTTTTAATAATTTCGATGTATTACAATGTTTTTTTTTCATGGTAGCATTTTTGAAATTATGCTAGTTGCCACGATTTTGGTCAGATCGCCAATGTTTTTTTTTATGAAAGGGCTTTGAAAAAAAAAACTACTAGTAGGAGAGTCTTAACATTTTTTTTTTTACATTTTGGACAATCCTGTTAGAAATTTCGAGTAATTTATATTTTCGTTTCTGATCCAGTAAGTTACACAGCACACACATACGCAAGCGCACGCACGCTCACGCACGCTCACGCACTCATATATATATATATATATATATATATATATATATATATACATATATATATATATATATATATATATATATATATATATATATATATATATATATGACGTAATAATCTTGTCAATTAACTACCTCAGATTCTAAATAAATCATACTGTAGGAATTCCAGATCGAAATTCAGCCAACAACTGTATCAGGCTGAGCACCTATTGATCCACGCTACTCTCCGTAGGGTATAACCGTAAAATATCCAACCAATTTGAATGAATAAATACCTGGTTGCATGGCCTTCACACGATTACAGGGGGCCTGTGTTGGCAATAGGATACCATTAGCGAGCTAATGTAAATTTTGATGGTTGCAATCACAATGACCGCGTGTCTATTATTCGTGTCTCTTTCGTAGTTTTTGGCAAAGTATCCTTTCTCCCAGATCTATCAATCCAGTCACAATCACGTCATGGTTCTCCACAACTTCTCGCTGTTTCCCGAGGAGATTCCAGGCTAGTTATGAGTTTAAACATCGTGTGACGTAGTAGCTGATGACAGTTTCGTAAAAGAAACTTAGCAGATAGTCATGCGATGTTGAATGTATGCTGGGATAAGTGTATGAGATCCTGACAGCTATACTTTCAACGGGAATAAAGGTCTATTGCCATAGGTTTTCTATTTCCGTTATAATCAAATGATTGGATACTTTCTGGACATACCTCATAACCAAAGTTTATTTTCCTTTCAAATGTTTAAAGAAGATCCGGCTCAAACCGGACTTTCTAATTGTTATATACGCCACAGATATTGAGTAGAGACACATTGGTTTCCCTCGAGCTGACATTTGAGTTAGGCTGCCAGGTGTTACGATGAGTTTTCTCTGATAAGTAAAATGTTTTATTCCAGCGATCTCTTTTAACTGTGTTTTGGGAATATTCTGTTTATCAGTCAAGAAGGGTTGTCAATACAATTACACGGTCATTGGTTTTTTGTTCACAGAACCGTAAATAAAGATTACTACGTCCAGGATAATTCGAGAGACTGACCATTTACTGGTTTTCACATCCGATCAAGAGAGAATAGATAGACATTTCTTAACGAATCATCTGAAAATACTGGCTTTTGGTGATGTTGATTGTTTTCGCTTTATTTCAGTCTCTGAGTTCGCTTGATGCATTTCTTTTTTTTTTCTTAGTGTATCGATTACGAGGGTATCGCAGATATAAACAGTGCGTTGGACCGCTTGTTACAAGGCAAAGCAATAGAACTATTTTCGTGGGTTGGTAAACTATATGTGTGTATTGGGATGTTTGTACTAGCGTGGCCGGTCAGAAAGCTTCAGGAAGGTGGATGGTTAATCAAAACTGACAGATAAGAGATGGAAGTTGTTTTATTGTACTCTCATGAAATCTATCTTCACCAAACGTTGTACATATTCTATGGGTTGCAGCTGCTTTTGGGCTGCCATATTGATTCCTCAATTATTGCAATATGGATACTCGATGAATTGTCAAAAGCCGTCAGTCATTAAATAGACGATACCCATCGGAGTATAAACAGTAAGAAACGAAGTCCTGGTTTCTTTTACGTACGTCTAGACCGAGATATTATCGTGACAATTCTCTATGAGCACCCCCTTGGTAGGATGCAAGTCCATCAAAGGAATACCTCAACCAAATTATACAGCTTAGAGTGTACTCAATTAGCAACTGAGTAAACAGGAAAGGTTGTCCTCATTGACAATTTTTCTTACTCTTTGATCATATCGGGAATCGAACCCTGGACCTTTAGCGTGTGATGCAGCTGTATTAATCATTACCTTCGCCTCGTGAGATAATCAGAGGATTAGCATAAGAAAACATCACTATGAAAGTTCTCATTCAAGAAAGCCTTTAGGATTCCTTGAAAGAAAATTTTTAGCTCCTGTTCTATCAATTTGTGGATTTACATACAGTAATTTGATACATACACGTAATCAGATAAAATATTTTTCCATTTAGTACGTTTAAATGTAGAGAACTGTTTCCTTAAAATAAAAAAAGGACAAGTTCCGTTTAACTATACAGCCACCATGGCTAAATGGTTAAAGCAGCGAGGCATATACTGGCCCCCTTTTAGTATAGAAAGTGTGAGTTTGATTCCCACCCAGTGCTTGCTTTTTCTATTTTCGCTTACACTGTTTAATCATAGCTGTAGATAACGGTGCTATTCAAGGTCATGGTAAAAGCAACTTGAAATTAGGATGAATGTTAAAGCTGGTCAAAGTTGATAATAATGATTAAATATCTTTGAAATGTGCTTTTTAACCATAGCGTAGATCCAGCAAGAGTTTATTTTATTACCATTGATTAATAGACCTCAGTATTGTTCATAGAGAAAATTAGTGGAGAATCTAGTTAAGATCAAACTTAAAACTCTAGCGAGATAGGTGCGCAAAGAATCACTCTACGATTTCTTCGAAAGCTCGTTTTATCTTTACTATACTATTTAGTATACTTTTCCACTTACGATAAAAGACAAGAAGTGAAATCACGGTAAGGTAAACCTTTGTAGTGGCAGTACCTCTCTTTACTACAGCACGGTATCATATCATCATCATCATCATCATCATCATCATCATCATCATCATCATCATCATCATCATCATCAGTCTTTTAACGTCCGTCGTTGGACATAGACCTTCCCCAGGATTCGCCAAACTTCTAACATGGATGTTGTGGTGCCAATACTTCCTGAACTTGTCTAGCTCGTCTCACCATCTAATATTCTGCCGGCCTCAGTTGCGCATGTGAACTCGGGGGATCCATGTCGTGAGTCATGATGTCCATCAGTTATCTACCATTCTTGCAACACGGCCAGCCCACCGCCATTTGAGATTTTTAATGGATTCTATGATGTCCCTGACTCTTGTCTTTTCTCGGACGTACTGTGCTGTCTTATGGTCTCTCCAAGTGAGGTCCTGCATTATTCTTTAACATATAACACCTACCAACCAAACCCCCACTGACTCAGTTTAACATACCATCATCCCCAATTTTGAGTCAGGGAACAATGGAGTATTTTTCGTATATGAATTATTACTCATCGCTTCATGTTATCTCAGTTTATGGAAGTTTTCATTGGATTCCTCTAGATATGAAAAACAGAAAAAAACTTGTATCATTATTATTTTTTTAAAAAGGACATAAAGTAAAGCAGTATGGCATTGTATCTTTTTCGTTCTTAAGAAATAGCCAGAAGCCAGCCACAGGGGTGCAGCTGAAGAAAGGTGTGGGAGCGATTTCAAATGAGCCCCAGGCCCGATTTTGAAAATGTCGATTCTTTAACTGGAACTAATTCACAATGTTTTTTTTTCTACAAAAATCTTTGTATGGAAATTCAAATGTATCCTTGAATATTTTTACAGGTACAAATCTATCAACTCTAATAATGAACTGTGTGATTTTCTAGGTTCGCTTCAGGTAACACCTGACTCTTCCACGGGGATAAAATAGAAATTGCTGATAAATACCTACGATTTCAAACTACGCACTTTTCAACTCGGACGAATTCACTATAGTTTTTCTTCAAAAATCATTTCATAAAAATTAGAATATATCATTTTTTATCGCAGTAATAACGTGTACTTATAGTACAATAAGATTCACCTTAGTCGGGGATTGATACAGTTTTGACCGTAAAAGTTATGAGAATCGTGAATCAGTAAAAAAATGTCCCTAATACTTAAATAACTTCTCGTTTGTCGAAAAAATATTGCCAAAGAAAAGATAGCTCTCTTTTTTTTCTCCACCGTTTGGCAAATTGCTGATAAGACAGAAAATTGGAAGTTTGCCGGCAATACCCAGGAAAAAAAACTATTAAAATCAATCATATTCTCTGCTTAAGAATCTTTTTAGCTCTGTGAATCTCAGTAATGCTGATGGTTGTCTTTAGTCAACCTACAGTCCAAGTGGGACGCTGAAGTTGGGTGTGCCGTAACAAGAGTAGGAACAATCATTGCCTAATTAAGTGGAGTAAAATCTTCACTTTTTGTCAATCCTGTCACGGTAAAGCAAACAGATGTATAAAATTATCATTTCTCCGCGGTGATTTGAAATAATGACAATGTGATCAGTTGTTAGCTCTCTTACCGACTGAGCCAAACCGACAAGTCTTACATATCTACGAAAATTAAAGTTAAATTACGCAGGACCCTAATTCATTCAAATGAAAAAAATACACTAATTCAAAATATACATATTTTTGATACATTTTCGGAATTAGATATACAATTAAAAAAAATTGCAGTAGATATCAACAGCGGCAGTAGGCGTAGGTGAGGAATTCATCCCTGTCCAGGCAGGCTTGAGTTAGTTCCCCACTAGAATGAAATAAGTGAAAGATAGAATACGTTTGATGAAGACAAAGACAATTTCTTTGATGAGGCATTGTCTTTATTGTCCGTAGGAAAATTCACTACTTCTTATTTGAATTTCGAAATTGTTAAAAGTGTAAATAAATGTCTCATAAATTTCAGCAAGAATATATATATTAGCAAATATGAACTATATTGATGTATTTCTACTATTTTTTCCTCTTCTGTTACCACTAATTCAATGCCCCAGTTCAGTAGTTACCAACCTTTTCAAGGCCGTTCCCCACTTTTTTCAATGAGATTACTTGATCCTCCCTTTTCCATTTAGGTAATTGACAAAAAAAAAAAAAAAAAAAAAAAAAAAAAGGCTATAACTAAATTTGAAATAATTCTGATAAACAGCATTATAGAAGAGAATTTAAACCTTTGGTGGCACAGTTATACTCAGTCATATCCTCAACATATATACTCCATATGAATTCCACCCTTGGAGTTATTATCCCCCCCAGTTGAGAAACACTGCTCAAGTTGTTTCGTTTCATTCTACGGACTCAAGCCATCAGTATGGATTGCTTATCAGAAGATTATCCTTTGTTTACGATCTTTGCATCTTACTCAACAGTCACATGAATTGGGAGTGATGGAAAGCGAAATGAAAAAAAAAAGACAAAAAATCAACCATTATCAATTTCTGACTAGCCTTTCATTCCTCTTAATATCAGCTCCCCTCTCTCTTTGCTTCGATCCTGTAGGGTTGGGTACAACTATCTGTGGTTCGACAAACACTTATCCTCTGACCTATTCATTCTAGCAGAGTGGCATTGAGTACCACAATTCAATTCTTTGGTATGACTTTGGTAGGAATAGATCCTCAGTTGCTTACGATACTTGGTATTTCCAGATGGTCACCGATCTAGGTAATGACGAGGTTTGACGTTGCTTGATTTTGGTGTGTCCAATGTGATCACATTACTACTGGTGAAAAAATGATAATCTACTTGCATTTCTTCTTCGCAAAATTATCTTCTGCAATCATCTGTGCGGCAGGCAAAATGTAATATTTGATCTATTATATAAAATGAAATATAGGCAACCTAGTTTATAGAGTCCATGTCACGACCTTAATTTTTTCAAATCGAATTTCGTGGATGCTGATTCCTTTGATAAAAAAATAATCAATTTTGATGCATGCATATATATATATTATTGTGTCATCCATAGACGGTATTCCGATGTATTACATCTCTTCAGTGTGGCTATAGACTTTCCATTAACCCATCTAATACCGCGACTCAGGATTGAAACCTTTGCTTCAGATCCGGAGACCGATATCCTACCTCTGAGCAACGGAACTGGGCAGTCAGTGAGGCTGTATTTAATCAAGAATGTTCCACTTTTCAAATGAAAACTATTGGATCCACTAGACTGACTGACATTTAGTCATTCTAACATAGATAAACTTTTCAGATCACTTGTGAAAATTTGTTAAGGTCGCTTTTCATAATGGTAGATTTTGGCTGTGTTGGCTCAGTCAGAAAAAGGAATCCTCAAATATAGGCATATTGTATATCGGCAGAAAGGAAATCTTATGCCGAGTAAAGTATGCAACAGACCACATGCCCACCCCCAAGTTGTTTTGTGGAATTCATAATTAAATATCATGAACCCTTTTTTTTTATGGGTGTGGTCAGGAATGATGTAGGTAGAGAGATTATAAATTGTTCTGCTCAAGAGTCTAATCAACTTATCCATAGACTATTGCAAACGCATCCAAAACATTTAATTAAAACATTTGGAAATATTGCATGGATAGACAGCATTCATGAAGTTTTTATGTGATGTGAATAGTTATACAAGATGTTGGGAATGATCGTGCATGGCTCTGAAATTCACTCTCTTCTCAGTTTATTGCCTTACCTCCCAGAAGGTTCAATCAAAATTCGTTAAGAATCTTTGGCAAAATCAGGTGAAAAGACGGGGAGCGTTTGAAGTTATTGTGTGATTTAGACTGTTAGATACAATTTTGTGGGATGGGTACCGAGCAAGGACACGTTAAAGAATTATATCACTTCTTGTATAATCTACATCTCATACTTCAACAAAAATTCATTGGGCCAATTGAGAACTTTTAGAAATATTATGTGAAAAGACAAGATACTTTTGGAGATATTTTGTTGTTGTGGTCGGTCAGCTATGACGTATAGGGAGATAATTATGCATGGGTCTGCTCAAAATATCCTGACTCACTTCATTGCCAATAGCAAACTCTTCCACGAAATGACATTGAAATTACTTGGGCTCTTTTGGAGGTATGATGTTAACTGTCGAACAGAAAGAACGGTATCGAAATTTCGAATTTCATTAAGTTGTATCTCTCTATTAAAGTTTGGTAGGATTCTTCGAGATGTCAAATGAAATCAAATGCACTTGCAAGAGGGACTTTCAAAGTGTAACAAAAAACTAACTCGTTGCAAAAAGATTCTAGCGACATTTGTCATATTTGCAGATATACACTGTGGTCAAAAATAAAACCATTTTCCCTGGAACATGAAATAAACACATCAATAGCTGAGTAAGTGAAATATAAATTAGTTATCCATGTTTTGGCCTGCCATTCCTAAAAGGAATCTTCCGATATCTGATATGCCTTTGTCATTTTTTTTATATCTGAGAACAGATTGCAAAAATATCAGCTGTGTTTACTACTGATGGCTTTAATGCTTTTATGCAGTCTCACTCCATCAGCCTCTTTCTGCCACATGTCAGAAAACCCACAGGTACCAGATATCAGATATTTTTTTCTATGATACTATTATTTTGATATGCTTTTCTTCAGGAGCTTTGATCTGCATATTCTGATATAAATCCTATTATAAACTCTCTATCCAAAAATACACACACACACACACACACACACACACACATATATATATATATATATATATATATATATATATATATATATATGCGCATAAGTATGTGTGTGTGCTTGTGTGTGCTGATAGATATATGTTAAGACTACGATAACATAGGTTACATTATTCTATTTCACGACTTGAAGTTTCTCGTTAAAGGGTAAACAGCACGCATTCATTGACATTAAACTATCCATTATATCAGAAAATATCCATTTTTTTCATTTCAAAAAATTTTGAGTTGAGACAAGAAATTGAGTCATATCTTCTGGGTTTTACACTTATTTGCACCGTCTTTTTGAATAGTATCTATTTTATGTTTGCGCATATGCATAATACAGGTAACTATTAAAACGACGGCTCGTCTATATATTTGACTTCTAGGATGCCATTCTGATGATTATACTTTTGTATACTATCATCAGTTTAAGGGTGTCATTTAAAGGGTCAGTCTTCTGGTTATATGCAAAATTCCATTATTCACAGGAATCACGGAAAATATGTACAAAAGCAAAATGAGAGAAAAGGCAGAAATAATCTTCGACATCTGGTAAAAGGCTATTCATTAATTTGTTTGTTTTTTCTCCCGTTGCTTTTCGTGTGTGTATCTCTATTTGTCGCGTTGAGCAGTTGGATAATCCTCTGCCAGCTTGCTAGGCCCGCCGAATGCCATCACCCTAGCCACAGAGCATGCAGAGAATGTCAAGATTCAAAGGAAGACGAAGATAATACAAGACCTGGAGTAAGGATGTAAACGAGATTTTGAAAGAACACAACATCCAACCACTTGAGGTATTTCAGCTTGAAAATATCTGTCAGCTCCTTCTCCCACAAAACTCTCGATGGAACAATATGAATAGAGTAAGATGATGGATTTGATATCTTTCTTCATATATTACCTCAAGAACCGATTACGTGATAGAAGGCTCGCCTCCAGTCCGTTGGTTCAATTCACCAGCGAGTTATACCAAAATCACGTCAGATACACCGGTTCTTATAAGTCAAAGAAACATGGAACGTGGTCAGTATTCAGATCTATAACTACTGGGGAATATCAGTTGCGCTGAGCTGAAAAAAGCTCAAACAGGCCTAGCAAACCGGTAGTGGATCTTAATAATAATAATCTCTTGCGTGTACATTAACCTAAGACACCTTCGATCAGGATATAATGAGGAAATCGATGCTACATACATATGAAAAGCTCCTCTAACTCTATTTTTCCCGCTGCGACACACCCTACGGCCCCCGAACGTGTTTGATAGTAGTAATTACTTTCCTAATAGCGAACATATTACGAAGCTCAGGACCTGCACTCAGCAGCTTTATTATACAGTTGCTTAAAGCTTACATACTTGGATGCATTGTTAGCTGTGATAATTGGACTTTCAACTAGCAACTGGCCCAACGGCAGATTAAACTTTGGGAATGAACCATGCCCTGCGCTGAGGCGGGAGAATTTGGGCAGCTAAGCGATGTTCATTATTTGTCAAGAATCAAATGGCGATGAATTGATCGGTTGAAAGAGATCCGAAACCTTTTCACGGTTTTAGCGTTCACTTGAACTCTTTCAATCGCTGAGCAATCAATACAAAAGCAAGATAGAGAGTTTTTGAAGGTCAAAGCAAAGGATCAAATATAATACAGTGCTGAGGAAAATTATGTTGTCTTTGGATATTAAATACACTCACTGAGTGATTTTTAAGCAGTGGGAATGTCCCCATTGGGACGTATGAGTGATTTCAAGAGAGTGAGTGAGCTAGCAGAAGTAAGAACTTTTCCTTGTCACTTTGGGAATCTACTCAACAAGCGTTTGCCAGTAAGGTTATGAAAATGATCTATTTTCACACACACACACACGCATGCGCGTGCACGCGTATATATATATATATATATATATATATATATATATATATATACATATATATATATGTACATATATATATATATATATATATATATATATATATATATATATATAAATATTATTGTGTCATCCACAAACAGCTGTTTCGTTGTATTACAACTCTCCCGTGTGGCTATAGACTTTCCATTATCTCATCCAGTAACACGAGGCAAGATCGAAACCTTCGTTTCAGTTGTATGGTTGCATCATAAATAGAAGACCTTCTACCACTTCCAAGTTTTTGTTCTGCGAAAATAATTAGCATAAAAAAAATTACAATGCATCCTCTGAACATGAAATCATGAGGAGGATTCTTTTGAAGAATAAAGGGATAAGTACTCTAAGAATATATTACGACGTTTCCAGATTTGAAACACAAATTTCGGATCCGGCTATGCATTACAATCATGTAGTAAGAACTGTCGTAAACCAACCCAGCTTTTGTACATGTTCAATTCCTGAACATTTTAGAGATACTTTGAATAATATTCTCTGGTTGCCACAAACCCTTCGTGAGGAGAAAGCGAACAGAGTCACAAACCTTCGCAAATATAAGTATAGAACATAAATCTAGTAAATATTCATTTTTTCTGGAAGTTGATAGAGAAGAATCTTTAAAAACCAAAGAAGCCAGTTTCAAATAAAACATTGAATTTTCTTTTTATAATTGTTTATAGTTAATTGAAAAAAAACTCATTTTTTATAAACAGAAAACTAATTATCTGCTATTGCTGTTCAACTAATGATGGAAAATTGGAATTAGAAAACGCTTTTAAAATAACTGCGCTAGAAAAAGATTGAATGTTTAAGAGATGCTATGGTTGATATTTACAGTTTGCGTTTTAGATGTCAACAGGAAAAAATCAAGCAAATATTGGTATCATTCCATCAGAGACTACCATTTTGATTGCGGCCATTTTTAAATTGCTAACTGGTGCTATATACTCTTGATAATGGCTATCTTGAAGATTTAATTTCCCGGTAACAAAACAAACCGATAAATATTGGGAAAATGGAAACACAAACTCCAGACTAATTTACAAACCTAACACTTAATCCTCTCCCAAAGAATTACAAATACGGATAAAATTTTGTCTCACAACTTTAAAAATTATAACCACGATTTTCTTTCGCTTTGTGAAATTACTGATCTCATTTAAACTTTTTTTCTAAGGAATTTAGATATATCATTCCTGGTTTAAAATATTACTGAATACTTTATCGAAAAAAAGAAAATTAATCTCCCCCTGTTGATTTTATGCTTCCTCTCTGTTACAGGAAACAGCAAAGAAAATTTTTTCTTTACGCCTTCTTCAATTTTTCTTCTCAGATACTTTTTTATCATGATTAATTTATGATCCCAAATTCTCCGTTTTTTCTTTTATATTTTGTTTGATTTTACTATAACAATTAATATAGCCAAAAAGATTCCCAAGAAAAATGTCTATTTACATCATATGATATAAAAAAATCATACATTCATTTTCTGGGCTACGGATATGTTATACGATTAGCTTTCCGTATAAACTATTATCAAATTCCCCCTCAAATTACCATTCATCTGAAGAATTCATGCCTCATCAACCATACTAACAATTTGATTTCAGCTGAGACTTCCATATAACCTACATTTAATAGATTACAATTAATATATCTAGATTATCTTCTTTATTGGCTTTTGTCTTCATACTGCCAATCCTTAGACGAATAATACCGTCATTTTTGATTGGCATATCTATTTGATAATGTGATTCTTGCTTTCAATCTGGCTGCTTTGTATTGTTCATAATCAATCAAGTTGGGGTTGCCAAAAGAGATGGGAGGTATAATAAGGCCTAATAGATAGCAGGACGGAGAATACAATCGTGAAACATAGTTCGAAACCCGAATGGGTCAGTTTGTGTACGCCAGCAATTAATGTGTGGTGACTCCATCTCTTCTCCTTTTTCCCAGCTATGGGTGAATAGCAAATTTAACAGGGTTGTTAAGCCTCGTTTAGCAACCAGACTATGAGGGTCAACTCTAAATTCGAACCAGTGAAGCCTAATCCCTTTACTTGCGTTGTATGAGACTGGCAAATGAAAGAGTTTGGAACATTTTCCCAATATGTACAAGCTCCAGCAAGCCTTGCGAACCGGAATATGATGAATTGTTGAAGCAAAATGAAGAAGAATAAAAAGACGAAATAACACACACGTTTCTACCTCCCTTAAACACAAATAACACACTCGTCTCCATCTACCTTAAGCACCTCGGGTACACATGACTGGTCCACTTAATAAACCGACCACTGAGGCAGCTCAAAGAAAGTTTTATGTCTATGTATGATAGATTTGTGATTTTATCTTTATAGTATGTTCACTTTACACTTGATAGTTGGTCTTCCAGAGTCCGTCGTTTGACATAGGGTTTTCTGTCTTGTTCTTTCCACCATCTTATATTTTGATGACCACAGTTCTGCATATTATCCCCGGGGATCCATGTTGTGAGTCGTTATG
The DNA here is from genome assembly GCA_963457665.1 of Thysanoteuthis rhombus. Taxonomy (NCBI): domain Eukaryota; kingdom Metazoa; phylum Mollusca; class Cephalopoda; order Oegopsida; family Thysanoteuthidae; genus Thysanoteuthis; species Thysanoteuthis major. The sequence goes on along the minus strand of OY735199.1, from coordinate 45,350,354 downwards.
TCCAGCTGTTATCCGACATTTTTTCAACGTGGACAGCCCATTGCCATTTAGTTTTCTAGCAGATTTTATGATGTTTGATTCCTATTTCTTCATTGATATAATGAGCTGTTTTGTTATATCTCCATCTAAATGTTAGGTATGATTCTATCTCGAGTACATTTCATGGTTTTGAGTTTGAGAGTCGATTTTTTGGTTTAGTTCCATGTTTCAGCTCTATAGGTGACTATTGAGATGATTTGTTGGTTATATTCCTTTTTTTTAGGATTTATAGGATGAATGTATTTGAGTTAAAGTGGTGATCTTGAATCATAATTATTATTATTATCAGCAGCAACAACAGCCTTTCAACATTCGGCGTTAGACATAGACTTCTCGATTTCAGGTGTCACAGGGCTAATATTTCCAGAATTTGTCTAAGTTGTCACGCTATCATCTGGGGATCTACGTTGTGAGATGTGATGTCGAGCAGTTATCTCACATTCTTGTTACATGATCTGCTTCTTGTCATTTTAGTTTTCTAATAAATTATATAATGTATTAGACTTCAGTTTTCCCCTTCAATATAGTCTTCCGTCTTATGATCTTTCTATGTGATGTTGAGCATAATCTTCTTTTGGGCAAGTAGCATAGTTCTTAATTTGGCGAATTTCAGAGTTTTGGCTTCATAGGTGACAATGAAGAGGTTGCTTGGTTTAAAGACTCTTCTTTCCAAAACTGATGGGATATTTTTGTTCTTAAATGTTGAACTTTCCGAAGGCTTGCCATCTGAACGTAAATGTTCGTCTGATTTTTTTTCTAATTAAAAGAAAGATAAGGGTTTAAATATCACTTTGCAGGAATCTTCGCCAGGCGAACAGAAAAGCGATCTGATCTGATTATATAATTGACTGTTAGCATCGATTTCAAACTAGTCTATCTATTGCAAATACATCTTTAATCTCTCCTCTATTTCAGTACGTGATCAATACCTGTTAAAGGTATTTGATGTCGGTTGAATTCTCTCGATATAAATTTACCCGAAGGACTATTCCATATATTCGTTTTCAGAGAGAAGAAGTACAGCTTTAATCAGATTGGTGACGTATCGGCTTTTAGTACGTAGTTGTAACACATTTATCCAGATGTCCGCAGCATCACGTTGGAGATACTAATCGCAGAAAACTGTACCATCTTAATTTTCTGCTGGGGCAATGGATGTATATATCATCGAGCGTGCGATTGCACATCAGATTGCGTTAACATGTTTTTGACTTGTACAAATTAAGCCTGCCTCAGTTCAACGTCAAATTTCGATAGATTTCTGCTGGTTCAATGAAGTTCCGCCATGATTTACAATAGGTAAGTGTACTATTCTTCTGAATATCGAAATTAAACTTATTTATAAGGAAATTAAAAGTAAAGTTATGGTTCCTAAGCTGAACATAGTCAGGCATAGGGTCACACTTTTTGCACACTACTGAAAATCGAAATCACTATCAATTAGTTGTCAGGGTAACTTTTTTATTCATCACTATGCGACGTGCACACAATCTTGATATTGATCATGAATTGTTTTGTTTGGAGTCTGAGAATCGAAGAACATGGCTGCCATTTCTAAAGCTCCAAGACAACAACGATTTATAATGGCTGCAATCAAGATGTTTTCATTTGTTATTCATCTCATATGAAGACAGAAAATCGAAAATGGACGTCGTTTTCCAAGCTCTGAGAAATCAACGGTTTTAACAAGTGTAATGTGATTATTTCATCGTGTATCTATTACTTATTTCAAGTTCGATCTTGTCTGACAGAGAAAATACGTAATTTTCGGAACTCTAAGACAACAGCTGAATTGAAAAAAAGCATACGTGCAAAAAGTCTAGGACAGTACTGAGTAACTATACGTCGATTAAGCTGACCAGACTAGGATAACTCCACCTCTTCTTGGTTCAGCAAGACAGGGTGAGGCCCATAATTCCCCATGTTTAATAATTACGCCAACACTCCTTGTAGAAAGTCAGTGTCCAACAAAAGACTTTAGAGGCTGATTACGACATGAAAATGATGATAAAGGGTCTGATCTGATTCAATACCACATCAAAATAGCACCCCATCCGAGAAGTTTCTATTTGCAAAGATGTCTATCAGTGCCTTTCTAAGCATCAAAAAAGGAGGAAAGCATAGGATTGAACTCCCTGACAAAGCCCTGTGCGATAAGTAATTATTTTTTTCTGACAGGCATCCAAGTTTAGGCCGGAATAATTAAAATATTGATAAACTGAGTGGGATTCGGGATTCAGAAACGATCTGTGCCCCCGAAGAAAAGATATCCGGTGTTGCCTGGATATCACTTAGCAGAGTCAGGGAGAAATTCTATCATTGGCTTTCAATTAGGATAGTTACTATTTACAATCAAACTAGCTTTTGCTACACCTATCAACGAGGCACAAGGCCAGGCATTTGAAGGGATGGGTTTGGAACTTGATAATTCTTGCTTGTCTACTAGCTTGTGTTCCGTGGAATCTTCAAGAACAGACTGTGCTGATAAACTCACGTTTCTGGCTCCTTAAATACAAACCAGAATCGCTGTTTACCCAGAGGCACTAGAGTGAAATTGATGCAATGATTGTATACATAAAAACAACTAAGAATTGTGATTTAACCTGTTTACCATCGCATTATATGTAAGTTGATAGTAAGTGGAAAATTACCGATAGCGTCGAAGGCTCCAACAAGCTGGAACATTGATCGGGACCTCAGCTGACTATCTTCTATTCATTTTATGTATATAAAGCAATAAACATATAACCTCTGTTTGTCATTGTGTTCCCATCAAACATTGGCACAGCCCAAATAAATTTGATATGCATAGAAAGCGGTTTTTAAAGTGAACGATTTTCAGGAATCACTCTCAGGCTTTCAGAAAGGGTTTCTATTTGAAATTTAACTATAATGCTACACTGAGCAATAAATTTCCGTTCAATACACATGAATACATACGTGAGAACTAAAACCACCCGATAGGCAGCCTACATAATTCATAATCATATATATATATATATACATACACACATATATATATACATTTATATATATATATATATATATATATATATATATATATATATATATATATATATATATATATGAGCCCTCAAAGTATGCAGTTCGTTAAAATTCCTTTTTTGATTATAACTAAGCAGTTATTTATCGCATCAATTCGTGAAACATGGCAACTTTCCAAGAGGTGACTCCGGGTTATGGATTGAAACGAACACATTCACCTCTGTGAATATTTGGTTTTATTAATTTTGACATAGAAAGTTGATTTATTCCGACATCAAATCGAATTTTTTTCTGAGCAACGTCTGGTTTCCCTGTTAGTATATACGCATAATACAATGAGAGTATGAAAATTATTTGTTAAATTCCAAGGGTTTTTGGAGAACCACTTTTCAACCATCACTTCACAGATTGAAATTACTGAAAGGTTTAGGCATTCCACAAAATCTCTGTGTATCACTAGTTTCACTATTGGATTTATGCATAGATACATTAATTCAATGCCGCTATTATGATTATTCATGTGATATCTTTCTGTTGTTATATGAAGACAGGGTTCTACGAGATTGAATGGCGTAGATATCTTACGACTCAAAACTCAGACAATGGAAGAGCTTAATGGCAGGTAACGTCTAGCCGTGAACCTGAGTTGTATTCCTAGGATTTTCAATTTTCTCCGTTGGAGTCTGGTCATTGCGATTTTTGATTTACTAGAAAGACCCAGATGATAACCTGAATTGAATTGTAAGTATAGACAGCAATTGTAAACGCAACTTATATCATATAACAGTATAGTGCACCAAAAGAAGACATTTTACTATATTTCCTTAGTTTCCCGTGCCCTGCATTGTTTGGTGTGTCTCGGACAAGATTGGATATCCTACCTACACTTCATGCTGAATGATTAGCTGAGAGGCTCGGGATGGGATTTTCAAAATCTTCAGCCGAGCATTGAACCGGACGCGACCACTGTACCACCGGGTTATGGTGATCAGTTCACCATATTTACAGTTTTGTATACCCGGCTAAAATATATACAAATACTTTGTGATATATAAGTTGACATGAGAAGACCAAAGCCGGAATCTGAACGGATGGAATCACTCTTGCTAATGAGCAGAGGCAAAACATATATATCCTCTTCTTTCCTGCTTTGCGTGCAATCGTAGCTAAATACACGCGCTCGGAAGCAGTTTATCAAATCGTGGCAAAAAGGCATTTTTCTTGTTTCTCATCACTTTCTTTCATTATTGCTCTCTCTCTTTTTGCTCTGTCTCTCTCAGTATATACATACATACATACATACGTACGTACACACACACAGACACACAGACACACACACACACACACACACACATATATATATATATATATATATATATAAATATATATATATATATATATATATATATATATATATATATATATATATATATATATATATATATATATATATATATATATATATATATTGCTCCCTCTTCTTATTCTTCTGCCTGTTGCTCTCATTCTCCCCATGTTTTTTTTCTGTTCATCACCATACTTTGCTCTCTTTTTCTCTCTTAGAGTCTGTGTTGTGTATTTGAGTGTTGGGTGTATGTTGAGCTATGTATGCAGGTATGTTGGTTCAAATATGCGGTAAAGAGCGAAATAAAAAAGACCTTAATTCAAAAAAGGATGTTATGCTCTCTTTCGTCATAGGATTAATTTCAAAATATTTTTCGTTTCGCCTTTTGGAAAAAGATTGAAAATATATTGCAACGGAGAAAACCGTGAATATAATTACATTTTTTCTTTCCTGAAACGTCACTATTTTTTCAAAGTGTAAATATCGGCACGTATCGTACAGTAGAAAATCATTCCTCCATCCCTCCGTATCTTTGTTTCTTTGTTTCTTTGTTTCTTTGTTTCTCTCTCTCTCTCCCTCTATTTATCTATATATATCTATATCTATATATATATATATCTATATCTATCTATCTATCTATCTATCTATCTATCTATACATATATATATATATATATATATATATATATATATATATATATATATATATATATATATATACTGACAGAGGTTGGGAGGGAGAGGGAGGAAGATACATAGATATAAAAATATAAAAAGAGAAAGTGAGAGAGAAAGAGAGAGAGAGAGAGAGAGCGAGGGAGCAGAAGATTGTGTGCCAGTGTTTATGTTTATTTCCCACTTACACGTAGTTATATGTATATATGAGCGAGAGAGAGAGAGTGAGCGAGAGAAAGAGAGAGAGAGAGAGAGAGTGAGTGAAGGGGGGTGAAAAAGAAAGAGGAAATATTTGTTTGTGCCTTAATTGTTTTCCTTTTGAACATTGCAATTTTCAGATTTCTAATTTTTCTGTATTCATTATCTTCATCAATTCATATCCGACTATCTATCTATCTATATACCTATCTACCTATCTATCTATTCTATTGATATCTTACTCGTTACATATCTACCTATCTATCCCCTTCGGGATAGCAAACTAATTTCATAACGTCTTTATTTTGTTTACTTTCTGTCATAACCGCTCTCCGTCAACCCGTTTCATAAATACTGTGCGCTGATTTCCCATTTGCATGAAAGTGTGCAGAAATAATGGAAGGAAAATATTTGATTTATAGAAAGTGGTGCTCTTCCCTTCTGTTTGTCTTTAATGTTACCATATTGCTCTTAGATTTCCCTCTTCTATATAACTGGTGGGGACGATAGAGACAGGGCTGGCCCACGGCCCTGGCAATACAGGCTGTTGCCGAAGGGCGCCAGGTGCTAGCGGGTGCCCGCCATGTGCCTGAGACAGTAGAACTTGACAGATTTAACAGTGGGAAATGAATAGATTATTAAGGAATATCTTACTGTTAAACATTCTCCGTTTATGCTAAATGAAAAAAAAACTATGATAGGAAGGTAAGATTCTCATTACCAACGACATGATCATTTGTTAGAAATAGAGGCATTTGAGGCAAAAGGCCAGTAGAAACGAGTTTCTGTTATGTATTGTAAAGCTGTAAGCGCGTGTTTAATGCTTTTAACTATGTATTTCTACTATTCTGTTCCCCATAAAAAGCAAAAGAAAAAAAAAAGAGCAGGTCAAGTAGGGTGATAAATCGGGACTTATCGACGACTTAGGGAGTTTATATCTCACACACTGTGGGTATCTGTATATATATGTATTAATTAACAATGACATGTTATCTGTTTATCATCCTACGTTAGTACATGTGAATGGCACATTGATAAATTAGGTGTTAGTGTATAGTGAAACTCACTGTGTGAACATATGTGCGTATGTGTGTGTGTGTATGTGTGTGTGTGTGTGTGAGAGAGAGAGAGAGAGAGAGAGAGAAAGACTGTTTAGTTATACGTGTAAATATATATGTGTCAGTGTGATTGTGCACGTGGTAGAGAAGGGAAAGGACTAGCACGCGTTTAGATAGACGAAAGAGGAAACAGATTAGGAGATCAAGTTACAAGTTGTCAGCTAACCTGCTTAAGGTTAGACCGAGAATGGTTTCGTCGCCTGGTGAAGTTTATTATATCTTGGATTTCGCCCCACTGTTCATCGTTTGAAAATGAAAACTGAATTGCATCTTAAAAATTACCGCACCGCCAGGTCTTTTGACAGCACCCATGCATTTTGAGGAGTGGAGCGAATAAGAATACGAACTATTTTCATTACCGGACCTCGATTTTCCCCTGAAACCACTTGCTTACTATTAAACCACAAATTATGCCCTTCAAGTGTTTCCTTTTGAAGAGCTGTCACTGTGTTCCCATGGGTTTGAAAAAAACACAACGAGCTTGCAACATGAAGAAGTTACATAGTGCATAGTTTGAATGCAGTATATGCACACATTGGAAAACCACGACGTATTCGCTATGTTCGTAGTCAGAACACGCAGACCCATGATGGTGCACGTCTAAATGACGCATTATATTCTCAGTTATTCATATTTAGGATCAACCAATATAGAGAAAAGTAATTATATATATTTCTGGGTATTTATTTTTCTGAAAAAACAAAAATAAAGATGATACTCTACACTATAATGCTATACTTTGATGGGCACCGATAACAAGTGCTCCCCAGGTGCCAGGAAACCTCTAGTCGGTCTTGGATGAAAAACAGTGTTTGTAGAAGACCAAAATAAATGATGTTACTAAATGGGGTCAGGAAAAACATCAAAAAACAAAACAAAACACGCATACTTACTGCTGGAGGTATATAACAACAGACAAAAAATATCTAATGACTGAGGTACTGAGGATTTTATTTCTGATGCTAGAGATCAGTGTATAAACGGGTATATAAGACTGGAATTTGAATGCTGCCTTTCTAGGTTGGCGGTCTCTTTTCACTTGTTAGATGTGTTTGTGTTTTTCTCTCTCTCTTTTTCTGTGTAACATTCCCTTGTCACTGTAGTGGGGAAGGCGTACCTATCCCGAATCAGTTTTGTTGTCCAACTGAGGGCTCCTGACAGACGTGGAAAACTCTCCTTAAGCTTCATTTGCAATGCCAAGATACACACACACACACACACACACACACACACACATATATATATATATAGAGAGAGAGAGAGACAGACAGACAGACAGAGAGACAGACAGAGACAGAGAGACAGAGAGACAGAGAGAGATAGATAGAGGGAAAAGGAGAGAGTAAGAGAGAGAGAGATGAGAGATGCAAAAAGTGGAGAACTGAATCTACGGCGAAGTTCGAATTCTGTTTAAGTCTAATTCATAATAATCTACGCAGTAAAGGCATGAATCCATATTTAGCAACTTAAGCTATGGGTAAAATAGCAGGATATACAGAACTCTCTAGACTTCAAAAGAAAGACGGCTCTGAATTCACAATTAGCTCACCAAAAAATTGTGGCATTTGTTGAGATCAATTACCCATTTACTTTCCAGAAAAGCCAATGTGACCGTTCAAGAGTCATGAGGGGATTAAAAAAAAGGCTTTTGTTGAGCAGTGGACCTGTAATGGCTGCTGCTGCTGCTGCTGATGATGATGATGATAATGTATCGGAATTCGTTCATCTCCCACAACTACAGGAAAACACTCGTTGATAATACCTGTATACAATTATATATTAACTGCAAAAAAGACATTCGAATATTTGAAGCAGTCTAGGAGAGGTTTCAGAGATTTTCTTTAATGAAAAAAATCCCAAATAATCCAATATAATCTTAAATTCATCTTAAAAGAAGAAAAATCCATTTTTTTAATTACACACACGAGGTACGCAAAATGTTTGCCAAGTCCCAACCACCACCAAACTCTTTGTCAAATTCCTGGATCCGTCCCTAGTGCAATCTTTCATAAAAAAAATAAACCGAAACTGTATGTTTTCCTTCCCTCAAGATGCTTTGATTTTGAATGTTCATATTTGACTATCTGATTTCTGAACCGATACATTCTGCAAAGACATTTGTTTCACTCGTGCACTGCTAAGTACATGACATCACCACAATGCAAAAACGCTATAACACCGACGTTCATAACCAACATCTATAAAATCAGGGCTCTTGACATCAACCATTATGACTTTAGATCTTGATAAAAGCTGAGCGAAGAGTTGAAAGCACTCAATGAAATCTTTGAAGCATTTCTTACCTGAAGGACCCATTAACAACTTGTACGAAATAGGGTTGGCTATGTAACAAGTAAAAAATAATCACATACTGTGGACTTTGACCTTACGCAATATATATATATATATATATATATATATATATATATATATATATATATGTGTGTGTGTGTGTGTGTGTGTGTGTGTGTATACACACACTCACACACACACACACACACATATATATATATGTAGAGAGAGAGATAGAGATAGATAGATAGATAGATAGATAGATAAATTTATGTACAGATGGGCAGAGTGAATAACATTTGGGGACACTGATCTGTTTTTGGAATCAGCCAAAGATGAATGGAACACCATCGACGCAGCATACTGTAAACAATTATCTGACAACTTACCCAGAGAGCAGAGTTTTCTAAAGAAAAACAAAAGGAAAGCTATCCAAACATAAAATGTACTCTGCACACAAACTCTACATAGACTGCTATCTAGTATTGTCTACCATTACACTTATAATAGTTAGAATAGAAGGGTACTTGCAAAAAGGAATGGTGGATAAAGTCTGGTTCCCTTATTCCCCTCAGGAGTATATATTGCGCCATGCAACCCGGTTTTGCATAGCCATTGTGAGATCTTTCCTTTGCAGGTTAATATTCCCACGGACGTTTTCCAAGTTTGTAATGCAATGAACAGGTATTGATCTGTGTGGGTTCCCATAGGAACAATCAATGCAGCGTGTTGCTTTCCCCTTTTCCAGAAAAAAATTTTCCTGCGAGTTTTCATCACTTTTAAGATGTGGACAAGATTTTTGTATACATTTTCATTTGTATTTTGCTCTTTTCATGAGATGCCTTGTGCCATGTTCAGCGGTCAGGTACAGTTTCCATCGAGGTGATTCTCCATGTTTCTTCGTTAGTGACCATCCCATTAGGACTCCTTCCACTCCACTTCTGAAGAATTGGACCACACATTTTCTGTTCTAACAAATGAATAAAAATATAAAGTTTTAGAATGAGATGAAAGAAAGACTAGTCAAAAATTAATTATGGCGGACTTCATTAATTGGGAATAAGATGACACTGATTGAATTTTGATTTTTTGCATAAATTCTTTGAAAATGTCAAATTATTTTTGACACGGAAAGTATAAAAATTTCTATTTTTTCTCAATAATTACAGGTGCTTAATCTGGCCTTTCTGAGTTTTATGAAATGTCAGTTTCATTCACTAATGGAAATTAATCAGGGATATTGCAAATCATATGAGTGTTTAACCTTGGGGAAATTCAAATATTTTCATCATTTCAGAAGGGCAAAAGATCACCAGAGGTTCCACCCAAATTGAACTTGGACTTGATTGAAACGTATAACGACGGGTTTTGTAAGTCACTCTATAGAAACTATTCAAATGACCAGTGTCTTTTGACCGCATGCTACGTTGGGTATGATCAATTAGAAAAAAAAATGTAAGAAGACGTGATCTATGGGTAAGTTGCTACTCTATCGTTTCATTGAGCTGTGATAACGATGAATTCTGGATTTCCAAAGAAAACAAGCGTAAATGCTGCCGGGCACAAAGTGATGGATCAATTTAGCATAAACTTACAGCAACTGAAACCCCCCCCCCAGAAAAGAAAGTTTTTTCTCGATGTAACAAGGCGTATATGTTCAAAAAGATCTGTTTAGATCTATTGATGAGTTTCAAAGCGTTGATAGATTTTGTGACATTTTCGTTGACGGTTTCTAAAAAAACACTTTGGAAATATTAATTTTCCCCAAAAGAGATAATTGAACGATGTGTATTATTTGTCTTTTCCGTTCTATCTTATCAACGAAACTATCAAATATGTAACTGTTTAATGCAGAGTAAGGAAGTAAGGAATTTCGAGTAAGGTATAAAAGTCTGTGATCGAACTAAGATAAAAAGTTAGAATTTAGAAAACAGATTCTCAACACAACTTTCATATACAGGGTTACTCAAATATATTGAAGGTCAATATAATTAGTACCATAGCTATATAGATGAGCAAGGTATATATATATATATATATATATATATATATATATATATATATATATATATATATATATATATATTGACTAATAAGATCTTACTTAGATAGAAAGAAAGAAAGAAAGAAAGAAAGAGAAGAGAAGAAGAAATCACGAACAACAAAGAAAAGAGAAGCATTTTTATGGACCTGAAATCATTTTGCGTTTCACGGTAAATATACAAAAACATGAACATGTTTGATTAAAAGCAAATCATAATCTTGCAAAACAGAGAAAAGAACGTGTGTTCAGAAAAATAATGATTTATCAGCTGATGCTTTTGCAACCAAACAGTTATGATATAGTTTCTGAAAGCAAGCCTGTTTTTCCATAGATGTGTGTGTGTGTGTGTGTGTCTCTCTCTCTCTCTCTCTCTACATATATATATATATATATATATATATATATATATATATATATATATATATATATATTTATATGTATATATGTGTGTGTGTGTGTGCGTGTGTGTATTCGAATATATATATATATATATATATATATATATATGCGTGTGGGTGTGTAATTATGAATGCGTTATATTATTTCGAAACTCCCTTTTAAATGATCTCTCGTTATTACACGGTGACAGTACTTTTTGGCCTAGATAGCGTGAATGAAATAGAATTATCTAGCTCTGCATTTTGGGCTGTGATTTTCTACGCACAAAGGATACAAATTGAATAGACACACAGAAAACCAAGTGAATGTTGTCGCTAGGGTGCATAACAGCTAATTCAAATTTCAGGATTCCTGCATTTTCTTCCCATTTACACAATATTGAAGACACAGTATCCGTTATTTTTGTTGCATGAGGGATAAAGTTAGATTTTTACTGGGCAGATAATGATTTTATGTGATTCTTTGGGGACTAATCAAAGATGAATTTGGAGGGTGTACGGAAGGAAGGGGTGCTCTTGAATAATAAGGTAAGATAAGGGGGCTTTTCCCAATACTGCAGCCCCTGGGAAAGAAGATACAAAAGGAACTTACTGTGAATGCACTCCTTCAAACTTGTTCGCACATATATGCCCCTCATAGGAGTGTTAGTATTATTTATCCAGGATTTCGAAAAAGTCTTTCCTGTGCCGGAAATAGAAGGAGTTTTGAAAAAAAAAATCAATTTTTGTGAGGACACTGCCCCTTGGTTCCACGTTATCACATTGCCTTGGATATGAATTGCCCTCTAACGCTATTTCATACTGTCGGCATAGGGGACAAAATATGAAAAATAATTGTGCCAACGTAAATAGAGAAATGAGTAATATAAGTGCGTTCTAGGACTTGCAACAAGGGTGTCGTTGCTTAGTCGGTAAGAGCTTTCGCATAAGGCTGCTCCTAAGATGGGGCAGCTTGGTTCGATCCCAGCATATGCTTTTCTTTATATATTCACACGGTCTAAGCCTCTTCAATTTGTTACCGACTGAAATTAGCCGTGCAAAAATAACTTCCTATAATTATCACATTCTTCGTCCATTTACTGATATTTCATCTGCAAATAAAAAGATGTATAGGAACAGACTGAGGAAAAACTCTCCCTTCTTCTCTCTCTCTCTCTCTCTCTCTCTATATATATATATATATATGTGTGTGTGTGTGTGTGTGTATCGTAACAGGTAGAACAGACTGAGATAGATTGATAGACAAGTAGATGAAAAGTCGAGAATCGATTCACTTACGAGTCTTTAGATATAACGATATTTTCCTTTGAAAATATTTACATACGAAAATTTTAATCTGCTAAGAGCCATTTAAATAATAATGCTTGCATTTTCATCCATTAAAAAGGTTTTCTTGTGAATCAGAATACCTTATCATTAATATCTGTATTTGCTGTGTGAGTCATTTTACTGCAGAACTTCGCTTTTGTTCAATGCATTTTCGTGACCTGTTAGCATAGAATCTTACGTCAACTGACAACCATGTCATTGTTCAGAGTACAGGAAGTGTAATCTTCATTCATATCGGGACATGCTTCGCCAAAGGACATCGCAACTTTGAGCTTATCTCGTATTGAATTGTGAATATGATATGTTCTTTGCAGTACATTTGTTAAATTTGTGATTTTCATGAAATTTTTAGGGAATGCTTGAGTGATTTCAGGAAATCTGTAGTTTCGTAACCAGTGCAGTAATTGTTAACAAACAAATGATGCTAACCACAAATACTGTAATGAGTTTGATCGTCGTTGGGGGCTCCTCAATTTTGGCCTCGTGCCAAACTGAGCTGAATATACCCTGTGAATGCTGAAGCAGAATGTTTTCATCAAGCTGTGCTTGGTTTGACACACAAATACACACACACTTCAGTCTCTTATTACCCAATATATGTTAATGTGATTTCTATAATCTTTTTCTTATGTTTTTTTTTCAATGTTTTACACATTTTGATATGGCTTCATGTGTATATTTCCCCTCATTGGAATCATCAGTTGTTTATAATGTGAGCGTTTTGGATATATATATATATAAGTGTGTGTGTGTGTGTGTGTGTGTGTGTGCGTGCGTGTGTATATGTGCTATGTGACATACGAATAATATATGTGGACGTGAATACTTATCTTGACAAGTATGGTTAGTCATTCAGTTGGAGCTATTACATGACCAACTTTTTTTACAGACTGTGATGTAGGGAATAATCAATTAAGGATGAATTGAATGTGTATGCTGTCGGACTCAAATTAAGGGATCAGCTGAGCGTAAACTCTCACTGCAAACTCTCTAAAAGAAAAAATTGAAAAAAATTGCTTGGTTTATCCTCATCATCACTGCCATTTGAGACGAGCATGGCCGCTCCTGGGGAAAGCACTGTCATGTGTTCTTCATTGAACTGTGGGCCGGGTGAACAGTCTGGTCCCTGCTCAGCAAGACGTTCTGTTATTCAGCTGCAAAACATAACTTGAAACAGACGCAAGAAAATCTCGTTGCTGCTCACGGCAATTGTTATTCCCAGACGATCACCCATCTACGTTATGATCGATGTCTCTTAATGTCAGTGATCTCATCCAACGCGATGTGACCATATTAGTTAATATTCCCATTTGTAACTACCTGTGTTCGTTAAGTAATTCTTTTTTTATTTTTCAAAATGTGACTTTTACTTGGAACCTAAACACAAGTTCCTGTCAGAAATACACCTCAACATCATTCATCAAATGGGCTAGCCAGATTCACACTTATATATACGTAGGAACATAATTAAGTCAGCAGATTGATGAGGAGAATGCATTCACCTCAACCTAAACATATTCTTTTTTCAGTGTAATCGCTTCACTTCCCGATTCACTCAATGCAGTAGTGAATATCAATCATATAGAATGAAAATTTCGCTGAAATCTTCTGATCAAAATTTAAAAAGTAACTAAGTGCGATGCTGCAAACTAATTGATGCACAGTAGAGCACATATACGCACACAAAAACTTCATATATATATATATATATATATATATATATATATATATATATATATATATATATATATATATATATATATATATATATATAAATATACACGTATATATGAATATATATATATATATATATATATATATAAATTTATTGTGTCACCCACAGACAGCTGTGTCGATGTATTACATCTCTTCAGTGTGGCTGTAGACTTTATCCCATCCAGTACCGCGAGGCAGAATTGAAACCCGGAGGCCGATATCATACCTCTGGACTACGGAACTGGGTGGTCAGTAACATTTGATACTTTTGTTTTTTATTCGTGTCTCTCCACTGCTTAATCCAGGATGACTATCGATCTAATATTGTACATGTAGATTCTGAGATATCAACCAACTACATAGCAATGCTAAGTTGAACTCAGACGTCATTCTATGTCAACAGAGGTTGTTTTATTGCTTGATCATTTTTAGCCAATTTCCCAAGTTTCTGGTCACAATTTCAGCACATATGAAACTGAAATTGGGTATAGAGATACATCTTCCCTTGATGAAGGTCACATGCAATGATGTATCTAACTCTGAGGTCATGGGAAGTCAGTAAAGTTCATTTCTTGTCCTTTTCTAGCTGGTTGTAGGGAACATCTTCTTACGGCAAAACTGCAATCTTTGTGACGTTAACTTCTGGGGCAATTCAAAGTCAGTATAAGTCATTTTTGGTCAGTTTGAAACACTTTTTCAAGTTTTGTTTCACAATCTATATAGAAGTATACTCCTATATAACTCTATTCGGTTTAAAATTATAATCTTTCAAGGCGAAAGTCTTTAGAAATGTGATTTGGTTATCGGCGTCACTCGTAGTCACCATAGGTCATATTTGGTAATTTCTAGCGGTTTTTCCGAGTTGTTGGCTGCAACATCGCAAGAATCAGGAATTTAGCATTGGAATGCATCTTTATTCGGTGAAAATTATAGGCAATGTGAGGGTGATGCTCGAGGTCACCAGGGGTTACCTGAACTCGTTTCTGGAAAGTGTAACAAGGCGCGAAGACGATTGTATCAAGGCACTAGGACAATCACCCAAGATAGCTGACCTTCTTCTCTGAATGACTTCTAGGACAATCACCCAAGATAGCTGACCTTCTTCTACGAATGACTTCTAGGACAATCACTCAAAATCGCTGACCTTCTTCTAAAAATGATTTCCAGGACAATCGCCCAAAATCGCTGACCTTCTTCTATAATGACTTCTAAGACAATCACCCAAGATAGCTGACCTTCTTCTAAGAATGATTTCTAGGACAATCACCCAAGATAGCTGACCTTCTTCTATGAATGATTTTTAGGACAATCACCCAAGACCGCTGACCTTTTCTATGAATGACTTCTAGGACAATCACCCAAAATCGCTGACCTTCTTCTATGAATCACTTCTATAAGCTTTTTACAAAGACATCTTTAAATTGGTTGTTCTAGGGCTGGATCCCAGATTAACTTTCCTGTACTGAAACTATTTGGAGAAACACTTATGTGGTGCATCCAGAAACCCTGTCCAACTAATCATTTGGTATTTTGCACATCAGAGTAATTCTCCCATTACAGCTACTTTTTTTCGTGTGTACGTAGTGTAAATAACTGTTTTTTCTCATTTGCCATGTTTTGTCAGAAGAAATATTTCAAAGAGCATATTTTTCCTGCTCCGTTATATTTCAAGTCATTGTTTTCCGCGCAACGTCGGGTATGTCTGCTATTTATCATCATCATCATCATCATCATCATCATCATTGGTCATTGTTAACCCACTGTGGAACAAAGGCTGTCCTTATTTCCTCCCATGACAACCGTGATCGTGCTAATCTTTGACACGTCGTACTGGTATATCTTTTTTTCTCATTCTTGTGTCTTCTCTTATCCATACCTCTGGTCTATTCTTACTGCATTTATTGTCCCATCGATACTAACCTCTTAACTCCATACTTCATCAGTTGTCTTTTCTTGTATTGTGATATATATGCATACTTATATATATATATATATATATATATATATATATATATGTGTGTGTGTGTGTGTGTGTGTGTGTGTGTGTGTGTGTGTATATATGTATATATGTAGAGAGAGAGAGAGAGGCAGGAAGGAGAAAAGAAGAGTTTGAATGCACGTACAGATTTGTTTATTTGTATATACTTACGATTATTGGGGGTCGAAGTTGATCATGGGTGTAATAGGCCTCTGATTTTATAATCTTGGACTACTAACTTCATTAGTCTTTTTGGAACCATTGTATCAAAAGAATGATGTTTTTTCGACTTTCTCTAAAATTTAACAATGAAAATTTGTGAGACGATGAAAAATGTACGAGGGAAAAGTAACTAATTTTCTGGTTGGATCCAGGAAACTATTTTTGGTTGACGGATATTCTTCTGTTTTTATATTTTTCACATTTTTGTAGTCGTTCGGTCCAATATACATGATATCTTCAAAAGTCGTCGACTAGGTTTAATGGATTTTTAAAATTAAAGTGAGGACCACTTTGGAAGGAAGAAATGATTTCATGCTGAGGTTGATCCAGGAATTCGCTTACGATTGAGACATATTTTTCCATTTTTTCCATAAATTTCGCTTCAATACAACCTTGTTAGGAAAAATATTTTCCAAGAAAAGAATATCCATATCAAAAAATCTGCTCCAGGGCATTCACACCCATATTTATAGCTCTGCTCATCATTATCATTGATAATATCATATAGAAAATAACTATGATGCTGACACTTTTTACTGCCATTTTTACAGAAGAATACCTTTCATGAATTTGCTTCCCTTTGTCCAGGTTACTTTCTTTAACGTCATTATGGCATTTTTAAACTAGGCAATTACTATCCATCATTAGTTTTAATTAACATCATGCAACTGGTGCTATTTTCAACATGGGGTCTGTGTGAAAGATATTTCATGTAACCTGTACTTTCATCCATATTTCTGTAAAAGTGATTGCAGGTGATAAGTAAGTGCCAATTCTAGCATTATTATTACATAACTAGAATCCCTTCAGAACACGTTTATTCAAAAAAAATTCCCGATGGTGCAATGGATTGAAAATTTGAAAGTTTAAAGAAAAAATGATCCTGGAAGAACTGCATTGTGTCAAAAACCAATCTTCATCATCTTTTTTTTTGAACGTGTCCTCGTTTGATCTATGCTAAGCTATGCGCAGTGAATATCGAAAGATATCTCGCACCTGAATTTATACCAAGAGAGTAGGTTGCCGAGACAATCATAGATTCTGCAAAATCTGAAGATAGCTGACTATCCTCACATGAATTCTGCTACGAGTTGTGAGCTATGCAGCATTTTTTCCAGATCATTTGTACCGGAGAAATGTGTACATAATTTTCTGAGTTCGCAAGAGGCCTAAAATCTCTGCCCAAGTTCAGTTTCTGTGACCCAATGGATCGGCAAATGGGTAGGCTGGATTAGATAAGGTAAACGCGAGGAGAAATGTGTGAATCCAGCAAATAAATTCAGATTGAAAAAGACGAAATAAAACATGCTGCTAAAGTGAACGGAGCGATTTCTTAAACTGATTAAAAAGTAATCAATGGCTTCGTAACTAAAAGACTGATTATAAATTGATCAGAGACAAGAATAAAAAAAAAATAACGATTGTATCAAAGTGATCTGCTGTGCGTGATCGAGGCTAAATGCATAATTACTTTGGATAACCCCGTTCACTGTGGCCCAGTGATAGAGTGCTCGCCTATGGTTATCTAGGCTGCAGTTCATTCCAATGCAACAAGAGAATTTCGAAAAATAGTACACATTACGTTGTGCGCTGAGCGCCCAGCACTGAAATTAGCCTTCAAGAACCATTCCACTGAGGCTAGAGAGAGACGGCTAAATTACGTTGGATATCACGTGTTGTAAGAATAACAACAGGTCTTGCAATCTGAGAGAGAGAGAGAGAGAGAGAGAGAGAGAGAGAGAGAGAGAGAGAGAGAGAGAGAGAGAGAGAGAGAGAGAGAGAAGAGACATGAGGGAAAGCAGAGTAACAATAAGATAGAGAAAATAAGAAAATGATTAAAGGGAAATGATTGAGGGATAAGAATATCTGTATATATATATATATATATACACACACACACACACACATATATATATATATAAATATATACATACATATATATATATACATATATATATATATATGTATATATAAATATATACATACATATATATATATATATATACATATATATATATATAGAGAGAGATATAAATAGATGAATAAATAAAGAGGGAGGGAGGGAGATAAAAGATGAGATGAAATGCATCGACACATGACTACGTAATAATAAAAAATTGAGGTGTAACAATAAAATTTCTCTCAAGCTCTTCCTATTCACCATCCAATCGTCAATTCTGTCAGCGTTCTTTCAAAATGATCATTTCATAAAATCAACATTTTTATTCCTCCTATGCTTATATCATGCGCTCATTTGACTTTTTTCCTTGCTTTGGAAGTAATCCTTTTTAGTATAAAACACATTAATTCCCAGATTATCAATTTGGAACGATGTGCAGGTGTGTGTTTCTCAAAGACTGCTCAGAATTGGGATACTGCTGAGCGGAGACAAGATTATCCATTTAATTAAAATCTAACCTACTAAATTACATTACCAAGAAAAACTACCAGTCTATTGTCGTGCATTAATTTTATATTCTTCATATGGAGTACGCCAACACAACCAGATAGGTCAAATGGGTATGCTGGAAAGGAAAAGTTTGTAAATTCCTGTGCTAAAAGTCAGGACATTGAGACGTTTTGATTTCTGCTCAGAAGTTCCGATGAAAATTTCATGGAAAATTTCGCAGAATATTTTAGATAACAGGTGTGGTTGGTCACTCAATAAAAAACACCTCTTGACCAACGTGTTTTAGTAGCATACTGTGTCAGGGGTGAGCAATGGAAAAAATGGATGATTAATGAATGCATTACTTCACTTGTCTTTGTTGGGCAGTGATCGTTAAAATACTTGTTTTACAAAAATAAACGTATATGCTACCAGAAAAAAACGAAAGGACACGTTTACTACATTGTAAATTGAAACCCCGACTAAAAACTCTGTGTTAAGTAAGGGAGTATACCCACCTCTGCACCCCCCCCCAAAAAAAAACCCCTTAAAACAAAACGACCAGGTTTTCACAGATATCATATGGGATAAATGATTAAATTTCCAACTCTCTTGCTTTGTTAATGTGGCCTGGACATGTAACACATACTAACTTACATACATGTAGAATCACTGGAAAACGGAAGAAATCTATGGTGACAATATTGACATTTGGTTGACGGTTTCCAATTATTGCTTTCATCTTTTATTCTTGTAAATTGAAGCAACGTCCGCGCGTGAACCCATCGTACAATCGGCGAAGATACTGACAATTAAGCGAACGACTGAATGTAGAGGACCCGAGGCAAATTTTGCCATCACTTTATTCAATGATTTTTATCGAAACTTATCTTATATTTTCATTTCTTTCTTTTTTTTTTGTTCACTCTTATAAGAAATTTGTGAGGAAAAAATGTGGGGTTGCATATCAGGTATTGGGAACAGGAGGAGGAGGAGGAGGAAGAGGAACTTTAGAAGAAATAGAAGGGAAGGTGATTGAAAGAAACGTAGTTGGAAGAGTACTTGGGGGGAAAAGACGAGGTAGGAGGATAAGTATTTGATGAGAAAAAGGAGGGAGAAGAAAGAGAGAAAGGACTCGAAGGATAATGAAAACCCGAAGATGAAGAAGAAGAAGGAGAAGGAGAAGGAGAAGAAGAAGAAGAAGAAGAAGAAGAAGAAGAAGAAGAAGAAGAAGAAGAAGAAGAAGACCTTAGATATGAAACTCAGACTTGAATCTTAGCAAAGAGTCTTTTAACTCCTCACTACTAGACACAAAAAACAAAACAAAAAAAAACAAAACAAAACAAAAAAACAAAAAACAAGAATTGTAATAGCCACTAGAGGTATTTCCCCATTTTTTCCCCACCTTTTTTTTTTTATTGTATTTCTGGTCGGCACGTAGAATCCAGCCCCAGGGACACTGTGGCAGTCAGTCACACAGCGGCAAACTTTTATTGAAAACAAAAAACTGTTGTGGCTGCGGGCTAAGTCGATGTATTCGGGGGTGGGGAAGAGTATGGAGAGGACGCAAGGCTGATGAGGAAGTAAAAGAAACAATTTTTTTTGTTACCCCTGGGGGCTAAATCGAGAGGGGATTAATTGATTGCTCATAATACTGGGCCAACGTCTATTCAAAATACAAGCATGGGTTCATTTTCGGTGTCCCCACCCGATGCGAGCATAAATGGAAAGTGCAACACTTACCACGTGGGTCACGATTGGTGCCTTTCTTCCCTAACCGAGACAACAACCTAATCCAGAGCCCGCATTCCTCACCCGCATCTACATAAAATAAACACTCAATTATACAAATTCATTCGAACCCATTTAACGCACATGCACATACATATACACACACACGCATAGAATCGAATACTTGTAATTCGCATCCCCTTAAAAAGTTGGTGGTAATCTTTATACTACTATTTAATTTAATGTTAATTTTTCAGTCGTTTTTTTATTGCAACCCAGGGTGGCAGTGAGTGAACGGTGTGGATCAGAAATAAAGAATCAGCTTTCGGTGAGACTCGAACTCATGTCCCTCGCTCAAGGGATGCCAGGTTAACAGCGAAAAGTACTAAACCTTCAAACTGACTCTGTACCCCGATCTCATACGTCATGTTTATTTATGTTCGAGTGGTAGTTTCAGCAGCGGCCAAGTAATTGTTTTAATCCTTATAATATCAACTATGGTTGATACTTATCAATTTTTGCAGTACTATTTACCTTTATCCCTATTTTCGTGTTGCTTTTTAATGCAACTATACCCAGACGGCCTTTCTTTCGGCACATATATTTCTTTGAATTAATTATAGTCTGCCTGGGGGTTCTAGACACTTCATGACATTGAATATAGATTTTTTTTTGCCTTGGAGTCCTCTTCAGGTACCTCCTTACGCAAGACAATTTGCAGCCATTATCTATCTATGCATCTATTCAACTTATTTTAGGTATTCCAATTTACCTATATTAATATCTTTGAAGTTTACCTTACTACAACCTATGGTCATTAGCAAAGGATAACCATGGAGTATCAATATAACCATAGAGGATCAATATATACGTCTGTTTATGTATGTATGTATTTATGTATGTATGTATGTATGTATGTATGTATCAATCTATCTATCTATCTATCTATCTATCTATCTATCTATCTATCTAATACATACATACATACTCACACACACACATATATATATATGTATGTACTCACACAAACACACACACACACATATATATATATATATATATATATATATAGAGAGAGAGAGAGAGAGAGAGAGAGAAATTGAAATTGAAATATTTTCGACATAACATCACGTCATCTAGGTATGACAACCCCCATAGGTTCCTGATTTTGCTCTTTGTGACTCATAACCTACCAAGAACATGTTTACTGCTGTGGACGAGATTGTATGGAGCATGGTAAAAAAAACTGATAATGATTCCCAAATAAAACTTTATAGACTTTTTTGAAAAGTGAGAGAGACGCTGGGATAATTGTGTGAGGTCCCAGGGGTGGATACTTCATATTTAGAAGACATGAAGATGAGATTTGATAAGAAGAATCACATATGCACCAATGTGAACAATGACTAGAACAAATCCTGATTCACCTTTTACTAATCTTTACAGAGAAGCTTATGTTTTATGATTAATTCATATCATTTGATGTAGTATTGTAGCGCAATATCTTTTTCAATGTTGACTTGATTCTATCTTCATCTGAACTCTTCCTTTTTTTGCTTCTTTTTAACACATCGTTCAGTTCGGTCTGCAATTTCTACGACAACAAATAAACAGCGTACTTGGAAATATATAGTTAGTCGTCAGCGTGAATTGAATAATTAAAAGACGTTAATTGACTCCTTTTTCGCTGAGAAGCTTTCGTAGCGTAAATCGGTCTTTTCTCCGGTCAAGCGAAGTAATTTCAAATCAAGTTAAAAATTGTGATAAAAACAACCAAAAACTAAACGAAGCCTAGTTTTGATTGTTTTCTCTGAGGCTGAAATAGATAGGGGAAAAAAAAAGAAAAACAAGACTTTAGTATCTTTTCACCAAGCACGGAAGCTGAGATAAAATATAATTTCCATTCCAAAACTATTCGTAGACAATATTTCTAGTGATAAATTCTAGATATCAAACTGAATAAATATGCAAGAAGAAATTGAGTTTCCCCCTGCAAGAATCTTTTGCTAGAAAATGTTAAAACTTCTGATATCTTATACGTTCAGCAATACATTTTATATAGGTTTATTTTTGAAAGAACATTTTTAGTTAATAACTCTACCGAAAGACCACAATATATATCCGGACTGAACATAGAATACTGATTGAATAAATGCGAGCATACACTTATATAATAAGTATGATTTAGCCAAACCAGTGGTTCCCAACCAAGAGCAGGGAGAATTCCCCTCAAAGTTATCCAAGGGGAGAATAAGGCTATCAAGGTGAAATAAAACTTATTGTAAATGTTTTCTAGCTTAATGGTAGTGGAGATGTTTGACGCTAGATGGAGTATATCCGTGCAGTAAAGATCTGGAATATCCTCGTCAGTGTTGCTCATTGAAATGATTAAAAATAATGTTTTAGAGTTAACTTTTTGAAGTTGTGGATAATTGGTTTTATTAGGAACATTCCTGATCGTTGTAAACGACTGTGATAAAAGTGGGAACACAACTGTCACCGTCATGCTTCTCATCTTGAGCATTATAGTCTTTTATTTAATGATAATTCATCATCGCAGAAATCTAACGAAAAGTTATTCAATTAACCGATATACGCCTCCATTAACGTTCCGCTCAAGTTCCTGGTAACCACAACTTTAACTGGAACAACATTTAGTGAAATTTATTTTACGAAAAACTCGTTTATATAAAAAGAGATTAAGTCAATTCTTGCATTATTCTATCCAGAATAATTCATTGTCAAACCCCATCCCCAACCTGGAATCGATTTAGTTCTCCTACCGTAACAAGAACAACAATATCAACAAAGACTATGCTCACCAGCGTTAGGTAAGTGAAAATCAATATTCCATACCATAATTGGAAATCATGGCCAACTGATTGGTTCGGTTACGAACTGAGCTAAATTGACCTGTTTCAAATATCCATTGAAATGTTAAATATACGCATTTTTTCTTCATTCTAATAAAAAAATGCATCTGTAAAACTAAAAAGCACTCAGAAACACAGTTTTTACAGAGAGTAATGGTGCATGGGTCCGCCCCCTAATTCAATCACTTCTCATAGCATGTTGTTCATCCTAACACAAAATATCATTGAAATGTATTGAGAACTTTTGTGAATGTCATGGGGACAAACATGAAATTTTGGCGAAATTCTATCGTTTGGACACAAAATCACAACAAAAGAGTAATTATGCTTAGATCCTTTCAAAAATTGAATTGATTTTCCAGTAGTATAAAATTGAGCCTTGCACAAAAATCTATCGATAACCTCTGGGAATATCCAGAAGAAAGTCATGAGCGTAGACATGAATTTAGAGAGAATCTGAAAAATATCTTTTAATCAACAAATAATTTCCGACCCTGTCTTATCCAATTTTACTCTTATCTTCAACATACAATTAAAGTTTATTCAGTGCCATCGAAGGTATCGTATGGATTGACATGAAGTTTCAGCAATATTATGTTGTTTGGACGTATAATTAAGTTGAGGGGAATGTAATTATGCATGAATCCACTCCAAAATTTACAGAGTTCTTCTATCGTGTCATGTCTAGCCTTCCACGAAATTTAATTTAAGTAAATTGATGACTTTTAGAGACGTATTGCAAAAAGGAAAAAAATTGCATATTGTGTGATTTTGACCTGTAACCATGATGTAGGAGAGGTAATTCTGTATTAATCGATTCCAAAGCTCAATCAGTACTTCCATAGTCTATTGTCGACAATTACAGAATGTTTTAGAAATTCCTTGATGACCTTAGAAGATATTGTTCGGCAGACATGATTTTATTGCGATACTATGTCGTTTGGACAAAAGATAAACGGTAATTAGGAAAAATATTTACTCATAGATCCAATTCAAGATATATCAGTTTTTTGTAGCTTATTTCCAATCTTCCATAGATTATCATACCAATTCATCGGAAACTTATTGAGATTACATGCAGAGAGTCATGAGAGTATAAATGAATGTAATTGAAAAGGAAAAATAACGGATAAAAATCTCTCAATTCCAAGAAAATTTCTGGATCCGGCCTTGAATTTCTGTCTTTTCTTATGGCCCAACTATCCACAAAATTCATTGAAATCAAGATCAACTGACTGATGGGCGGGTGTTCTTCCTCACTGAAGGAAACCGACAAATCTAACATATTAGAACAAATTACATTAAAGATCCTCAAGGGCTTGTTTTATTCTAATAAATGAATACATTTACGTAAAAAAAGAAGTTTATCTTTCAATTTTTCGTTCATTATATATATACAATACAAAAGCCAAGTTATCATGTTCAGTCGGAAGAGAACTAAGAGTTTGACCCTGAAGCAGCAAGGCTTGTGTGATCGTATATTTGTGTCTTGTGAAAAAAACCCCAAAAACTTTAATGGTAACCAAGTGCAATTTTTAATCCTTGCCAAATCTGCCAATAAATTTGAACTAAATGTTCCTTGTTCCTTTTTTTTCTATTTTCTTCTGCACGGTTCAAATGCAATTTCATTCGCTTATTCTGTTTTTTTTATCAACATCAGCTGAGTAGGAGGAAGCATTCTAATTTCCTCGAGAAACGACAATATCTAAACTTAGGGATTAAGTAAATATAATATGTTATTTGAACCTTCCTATATTTTAGTTCTATTAGCAATATGAAGCAAAATGATTTTATTTTGGTATTTCCATCAGGATTAGTCGTTTGAAATGTGCTGTAATATACACCTAGTTTTACAAACAAAGTAATCTCTCTTTCTCTCTTTCTCCCTCCTTCTCTCTCCAAATGAGGCTGCTGCGACTGATTAGGTAGCTGCTCCACCGTAGCGTTGCTCTTACCATCGAGGTAAACAAGGATAAAGCAGTTATTTGGATTTTTCCTTTCCGCCAGGCTGTTTAACTCAATGACAAGAGCAACGTGCACCATGACGTTCAAATATGTTATTATGGGAATTTCATCGCTCCTAGTTCAGCAATGCTGATACAGCGTCACAGCTACAGCACAGACCTGCCCATTGCCAGGCTATACAGCCCCGATACCTTTCAGTGCAAGAACATAGTTTTAAGAATATCAACATACTAGCCAAGATATCAATGATAAAATCCACCTTGGCGTAAGTATCATTCGGCCTGGGCAGCATAAATAGAATAAATAACAGAAGAAACGTGGGGTCGCTCTTACCGTTGAGCTAAGTAGCTACAAAGGCCCAAATAACTGCTTTATCTCTAAATTCTCATTTTTTTATCCATTGTCTACACTTCCATTTCTCTTTCTTAACGCAGACAATCATAATAAGAGCAATGCTACGTTAAAGCGGCTACCTATAGGTTGCAGCTTCGATTCGAGTCCCGTTTTCTTGAATTGCTTATTCTATTTACGCTGTCAAGTCCAAGTGATGCATTCCCTGTATAATAACAAGAGGTGATATTGAATAGAGTTTCAAAGCAACATAACATATCTATATAATCATTGAGACACTGATGATAATAATGATGATAATGATGATATATTCATTTCTTGATAATAATAATAATAATAATAATAATAATAATAATAAGAAGAAGAAGAAGAAGAAGAAGAAGAAGAAGAAGAAGAAGAAAAGAAGAAGAAGAAGAAGAAGGAGAAGAAGAAGAAGAAGAAGGGGGAGAAGAAACGTCAAATAATAGGAGAATAGGTTTAGGGAAACAGATCTCTTCCTACTACAGAGAGAGGTTAGATTACTAGAAATGTAACACACATGGACTGACCACATAAAGGACTATGTGACGAATATGAGATCAGACAAAAAGGCGTACCAGCTACAGTGGAAGATGCAGACCAGAAAAGACAAATTTTATCTAATTGAACCACATTGAAATACACATTCAAAAAAAAAAAATATAGCCAACTGGAGAGCACTAGGGTACGATGGATCTAAAAGATTCATCACGTTACACAACAAACAAATTCACACACTCAGAAATTGAATCGACGAAGGTGAGGTCCCAGAATGGATGGCCAGATGTGCAACGACCCTCACCCAGAAGGACACTGAGAAAGGGAACCAGGCAGGCTATTATATAACTACCATCAATTCAGAAAATCCTGATCGGACATATAGCAGAGAGAACAAAAAACACATAGAAAAGGGAAAAGAGACAAATACCTGGCTCTTCATTGACCAGATTATCTTAGAACAAAGAAAAAAGAGGAAAAATG
Source organism: Thysanoteuthis rhombus (assembly GCA_963457665.1). NCBI lineage: Eukaryota > Metazoa > Mollusca > Cephalopoda > Oegopsida > Thysanoteuthidae > Thysanoteuthis > Thysanoteuthis major. The sequence goes on along the minus strand of OY735199.1, from coordinate 45,323,687 downwards.
CTGAAATGGGATATTTTGACCATAAAAAAGGCATACGACATGATCGCACATTGCAGGATACTGGAATACCTCAATATATATCGGGATCAACGAACCAGTGGTGAGATTCTTAGTCAACTATCCGGAAAACCGGAAATCTAACTCGACAGCAACGGGAGAAAACTTAACAACGGTAAATATGAAAAGAGGATTTTCCGGCGGGCTCTCTGGCCCGACTGCAATTTTCACAACTCATGGTATCATTCAACAGAATCTTGAAGACATCAAAGGATACTAATTAACCAAACTGTAGCAAAAAAATCAACTATCTCATGTATATTGACGACATAAAACCTTTTGCAAGGAAGAGCTCGAAACGTTGATCAACATAGTGAATGCATACACCGACGGCATTGGGATGGAGGTTGGAATAAAAAATTCACAACAATGCTAATGCATTGAGGTATGTTCACAGTAGAAGAAAGGATCAAAATACTGAACAACCAAAAAAATCACAGTACTGACCACCCAGGACCAGTATAAATGCTTGTGAGTTCTCGAATGTGATGCATTAAAAGGGGTGAAAGGAAAGAGGAAATTAAACTGAAATTACCTCAGGAGGATAAGGAAATTATTAACCCAGCAAAATATCAGAAATCTGATAAAAAGAGTAAACTCGTGGACAGTTTCGGCAGTAAGAGACACACATCTACTTCTTAGAAGGACAGAAGAAGAGCTCCAATCAATGGGCTGGCGAACGAGAGAACTTATGGCAATGCACTGGGCTTTACACCCAATTGATGATAGGGATGGTCTGTTTGTGAAGAGAGAATGCAGTGGAGGACTCATCAGCATAGACAACCGTGTCCAAAACAACCGAGGCAGTTCAATTAAAAACAAAAACGTAGCAAACCAAGAAAACAAGATTGGGAACAGGTGAAAGAAAAAAGAAAATGGTAATTCCAAAGACGGATAAAAAAATGTCCCTGACGAGAGATTGAGGAAACCTGACAAGAGAAATGGAATCGCTCATCACGACAGCACAAAACACACCTAACAAGACAAACTGTGTCAAGGCAAAAATTGTCAGAGCCTAAACCAATAGCAGATGCCGCCCACGAGGAGAAAGGGACAAGACTGTAAAACATTTAATCAAATAATGTAGTCAACAAGCCAAGACTTGAAATCAAAATGAACCTTCCATCTAAGCGAAAAGACCACACCTGGTATTTGTGGACAAGGGAATGACAACCTGCCAAATAATAAACGTGGCGGTGCCAGCAGATCACGGAATGAATTCGAAAGAGAAATGCAAATAATAATAATAATAATAATAATAATAATAATAATAATAATAATAATAATAATAATAATAATATATATATATATGTATATTTATATATATATATATATATATATATATATATATATATATATAATATGTTCTTCAGATTGTAAGAATACATAAAAGCATGTTTCCGTTGTTGATGATTTTTTATCGTGGTGCTCAATATATATCGAAGTAAATAGAGCTACTAATATTATGTCGTGCGAATAATTTGATATAAAATATTGACATTCACTGGGTACTCATCGTAGTAAATTTTATCATACATATATACATATATACATATATATATATATATATATATATATATATATATACAAGTTTAGCTTAGTTTGTCAGAAGGCCAGAATAGTGGTGCTTAAGGTGAAAATTGGAAACAATGCAATAGAAATGTTCAGTATCTGATGCTTGTTGAATATTGCAACATTCATTGTGAAAATAAGTGATTGTGAAATCATACTCTGGGATTTCATGAGATTCCAGGTGTCCCCAAGAGAATCCCCAGTTTCAAAATATCATTTTAAGACTCAGTCACACGAGTACAGAATCACTAATGTACACACGTGTGCCGGTACATGCATATGCAAACTTACAAAAAAGGCAGTGGAAAAAAGCTATGTTAAGAATAATTCTGAGCGATAAAAAAAATCAACATGGACTCAAGGGAGAAAGAGGGTAAAAGATATCACACAAGTAATCAAGCAACAAATATGATCATGAGCGGTAACTTAATGATAAGAAGAGACGAAAAATGGGACGAAGGGCCAACAAATTCATGTCCGTGGAACAGTAAACGTAATAGAATAGAACAGACATGAAAAGAAGAGATGAGATAGAAAAAAATGCCGCTAAGAAAGGAAATCAGAAAGGCCTTTGTCCAGCAGTAGACGTATAACGGCTGCTGATTATTTCTTGTTATAGATGTTCAATGGGAGCAACTAGCAGACTCCAAAACCAAAACTTTCGATTCAAAATGGAAAGAAATATCAAGTTAGACTAATACTAAGTGAATGAATAAAATCAACTGTTGGAAAATGCGATATATCCACAAACAATTCATTAATGCATATTAGATACATTATATGTCTCATCAAGCCTTTTCAAGTATGGAAATTTGTAAGAGATCATTCTCAAGCATTTATTCAGCCCCGTCGAGTCCTGGTCAAAACGTAATATTCCTTTTGAACTCTGCATAATTTCACTTTTTTTCGGATAAATCTGTGTTTGTGTTTCCCTCAAATTCATACACGTTCTACAACTAGCGCAAAAAGGAAATTATTGAGCGCACAAAAGATTAGTTACGTATAATAATGTAATAATTAATAATTGAATGACCGCACACATGTGCAATCAGCATGTCAACCCTTTCAAATATGTTTTCTGTTGGATGATAAAACTTCAATCATTCACCAATCGTGTCACTTATCATATGAGAAATAGGTATTATAGTCGTGCAAAAAGTAGTCAAATGCAACTTATCGCTTGGCGGACTGTTGTGCAAGCTAGTAAAGCTCCTTTTGAAAAAAAGACCGTTTAGTACTTATCATATGCTGCCACTCAATTATACTTCTATTATACGTATGTTAACAATATATGACTATATTAACCGTAAATAATCATTGCTGATTCTGTTAACTAGTTATAGGTCTTATGAATTTTATACTGCATCTTTTAAAAATAAGGAATAGCCATTGATGTTTTATTTAATGGAACAGCAAACTGAAGGAAGTGGTTCGAAGTATAGAATGAACTCTCGACTAAATAAAATACTTTGAATTATGACAAATTATGCCAATACAGTTTTATTAGACATGAAAGATAAGATGTGCCGAAATTATCTAGAAACAACTTAAAGTTTGAATATGCCAGTGCATTCCGTGTGCACGTACTTTCACCACGTGGAAAAAATTTGCTTTACATAAAATTTATGTTCACTCTGACTACTAACTATCACTGAGGACGTTGGTATTTGACCATTGTAGCATTGACTTTTAACGATATAGTAAAATAAAAAAAACAGCTGGATATCCCTTGGCACAGAAGAACTTTCACTCTTTGTCTTTTGGCAAGAAAGAAAATCAAATCATGTTTTGCTAGAACAGACTTAAACAAATAGAAAAAAAATGATATATAAATGGTAGGCCAATTCGTGTATAACTAGTAAAAATCTTTCTTTTCCTGAGGGAAATAATGTTTCAACATAATTTGGCAAGATATCTGTAAAAATTGTCTCTGTTATTTTTCTAGTTGAATGTATTCAAATAGATAAATAAACTCAGCCTTTTGGCTAACATCAAAGTGCTGTATCTGATCGAATAAGCTTAATATCTGATACGTCCCCGATGTTAGGACTTTGATATTAAACTTATATGCACTGGTTCCTCCCTCTTATCCTAAGCTTTCACGTATTGCCCGATGAGTTCTTAACCTTAAAACAAACAAAATTACATAATTTCTCCCTGACTTCATACAAGAAAGTCATAAGATATCAGAGACGTATTAAATAAGAATAGAAAATATACTGCATTTGTTCCTAGCCAAAAAGCCGAGAAGCCACGGTCTACCGGAACCTCTGAGAAGAACTGTCTTTATCCCTGTCTTCTAGGATTTTTTTTTACTAAAAAAGTAAGGCACTTATTATTAACTTTTTCAAAAAATTGCAATGACATATCTTTTTTTAATTTGAAGACGATTATCGAAGAGTTTTCAAGTAACTATCTAATAATACTTGGACGCAATTTAATACAATCAACATTTTAATCATTTCAATTCAACGCTAAAAGAGCTACGCAAATAAATATTGTGTTCTTTTTTAAGAAAATTAGATGCATATTTATGAGTTTCGGGATATATATGCATACACTTATACATGCATATCGCTTTAAAGAATGGTGATGGAGGACCGACGGAATGAGTGAGTAGTTTTCATCTCTATTTCATGTATCAATTCCCTGTTCATCGCATTTTGTTATGTGTTGTGGCGACACAGAGATGACAATTGACCGATATTGAAATTAAGTAAAAAGGAATGTGCTTGTATGAGTAATGTGCAATTATTAATGATAAAAACAAAACAAGATAAAAATAAATAATACAGAATAACGGCGTCTGTCAGAGGCTTAACCAACCTGTAAACAGTTCGTCCGGAATACAATGGAGCAATTTACAATTACAAACAATATGTCTGGAGTACAATGGAGTAAATTACTTGGTTTGTAATCCCGACAATACAATATTTAGTCAAAACTCAGCCGACGGGAAACGGTATATATTCAATAGGTTCAGAGAAGAGAGGAAAAATGGTAGAAACGGAACGTTGTCATCTGAATCATGTGAGCATCTCATGTTAAGAAAAGACTTCAGAATCAAAATCATAATAACACCCGTTCACACCTGTCCCCCTAGAAGCGTCACGGCGAGTATAACAACAAGCAATATTTCGTCAAAAAAACCTTGCACGTTTCCCCTCGCTGACGTCATAGACACTGGTTCGTGCTAAAGGGCTGTCCGTATAGCCAACTTGAGAAATCCACAGGCATTTTATGACGTTTGCTATCCTCTTTCCTGGCTCTATTCCATAGTTATATCATCCTCAACATCAGTTATCATAAGTCCACAGTTGGATAGAGCCTTTCTCATCTCCTTTCATGATGAGCGTGGTTGCGCTAATCTCTGCCATGTCTTTACGGCCATCTTGTTTCTGGATTTTCTTATTCTGTTTATAGTCCTACATGAACTAATAGGTTGGCAATTGGCGCCATCTTTTATTCCTTCTTCGTAGTATGTGCCTTGCAAATGTCCATTTTTGTCGCTTAATAAATTGTACATTCAACCTGGTCTACCCTTGGAACAATGCTGCTATTTTTATCGCTAAGAGTAAGATATTCCATACATTATTCTTTCTGGTTTCCCCTGTGCTATTATGAGTTTGTTCTCACACGGTTTGTAAATTTCCAGGTTTCACACCTGCGCGTCATAGCTGGTACTATGCAAATCCTCGATGGGAGTTCCCCATTCTCCGTGTTCAATACTGCGTACGTGAGACCAATAATTTACCAACGCCCACTCAGAAGGGTTGATAGTGCATCCAAAACTAAACATCCATACCGACGTTGTACACTCCTTTGTTCCTGTTGAGAGAGACCATGGTCAGTTCTTCACTCTTTACGCACCGGCTATAATGCATACGTCATTTAGCGATATCACTCAAATACGTTGTAATATACATGTGATGTTGACCAATACTATTAAAATGAGTGCGACCCTCATTGGGTGTCCCATTTCCATGGCCTTGTGACAAACAGAGCTAAATTTACTGGATAGCAAGTATAGTCTGCTTCAGCATTTACAATATATATATACAGCATTTTTTGATAAAGCTATACAGAAGTGAAGATCAAACTCATTACGTAGTAATGGTCAACATCATAAACTTATTAACCAGTGGTATACTAATAGTTAAACTAAGGATTTCATGTAATTTTTAGAAATATTTCTGGATTCAAAAAAAAAAAAAATCACATTGATAACATGATCATAAATATGCATGTAAATAAAGTCAAATTGTGAAACTACTGATTTGATGAAATTACTGATATACTTGGGATTCCACTAATTTCATAATTTCACTTATTCACATGAATATATCTCTGTGTGTGTGTATGTATGCGCACATGCATATATCTACGAACACAGACGTTCTCAAACATTTTCGTTTGATATCCACAACAAAATTAATTGCTGTGTGCGAAAAAAAATGAATACATTTTAATATTTCAAATCCACCATGTTTGAGAATATGGATCTATGAATGATGGAATCACCTTTCAAATAATACATTCAGATTTCATTGTAAACTGAAATAATTGAAATATCCCATTTACGCTTCCATATTTCGTAGGCACATACACATGTTTGACACAATCAAGTACACAGATGCTCTTGGACGATTTATTGATAAATTGACAGACGGAAATAGAAGCATTAGTTATCTGTATGGATGGATAGAAACTAATGGGAAATAGATAAAGAAACAACTAAGAATTTAAATAGATAAATTGATAACTCTTAGTTTGGAATGTGGCATATACATTCACACACATGCGCACACACTCACACACACAAAGACATATAATATATATATATATATATATATATATATATATATATATATATATATATATATATGTATAAATATATATATATGTATATATATGTATATATTCCCTTCACTATTTCTCTCCCTCCCACCCTCCTGCCCCCACCCTCTCTCTCTTTTTTTTTCTCTCTCTCTCTCTCTCTCTCTCTCTCTCTCTCTATATATATATATATATATATATATATTGTTCTTTACTTAATTTTCCCGTTACATTCTCTGTTACCATAATACTTACATTGATAACTCATGTTTTAGGGTGCACATTCACAAACACACACAGGCACACTCATATAAACAGATGCACGCACACCCTCGTATGCACAACCCATACGCACGCATGCACATACACGCACACACCCGAACGTCGTACACTGAAAATTATATATATATATATATATATATATATATATATATAAATATATATATATATATATATATATATATATATATATATATATATATATATATATATATATATATATATATATATATTCGAAAGGTTCGTTATTACTCTATTTATTCGCCATTATTTTCTATCCGCCCATACAAGTAATTAATGGTTCTATTTCCGAGTGTCTATTTATGAATAAATCACTCAAATGCATTCAGCTAATTAAGAGCGTCAAACGTACGCATCTATTCTCTGCAAGGACACTTGATCATTTTTAGATCCATTTGATTAACATAGCAAATATGAAATATTCAAGAATATCTTCCTTTTTTTTCGAAAACAGAAATTCATTCCTTCATGCATCATAAAGGAAATTGTATGTCTTTTAATTTCGAAAGCATTTTACTTTATTCTGCAGTCTTTTTTCATTTATTCATATTTAACAACCCTACCCCTCCGTACCATCACCAAAATGAATAAATTCATCCAGGAAAAGACTGCAAATTAATGAATTCCACTACAGTGATTCTTAACCAGGGAACGTTGCCCTCTATGGACGTGAGTAATTCAAAAAAAGAAGGATTTGCATACTTTCGCGATGAAAATATTATATTAAACCTATATCTCCCCATGTTTGCAGTACCCACTTCATACTAATCGTAATGTTGAAGCTATATGCGGAGACAAAGTCCAACTTATCAAAAGTGGGCGTTTTGGTAAGGTTAAGAGCTACAACACTAGATGAAGATGAAAATAGGAATATTTTCGCCTGGCAACGTGTGAAAATGTAATCATATCACATGTATTCTCTATCTTTATATGTAATGTGATGGCCAGAGATTCATGGAATTCGAACAGCACTTGCATACTCATTGTGGGAAAGACTTTTGCTGATACATTTTGGGCAATAGCTATATATAAAAAAAAAAAAACAAAAAACACCGGGAGGTTTACTTCGAAGAAAACAGTGGAATGTTGAGGTTCGGATTATTACTTTTCTCATGGTCACATTTACTACAGTTTCGGGTAGCAACTTATAAATATTACAATATGCATCGATAAATCCGGAGCATGTTGACGGAAAGACATTTATTTTGCATCACAAATATTTAGTCCTCAGCATACTCTCTTGTTGTCAGTGTACTTTATACAATTGTGCGCAGTTATTAAATAAACGAACATTACAGAGAGAATATTGCAGATCAAAGTTTGGAAAAGTTGTTTAGGCAATTGATTCATTGATGATCCCTTGAATATTCCATTGAATCATCTGAAAAATGTTGGTATATCTGTATTTCCAAGACTGCCTGACTCAAAGTGTTTTCAGCACTCTCGGTGAACTGAAGCTAGACGCCCTTCAATGTCTGACTGAGCTCGTCATCGGTTATCAGAGATACCTTTGTCAATTGTTCCTCTTGGTTTTACCACAACAGAAGATATTTAACTGTAAAAAATATCTTTTTGCGTCAGGGAATTTTCCTTCTTTGACTGTTTCCATTCAGTTCAATATATTCCTTTTCCAGTATTTTGAAAGTCGTAAACTCTCTGAAGCATGAGATGTGCCCCTAGCGCTTGGTAACGTGGGCAACTGCCTGCGTTGCCGATGCCTGGAGCCAGTCTTTGAAAGTGTACATCTGGTTTTTTAAAGACCGTCTGACCAGCCATGTGAAAAAGGAAAAAAAATGTTCACAACGACACAGCTAATTCAGTGAATCTGAATGGACTTAGGACAAAAAGATGGGAGAAACGTCAGTGGGCAACAAAACATTACGTGCTAGGTCTCGGACATTGCTTTTCCGAATTAAGTTATGTTTAATACCAAACATTATTGTGAACGACAAAGGATGTGATATATTTTTGGATTAGAGTAAGGGGCATGTTTTTTTCCGGCGGGACAGAATGTAACCCCCAAGTGGCTAGAGGATAGAAGGGTATCAAAGAATAGGACCAATAAATAAAAGCTGTCCATTATAAAATCCCAACCTATTTTTGTTCACACAGTGTAGTTTATATCTTATTCCCTCTTCAATTCCCTAAATGAATAAAGGGGAGATTGTAACCGAAGTAATTTGACACAAAAAAAAAGAACAAAAAACAATCTGTGTCAAGCCTGGTTAATTGCTTAATAGAAACTGTCTCGTGATCAATATATTTTGGCAGTATTCTTTGTTCAGAGTGATTAATTCAGAGATTGAAAAGAACGGTGATCAATGAATAAGATTTGTCTTTTGCATTCAGTGGTTCAGTTATCACAAAGAGTACTAAGTGTGAACACTACCTGGCACGAAGTAAGGGGCCCGTTTGGCACAAACATACATTGTAAATTGAACGAACATCCCATTGTAAACAAACTTCTTATTTTTAGTGGTGTAGCTAAAATGTTTCTTGTAGGTGTAATAAGGGATGAGTGTTTATGGATATACATAGCTTGCCAAGATAGACCAGAAAGACCAGAAGATTTGAGAAACCAATGTTGATGCTTGCAAAATCGGTTGACGGTCTCTAATAAGTTTACATAGATATTCCATGAAACAGCTTCTATAGATTAGACGATATGCAAACTGCTAAACGAATTCAAATTAACGAGTTCTGAACAGGCTCGTTCAATCCTGGTAATTGATCCAAGTCAGATAAGAAATGCAGACCCTGTTTCAAACTTTTGTAATCAGTGCTAAATACATATGTATGTATGGGTATATACAGGAACATGTGGCGCACATAATGTACCTAAACGTACCAGAACAGAATGAACGAAATTGAGCAACATGTAAAAAGTAATGAAAAGTAATTTCCCTCAAAAGGACAATTCTATTATAAGAAGTATAAAAAAAATATAGTACATCCATGTCCATTCTGTATTAAAAATTCATTTGTCTTAATCTTTCAAGAAAGTTTTTCAAAATATTGATACTTAGTGCTGAAGATTCTCCACGATTTTCTTTGCAACATCGATATTCTTTACCAAAGGGCTACAAATCTGTAGGCCCATGCCAATTGGTCAACCTTCTCGACCTTCTTGTTCGAGCCCGGTTTGGTACATTAAAAAAGACAAGAGGTATATGAACGATACAATGGATTCAATCCATCAAAATCTCACTGATTATCCATGTGTGTCCATTCGTTCAGCATCACACAGACTTCGATTCCGAAATCCGACAATATATTAGGTTCTGAGATCATCTTTGGATACAAAGAACTATAAATCGTAGGGTTCAAATCAGTGTTTCCCGACCTTTTCATTAGAAGATATGTCCCCTCAGTGTCTCCCGTGAAGTCGGAAGTGAAATTTTGAAAATTGAATTCCAATCAATTTTTTTCTTAGTGTTAGCATTTATTTCATAAACTATCATTGTACAAAAGTAACTAAAAGTACGTATTTGCTTTATTGATACTAAAATGTTCGACGTAAAGGAAGGATTTGATAAGCTTTTATGCGTAGGGAGTATCAATTTGTATTCTTTGCCCTTTGTTTTTGCCTTTCTAGTTATCCCTTGTCTTCCAACACCCCAGTCGCTCTCTTTCCTTTAAGCACCCCGTTAAATGTTAAAACTTTCCTCGAGTGGCGGGGTGAACACTTCAAAATCACTGTTTTATATGGTTTACAAGTATACAAAATCTCACTAATAGCAAAGCTAGGCCAAAGATCCTAGATATGTTACAAAATACAGCTAAAAAGTTACAGTTGTATAGGGATACTGATTGGCATCATATCGTACCTTACTACCGATATTGTATATCTAAAAAAAAATGTGATTCAATTCAATAATATTCCCATGTGTTTCACTAAAATAGATCGAAACTTTATGGAAATCTTATTTATAGAACTTAAGAGATTGGTTATGCAAGGTAAACAAAATATTTTTCAGCTTGTTGATTAAGTTTATAACAAAGCGTTTGGTTCTATCGCCAAGAGAATGTGAAATTAGTCCACAATCCGTACTCTCAAACAAATCCAGGGATTTTTTTTAATGTACGTTGAGCTATTTAGATGAACATTACAATCAACAAATCAACGTGCAAATGATTTTGAATATTATTTCTGATACTGACTAAGCTTAGCTTCCAAGCTATAAGCCCACATATGTGCGGCACCTGTGAACTGGTGTTGACTGGAGTTACTTTAATAGTAACGGTATGCAAGATTAACACGCATTACACGACGGAAAAGTAGCCCTCTGTTATTTACTAAAAATAGCTCATCATTACTTAAATATATAAATATTGAACTCACTGCATTACCAAACCAGATTACGAGAATAACTTGCTAAAAATCACTCTGCTGTAGGCACACAATTTTATGGATGCAATCATAATCTCGATTATTATTTGGTATGTCCATATGTAAGAGTGTTACGCCTTCACACCGAGCATAAATGTTTTGTTTTTTTTCATTTCATTTATTTTTATTTATTGAAATTTGTTTAATTTGTATCAACATACTCCTTAGTTTTATTATTTCTTTTTCCTTTCAATGATTCATTGATTGTGCGGAGGAGGTGAGGAATTAATGGCTGTCCACGGGAATTAATGTACAGTATCTTATGGCAATATGATTTAACAAGACCCCAGAAACGCATTGGATATCTGAGCTCAGAAATAGATATTTCATATCGAAAGCCCTGAGCAATCTTTTAATATCAGCCGATAATTTTAAAATATGTAAAATAAAATATCTAAATACATATCTAAACTCAATCGTTCATAGTTGCAGTCTGTGTAATTATCAATCGTTTAGCGTCAGTTTTTGTTCATGGACCTTCTGTAAGATTTGCCAGACCTCTGTATTATGAGTGTCACGGAGCCAGTGCTTCCTGAATTTATCCATTTTTTATTTTGCCAGACCCGGTTTTGCATTCGATCTATGGGGTTCACATTGTGAGTAGCGGAGTCCAGCAGTTTCCAGCCATTCTCGAAACACAATTAGCACAAATGTTGAGGTATCGGATAGAAGTAGATAAAAAACAGAAAATAGGAAAACTGGGAAATAAAAGGAAAGTAAAGTAATGCAGGCAGACCAAAAAAAAGGGGGGAAGAAATAAAGAAAGAGAGAAAAGGAGTATGCTGAATTGAAAATTATTCTTAAAATCATTAAAACTGGCGGAAAACGATCAAAAGGATAAAAAGACGGTTCTGATTAGTCACTCAATGGAGACCCTCACGTGATCAACGTATTTTGACTGCATGCTGTGTTAGGGGTGATCGATTGAAATTTGATTAAAGGGCTGATCTATGAATAGGTTGATTCTCTTGCATTTTGTTGGTAGTAATATTTAAAAGTCATAATTAAAACAATAAAACAAGCGTGAATTATATAGGACTCAAATTCGTGATTCATTAAGCAAAAATTCACATTGCAAATTGAACCCTTAACTAAAAACGTATTTAGAAAAGAAAATAATGTTTTGTTTTTTGTTTTTTTTTTGTAGTTAGGATAATGAGCAAAATGTTCAAACTCTCAGCTTTTCAGCTCAATTGATACGACTTATGCGCGTGATACATGTTTACATAAATACATAACCAGTGAAAGAGGCAGCAACACCAACTAGAAAACTGGAGAAACCTACGTTGACAGTCTTGGTTGAGAGGTCTTAATACAGTGAGGAGCTGAAAGATAAGCAACAAGACTGATCTAGTTAATGTTACTAAAAAGGTTGATTTTTTTCGGAAAGACGAGTGGATACAAACTCAGAACTAATTTATCAAAAACTTTCAATGAAACTCAACCTACCACTGAAAACCTGTGAGAGTGGTGTAGAAAAATCGAAAAAAAAAAACAAAACAAAACGATTTTTGTAGACATAAGGAGTAAATTTAAATGATCAACCCGCTTGGTTCAGCCTGTGCCCATGATACATATATAGCCAGCCTGCCGGCTGCACTAAAGTACAAACTGAGAGGAACCTATGTTGACAGTTTTGATGGGCTCTTTCTAACAAGGAATAATAGAAGATGAATGGATTGAAGAGAAGATGCAAAAGAAGACAAGAAGCTTTGTACTTTTTGCTCAGTCTACAACAGTTCGGCGGTACTTTCTTTTATGCAACCGGATATCCCTCACTCCAGCCCTGGCAGCCTTCTCCTATCTGACCAGAAAGTTCAAACCGTGATCTCTGTTGACCTTTTAGCCACAAAGCCGGTATCGATCAACTTTTGTCTTACACGACAATTGTGATATTTCGGACCATTGTTGACCTTGGTAGTTCATGTATTCCCCTCGACCCTGAGAGGGATGCGGCAGGTTTCCAAAACTGACTAGGGAAATGAAAAAAAGTTCCCCAAGAAAATATGTGTTTTAAACAGAAAAACAAGGACAAAAGGTGAGAAAACAATGACGATAGTAGACCAAACTCATATAACAAATATATAAACAAATCATTAAGCACTATAATGGAAATATTAACGCCCAGTAATTCAATGGAGTACACAATGAAGCTGGCTTTACTCTAGGTGTATTTTGACATTGGTATATTTGGGTTATTTTTTTCTTCTTTGGACCAGATTGAAAACAATATAAATCTTGTGTCTCATAAGTTGAGTTCGGCCGGATATATGAAATCAATTTTTTTATTTATCATCATCGTTTCTTGTAGCCCATACACCACTTATTCTATTATTAATTATCTAAGTCATATATTACACGATGTTGGTCCGCTGCTCGGCTGGCCTGTCTATCATACAAGGAAAGCAAATTTCATAATTCACGCAATGATTAACTTCCTTTCGAAGACTTGCATCATTTCGTTATTCGTAAGAGCGATGTGATTGTGCACGATAATATTTGAATTTTATGATGATTTGCCAATAGAAACAGCTTTACACCTTGCTTTTATATGCTGACCTTGTATGTATTTGTGATTGCAGAATCACTTGAATATCGCCGTCATTTCTTCATGGTAACGGTGAACTTATTATTCAGAAAAGATTCCTAATATTTCAGTATCGTTTGCGTAATAACTGACCACAAATCGTCAACATTTTCAATCATTTATAATGCATATCTATAGTAATCCTTCAGTCACGAATTTTCATCGCGAGGCAATATGAATAGATATATTGGGTTGTCTCAGTCTTCTAAATGGCCAAGTGTTTCAATTCAATTTGCTTGCTTATCCTCTGACTGTAAATTCAAAATTCAAAATCCTTGTATTTCACGCGATTCCAACATCATCATCATAAAAACTACTTCTGCTACTTAACATGTGCTTCCACAGAATGACTGGGACAAGATGCTAGTTTTTTCGGGGAATTATATCATGGAAAAACTTTCACAGAGTTTCCAGTGCTTAGATGAAGATGGTAGAAACCAACTGTTAAGGTAGCACAAACTAGAGAAACAAGTAAGATAAAGATCGTCGGTTGCCTCTGTGTTCATGTCAGATTTTAGGCCCTTATTGCGAAAAAGAATGTCTTTGTATATATCAATCGGTTCATAGTTTACTCCATAAGTGCAATAGTTAACTAGAAAATACCTTCCTCGATTAACACTGAAAACAAACTAAACAAAAAGAATATTCTAGGCTCGGCTCCTCTTCTAAATTAGACATCTCTTCCTTAACCCATGACCCACCCTTCCACAAAATTCCATTGAAATTCATTCAACTCTCCAACTTATGCACTTCGTTGGTAGAGGTAACTTGTCAGAGAATTAAAAAACGGTAATTACATTCGGCGTAGTACATCAGCGGTGGTTTCTTGAGTGGCGCATTTTTTCTCAAAAGAACGAGAAAGAAATTAGCGGAGCAGTTTCATCGTCGACAAAAAGTTAGGAAACGAAGCCAAAAAAAAAAAAAAAAGCGGAAAATGCCTTCAAACAGTTAAACGAAAAGAAAGATAGCGATCTCTGTTTTGACGTCAGCGCGTTTTGAGTAATCGATTTCGCTGCTAAGACGGCAAACGTGAAAAGAAATTTATTAGCCAGGTGCCGAAGCTCTTGTGTGTTCAAAAAGTTCAGTTTTCTTTTTTATATTCTGGTGTACATATTGAATTTCGGTTGGGTACAATGCTTATTGAAGCAGTACATATTTTTTTTGAACTTGGATTTGTTCTCTTAATTCGAAGCAAATATTGTTCTAGCCACATAAGTACCGTAGATACATATTTCGTTCTCTTTTCCCTAATTAAATGGTTTTGAATCCTATGCTGCCTTTCAGCTCAACTGGTAGTTTCCATCATATCAGCTAGATTCAAAAGCTTTCCGTAGGTTTTCTTTTTCTTTTTACATATCCTCAATTCATAGGGTGATTATTCAGTCCTCAAAATAACTTCCCTTTGATTTATATGACCCTACGCCACTGTCTGGCTAAATTGTGTATTCTGTCATAAACTAAAGATCCCAGTTTTGATTCGATGAATTCATCAAAGACTATCTCGCTATTCTGAACTGCTGTCCAGACAGAGAGTCTTGTATTAAGCAGAACAAGTCCCAGTTTGAAGCTGACAGATGTGAGCAATACTGAACATGTCAAAGTGCGTCCCATCCAAACTGTATGATCGTTTGCTACGTTGCATTCATAATTATATAAGAACGAGCGCGGCAATCAAGCAAAATCACTAGCTGTTCTCATCGCTGGGAAAAAATTATTTCTGTCTCGAATGCATTAGGCTATTGCTCACTGAAACTTTTGTGGATATGATGTAGTATAGGTTAACAAGAAATAGCGGGCTGAGTAATTTTCAAAACACAGCTAAGATTTCCCTATCATTAAGATAGAAGGAATTATAATATTGAAAGTATGATTTGAAATGATTTTTGCTAAAAAAAAAAAAATGAAAAAAAAGTCTTCTGGTATAAAATACGCAGCATGTTAATTAGAATTCTCGAAAATTCTCTAGTGCTACAGTGAATATCTGAGGAGAAAAAAAGAAAGAAATGCTTCAAACACTAAAATTTAAAATTAATATAAAATCCTCCTTTCATTAAAAATGTTAAAAATTAAAAAAAAAAAAATGAGAATATACAATGAAATAAAATGAAAAATAATAATTCTGCAATTAGACAATAACTCTGCAGATGTGAATTAATTTGGAATATTTTAATTACAGTCAAATGTTTTACTGGGACAATATTTAATGTTATTTGATGAAAAAAAGGAGGAAACTCCTCAACTGTGTGTGTTCCGTTTTCTATTGCCCCAGTGTGTCAAACAGTTGAATTTATGATTAAATAAATTCATTTATTCCAATTAAAATTCCAATCGTTATTTTTGCAAATATCAAATGCTTGATAAAATACCCTCCCTTACTCGCAGTGTAAATTGCTGTCCAAAAAAGCGTTAGAAATATAGATAGATGGAAATTAGATAGCTTTTAATCTGATTTGTTTTTTTTAAATTAGATTCAATACCAGTCTGTCTTTACACTGTTAGAAAATAGGCCGAGAAATAATGGGAGACCTAAGGACGAGTTCAAAGGCCTCCCGATGTGCGTAGCAAGCGCAGCCTCAGTGAAACCTCATTGGCTAACGCTTGCACCGGCGAACTCGGTCTTAAACACACACCCTCCCCGGCCCATTCAGCAGGCAAGTGTCAGTACCGACTCCTCGGGCAATGCCGTGGAACAGATACTACACTTTGATCCTGAAGAACAGGCCAGAAAAAAAGGGGCGCTATATAATCATTGTCGCACTGCAGCAATATGTAACACAAGGTCAGGCTTAACGTGAGGAGAAAAAGGAGCATCCCTTCCAAAAATGGCTTCAGCCGACGCAGTTACCGTTGGAAAGCTCATTGTAATGGCTAGACAACTTTGATCCTGCTGAAGAAGAAAAAGGGGGCGCGCATCTTCTATTTATCTACTGTCCCACCACAGCAGAATTTGACACAAGGTCGGGCTTAACGTTGGGAAAATAGGAGACACTCTTCAAAAAATGGCTCCAGCCGATGCGGCTACGGTTGCCAATCGACCGTAGAAGCTGAGGCAACCTCCGCCACGAAAGCGTCCACCAGGGGACCTGCTCCTTTAAGTGCAATGGAGCAGTGCTGCCCCGGGGTGCTATTTATCTGCTGCCCCACCACAGTAGAATTTGACACAAGGTCGGGCTTAACGTGGGGAAAATTAAAAAAGACCCTACCAAAAATGGCTCCAGCCGACGCAGCCACGGTTGAAAAGCGCATCGTAATGTCTAGACAACCTCCACCACGAAAGCATCCACCAGGGGACCTGCTCCTTTAGCTGCAATGGAGCAGTGCTGCCCCCGGGTAACGGATTCCCCGCAGCTGGGCCGAGTAATAATGGGAGAGCCGAAGGAAGAATCCAAAGGCTCTGCGATGCGCGTAGTAAACGCAGCCTCAGTCAAACCTCATTGGCTAACGCGTGCACCGGCGAACTTGGTCTTTGACAGAAATTCCCTTTCCAGCCCATTCGACAGGCAAGTGTCAGTACCGACTCCTCGGTTTATGTCGTGGAACAGATACTACACTTTGATCCTGAAGAACAGGCCAGAATGAAAGGGCGGTTGGGTATGGTGTATGTCTTGAGAACTACCTTGCTGGAACTTGGCAACCGATTGATGAATTAACTGTCACTTTTCCAAGGGGTTTGTCAGTCGATAAATATAAACCATTGAGCAAGCTTGTGTTCTGCGCGACCACCCAATTCACAACGACTGGACGAGTCTTTCTTCACGTGTAGTTTATATTTATTTTTTTTGTGAAATATCACTTCATCATGCAGTTTTGGGTGGGGGAAGAAACTCTTATTTGGAATGAGCTCCTGTCGTTGCACAGATAATGATTTTCTTAGACAACGTAAATAGGATAAACAATTAGAGAAAATATGGCTGCTGCAAGAATTGAACCTGCAACTGATATGTAAACCGCTTCAAAGTAGCGTTGCCTTTATCATTGAGCTTAACAGCCGCCAGTAATGCTACAAAGCCAGTAATGATTTCATGCAGCAGTCTCATTTTATTTGAATACGTCAGTTCTGAGGTCAACTATTAATGTGATGGTTAAACGAACTAATGTTGACATTATTTTGCTCTAAACAAATAAAATTAAATCGATGGCTCTTGCTAATTAATCGGACTTGAAAAGAATCAAATTTAACATTTTGTTTTTGACATAAA
This sequence comes from Thysanoteuthis rhombus, assembly GCA_963457665.1. NCBI lineage: Eukaryota > Metazoa > Mollusca > Cephalopoda > Oegopsida > Thysanoteuthidae > Thysanoteuthis > Thysanoteuthis major. The sequence goes on along the minus strand of OY735199.1, from coordinate 45,305,746 downwards.
ACACCTCACTAATCCGTCTGACCGTTGTTAGTGGGTTTGATCCTAATCAGTTCTTTCAGTATAGATAGTCTGATACCAACCTGTGCTCATCAGTAAATATAAACTTATCACGAAGAGTATGACTTATTGTTTTTCTGTCGGTAACAGATATGCATCTATCCCAATATCCATCAATTATCCCCATCCATATCTATTCATCCATCCATCTAGAAACTTTAAACCAAAAACTATCACCAAAACTGTTAAAAATTGGTTTCTTCATTTTTTAAACAGATCTGCCTAGCTGGCCTTGTACAGTCCACATTAATGTAGCAGAGTGCTGGAAATGTGAATATTTACTGCTTCATTATGCTTACAGAAAGCTTTTCCTTTTAATATCCACCTGAATAGGTTTTTTCGTTCAGGTTTAAAATTTATAATGTAAGTTTTTTGCTGAATTGACCGTTTATCTTGTGTTATGCAGCTTTATGTTTGTTTTTTGTCGGCCCAACAAAGGGGAAATATTGATACCTTTTTTTTCCAAATTCTTTACTTAACCATAACCAACACGATATGCAACCAAAATACTTTGAAAAAGAAATTCATATTGAATAGCATGTCTGTTTATATTAGATCGTAAGCTAAATCTGAGCAGCTCTCAAAATTAGTGAATTCTCCTAGGGCTCACCTGTCGAAGAGGTCGAGTAAATCTCAATAGGGACATGCAATATGTCACTTGGAGTGCAGAGGTTGGAACTCCTTTTCCCAAAATGGCTAATGGGGATCATTCGGCCAAATATTTCATGGTGGCTGCCCGTGGGTGATCATTATGTAAAACGTGTGATATATCAATCAAAACAAAGGTATACATCCAATGTAAGAAACAAGGTATTTTCAGTCATAAACCGTTTTAGCGAATATCTGTCAAGTCAGTCACAAAATCTTATTAATCTGTTATCACGAAAAAATTGTGATTTACAATGTGTCGGTGAAATTGTGCTACCCTCAAACAAACGTATGGATGTACACAGAGCCAGTACTTGGGGTCGTCAAAATCCAATAAGCCATTTCAGAGGGGTATGTATCAATTCATTTTTTTCAATTCAGATTATTGAAAAAATTAGCAGAAATTTATATAATAGTTTAAATAAAATCGATGAAGCAATGCTAAAAATAAAGCAACAGAAAGAAGACGATATCATCAAAGTCAAGCGTGTTTCATATCCTTACAGACTAAATATCAGATTCAAGAAAAAAAAAGCTCTTATAGGGAGAGGAAATATTTTGTAGTACTTTTCCCTCAACTACCCTGATCTGGAACCCTCCTCCTTCACCACCACCACCACCATCATCATCATCATCAGTCTTTTATCGTCTATCGTTGGACATAGACCCTCCTCAGGATTTGCCACACTTCTCTATCGCGGGTGTTGTGGAGAAAATATTTTATGAAACTGTCAGGTTTGTCTTGCCATCTCATATTCTGCTGGTCTCAGTTCTGCATTTGATCCCTGGGGATCCATAATATGACTCATAATGTCCACCGGTTGTTTGCCATTCTTCCAATACGACCAGCCCATTGTCATTTGAGTTTTCTAATGGATACAGTGTTTCTGACTCCAGTTTTTCCTCAATATACTGTGCTGCTTTGAGGTCTCTCCGTGTGATGTTAAGCATGATTCTCACATATGTACGTTGCATGGCTCACAGTTTGTTGGTCATTCTCTCACTTAGCTTCCATGGCTCAGCTCCAGAGGTGACTATTGGGAGGATGCATTGGTTGTTAAACCTTCTCTTCAGTATTAATGGGGTTCTAGAAGATTTAGCTCACTCTTCCAAAGACTTGGCATCCTAGAGTGATTCTTTACTTCGATTCCTTTTCTGGAGAGCCAATGGAGATTTGTTGGCTTATGTAAAGGTAATGGTCTACTTTCCCCAGCTCTGTTTTTTTTTATTTTGATCATTTTGCGTGTACTCCCAACAAATTTGTTTTACATGACCTTTGTTTAGTTAAAGTTCACGTGAAGGCTAACTTTCTTGATTTTTTTCGTTCAGTTCGTCAAGTATTAGTAAGAAGTCCTGGAGGTTATTTGCAAAAAAAAAAAAAAAATAAAAAAATAGAGTCTGTAAATCTGAGGTTACTTGAGTAATTGCAGTCTATTCTAATTCCTTTTTTCCCCCAGACTAGTTTTCTGATCATCTTCGGGCTGCTCGTGAAGATTTTGGGTGTATCACTGTCTTACACCTTTTTGTTGTTCTTATATAAAAAGGCATCATAGAGAATTGGCTATTTCGTGTAAGGATTTTTTGTACTAAAGTCCAAAGCTGGATAGATGATCTCCCTGGAGCTTTTAATCAAGATGATAAACCTCAAAATCAAACAAAAAGAAGGCTTTGAAAGTTATAACTTTTAAAATTTACAATCTGAATCAATATAAACAGTGATAATATTACATTAACAGTACGAATATATTAGACATAATTGATATAAAATTACATATACAACCAATCAAAACCGAGAATAAACAGTTCACCTCGTAAATAAAGGACTTGATGATATATATATATATATATATATATATATATATATATATATATATATATATATATATATATATATCTTTAACCTGAAAGAAATCTTAAAAACTCTACCAAGTGAATTGGGAAAAGAGGAGAATAAGACATTAGTAAAGAATTGATCAGGACCAACAATACAAAATACAATTTTCAATTATTAACAAATATTAGAAACTTCTACAACAAACAAAGGTAGTGAAATTAAAATTCTAAAATATGAGTGACAGGCCTTGCCATTAAGTGATGTAAATCTTGGCCACATATTGACGGTTTCATTAGAGACTGTAAACAAATGGAAGGTGAGAAATATCCTCGTAAAAAGTAAAAATTATAGAAAACCAAAGTGATTAAATCATAGCAAATGTTTAAATGAGATTGACAAAGCGTTGAGTATTTGTATTTTATCTATGTCAAATAAACATCGAATAATAGAATCGACATTCGTCAGATAGAGAGAAAGAGTATTCGGATTTGCAGATGAAAATATCCAACTTGCAAAATGCTTTAAATACCCTCAAAATTGAGTCCAGCGTTAAAAAAACTTTCAAGTACTAGCAAATCTCTTGGAACTTCAACATGAATTTGTCATAGTCCCAATTGATAAAGCGGTAAATAATATAGCATTTATGCGTAGAAATACATGAAGGATATTGTCTGAGACAGATTTCATTCTCGTATCATCCACGTGAAAAGTATCTACCTGTAAAACAGGTAATATTATATTTAAATACCACGTATTATGTGAGAAATTTGGACTCAAAATAGATGAAAAATACAACAATTACCAATTATGTATCTAAAATGCATAAAAATTCGAGCTGCTCGCTTTAAAGTTTGTAATACTAAACCTTTTAGAAAGGCTGTTCGTAAAGTTTTCAATTTGATATACAGTCAAATGCATAAATTCTTTGATAATCTAAATCCCCCCTAAGAAGTGAATATTTCTAAATCTGTTGAAGAAAAATTGGATATCATAAATATACGTAAAGGGGCAAAATCTATCCCAACGTACGATTTTAGTACTCTTTACACAAAAATTTCTCTTTGAAATCTTATTAAAGAATTATATAAAAAATAGATTTAGCATTTGCTAGTGGGAATAGAAATATATTGAGTTTATAAACTCAAAAGCTTTCAGGTGTACGACAAAGGAAGGAAAGAATTACTTTACGTGCTCCATCCTTAAGGCAACAGGTAGTCATCTCATTGGGGAACGTTATTTTAAAATAGGTAATAAAATATTTCATTAAATCATAGGTGTTCCTACGGGAATCGGTTTTGCAATCTGACGGGCAAATTTGTATTTACATAGACATGAATATATATTCATGTCATCTTGAATTAGAATTAATATAAAGCGAGCTCGTTCATTTATTAAGGTTGCACCCGTTTTACTGACAACACATTTTCTTAATGATGATGGAATATTCAGAAAGTCGTATAGTTATATATACACCTAGGATCTTAAATGTGATCATAGCGGGATACAAGCAACATTCGCAGATTTCCTGTAAAACGAGGGTGAAATGTTTGTAAATTAATGTTTGATAAACCAGATTCCTTCCCGTTTTTATATTGTGCGAAAGCCCTTTAGGACAAGCAGTATTCCTTAGTTTATATTTCACAGAAATAATGTCACTCTTGGAATTTTTTTTAACTTTAAGGATTGTGAATCAAGGTGGTGAAATTAGCAATATTTAGAGACAATTTGATAAAGCCATGACTTGACATCCTGTTCCTTGTAAAACTTGGCCATAATGGAAAAATAACGAAAATTAAAGGGTATAAGAGAGTATGAAAATAAAATTAATGGATAATGTACATTGAAATATATGATTTTGTTTAATGTCATGAGGATTGTGTAACAAAAAGAGATGGATCCAGTCTTTGTCAATTTGATAGATCTTTGTTTGTCAGGAACCAGGAAAAGGGGGAAATATTAGGCTCGAATATGGAAAACAAATTAGCAAATTGTTAAAATATATCCATGGAATTGCCCATTTAAGTGTTACTACCTACTATGATACAATAATAGATAATTTGAGAAAAAAAAACAACAAATTGATGGAAGCTCAATAGTATACGACCTGGGAAAATTACCATTTTGGGTTAGTGAGAAAATTTTTCGGCTGAATATGTTAGTAGAGAATCAACTGACAGTTAGTTTATGTGCAGTCTGTTATTAAAAGTGACTCAATAGATTTAATATTCACATAGATGAACGAACACTTAATAGAAGTGATATGAACAACGGGTCATGGCAATTGTTATACTAACTGAACACACATCATTGAATATTTCGATTGGTAACCAACATAAGTAAGCCCAGTTTTGAAAAAAACTAATCATGTGTAATGCAGAAGAACATTCTTATGAAATACATTGTGATAATACCCAACATAAAACAACAAGTAACTTGTATAACATTAGGTACACATTAAATTCATAGCTGAAGGGAGAGTTGTGTTTGATCAACATTGCCGGGTTCCATGTTCATATAACTGTTCTGTTTTCAATATCTCCAACGGCTACATGGTGAGCAAGTGATGATTCCAACAAGAGGTAATAATTTACACATTGTACAATAATAACAGAGTATATGTAAAACAGAAATATACAATGAATAAGATAGAGATATATGTCCCTCTATTTTAGCTTATTCCTATCTATCTGTCCATCAATACATTTTAGTCAATTAATATCTATTGATATCCCAATATGATATTGTATATCATATTTACATATTTTGTTTATTTGTCGCAGCTGCGTGTATGACCTGAAAGTTAATTAATCCTATAGAAGGGATAGAAGCTGAACTAAGCATCAAGTAAATTTCTAATTACAACATATAGTGTCTTTCGATCGTCATTATCTATGGCCGATAAAATGAGCAAAAAAAAAAAATCGTACATATTCTACCAACTGATAATTCAATAAAATGATGATCACTTGACTTAAGTCCTTTTGAATAGGAAACTTGGAATATGTTTTTTAAGATTGGATTAAAATATCTAATTCACTATAATTGAATGATTCAATTATATTTCAGTTATTAGTCACAGCTGTTGTCATACATTTTTGGGAAAACTCGTACATATATGTGTGTGCGTGTGTGTGTGTGTGTGTGTGTGTGTATTTGTGTGTGTGTGTGTTGGATTTTTTTGCATCCACAATATTGAATAATGGACTGTAATCATAGTTGCATCAGCAAACATGCAGTTCTAAGAAAAGCCATTGTGTATCGAACTTCCTTGTTGAAGATTTCTAGCGAACTTCTCACGAAACAAAGAGGCAAGGCGAATGAAGGGTGTAAATTTTACAAAAGGAAAAATGTTGAACTTTTTTTCTCTCCAGCAAAATCTGTACTATCATTCATGGTTAGACACTAACTTGATAGCTAATTCCTGTTTTACCCCACCATCCATCATCCAATAGACAGCTCCTATTTACCTTAATACCCTTGCGGTAAGGATGTGACGCAAGGTCAATTTTTTACGTGGGGATACCACATATGCTAGGTAGGGAGTAAAAAAAAAATCTCTTTTTCTTTGAAACTATTATGGTAAAGACATGAGCTTAGTGTTAGGATTCGGGACAAATCCTGGGCCCTCTGGTCTTGACTCCACAGGGCAGTATAATACCTGATGGGGTAAAAACCCATTGACCCTTCCACCATACTTGCGACCGTCTAGTCACCAGCTGATAATTTGGACAGACTTGTTCCACTAGCTAGCGTTCGTTACTCATATTCACATTCACATATCTGCGTGCTGATGCCTTTCGACTCAAGGGCTTCTCTGTTTGAAGATTTAACCAATGAATAGGACGAGCTACTCTTACGCTAGGCTGATCATCCAATTTTTCAAATTACTCTGTAATTGGCAATCTGACGTACACAAGTATCTACCATTAATCTAACGATCCATTTTTGATCGTCCCAAACAGATACGCTGGTGCAGATCTCGAATTCTCTTGCAATGAATATCCTTACTCAACGTGCTACATAGAAATGTCTGTATTTTACCTCTGAAAAAAGATGTTCACAATTCTCCAGAAATAAAGTTCAATTAATCCTACGAGAAGAAATTCTCATAGTCTTGGTTAGTCATTGAAAAAATCATGTCTTCTCTGGAAAAATATCTATCAATATATTTTCAAGGGAATGTGATTTTCTTACTCAGAAAAGAGAATATTTAGTTCCAACATTTTTTTTTTCTTTTTTTTTATTGATAGGAAAGTGTAACTTGTTTATTGTTTTTATTTCTTTTCTTTGCTGTTTCGTTCCTTTGACTGTTTCATCCATGTTCTACAACGAATGTCGTCACCTGTGATAATTATTTCTCTTCAGTCTGGTGGTGCATTGTGTATTAATTTTCACAGAATAAATCAACATGCCACGGTAAAATTCCAAATTCCAGGGTATGTCACACATACAAACACACACAATTTTTCTCAAAACTTATTAATCTAATTCTTATTTTGCATGAAGAATCCATCAGTTTTGACCCCTTGAAGGGTTGATCTCCCTTTACTTCACACACCTATTCAGAAATATATGTATAAACATATTAAATGAAAAGATATTTGTATTGACAGGGAGTGATTTCCACTTTCGTGTCATAGATATATTCTTGGTAGAACCTGCCTCAAAAACCATTTTAAAATATCATTCTCAAACCTTTATTTAGGCTACACTTATGATTAGGTACTATTTTACCATGACAAATAAACACACACACACACACTCACACACACACACACACACACACTCATATATTTAATATATATCTATATTCATGTTTATTTATGTAAATAGGGGACATGAGGGCTAGTTGGCCCCATGAGTAGGTTGAATAACATTTTTAAAATTTTCTTCCATCACTTGTTGGCACCACTGTCAACTTCACTTTAAACAAAAACATTTGGCAATTTTTTCCCAAGTTTAAGTCATTAGTATCGCGAGCACGAAATGTTTTGCAAGAAAAACGTCATTTCATCCTGGTAAATAACATTTCTACCATGACAAACAAGTGTGTACCTCATATGCTGTTGATGATAACGCAGTCTCTGAATATGAGAAATGGCAATACACAGTATACACACACACACACACACACACACATATATATATATATATATATATATATATATATATATATATATATATATATCATGTATATCAAGCATCTCCTATCATAATTATTCTTCGTTAGAATAGGTGGTAAAAACGCATGTTCTGAGCGGATGGTACCTTGTGACTGTTGCTACTTAATGCACTATATATTTATATGCAGAGAAAGGGTGTAACCTGAACACATCTGCAGCTCCTTTTTATGTCAACATCTTCATGGACAAATTTGAAGTAACTTTCATTTATGTATAGATTGACAAATACTGCATCCTTTATGTTAAATGTATAGATATTCTCTTTATATATACAGGAATTGAGGCTGAACTAAAGACACTTTTTAGACTCATAAACTCTACACACACGTCTATTGAATTTGACTATGAAAATCAACTGAGCCCATAGTCTTCTTAGTCCCCCGCAGATGCATAGATAACAATAAAAACCTCCTGACCATCCTCTATACTAAGCATAAAGACACCAATAACTATTTTCACTCTAAATCAGCTAACCCAAAACACCTGACAAGAACCTATAATTTTACTGGCAGTGGGAATTAGGAAAATTTTCTTTGCAGACAATGAACTTGACAAACATGAATACGTCTTGTTACAACACTTCACTAAACGGAGATATTCACACAATATGAATAACCGGATAGAAAGTCCAATATGATACCCAGGGATGAGACCCTCACACTCTCTCACAGAAACAAACCCGACTGCATACCACTCATTGCCAGCATCCACATCACATTCCTACCCCTGTCATTTATGATAAATGAAAGATGAGATATACCCATGGTTGAAATAGAATTCAACGAAATATTCCTTGAACCGTGCATCATTCCCATTGTGCAGACCCTCAAAACATTAAAGCTGCAACTTGCAGTAACACTATAACAAATAACCAAGTATCACACAATACTACCCCTAGAACCGCCAAATTCAGCCGAACATTCCACAGTAAAAAGAGTCTATGCAGCAACCATCTAAAGCAAATCAACACTTTCACTAGCTCTACCACTGAGAAAACTTCCCACATCTACCATAATTCAAACAGCACAAGCAAAGGTGTAATATACTTCGTAGAACGAGATAATGCAAACTGCATTACATAGGCTAAAATCGGCAGTGGCACTTCAACATTAGATTTTATAACTATAAGTACAGAATTAAATCCCAAAATCATCAGAACACACTCAAAGTAGGACAACAATTCCGTATCCCTGGCCACTAATTTGGCAGAGATGATTGATTAACCATCATCGGAAACAAACAGAAATTTCCCCTTGCAATACGACTAGAATTCTGAAACTACATTAAGATATATGGATTAATAAACTTGAAGCTATCTCTCTCCTAACGGACTCCAAACTCATAATCCTCTCACTCCTAATTACTCTATATTTACAAACTCACAATCTTTATACCGGCATCCCATATTAAACTTCCAGCCGACCAGTAAATATGCACCTTAACGCCACTCAATATATATATTTATATATATATATATATTCTATTCCAGCACGCAGCCTCACCTATATAATCTATCTCCTGTCTACAAATATTTGCTATTACTTATCCTACACCATCTTTTCTTTCATCGATATCGAACATTTAAAAAATCACACAGTCACCCAGAACCCTAGTTACAGACATCTATGTATGGTCCATTTTACCTGTTTTACTCAAAACTATATAACTCTTCTGAACATCTACAATGACCATCACAGAACATGCATGCCAAACTGATACTCGGTCATACATAACAAAGATCCCTTCTAACATATCGCACCAACTTGATTACCAGTATGTATAGCGTCGACCCTGTAGCCCACAACTCGAATACGCCTCAATATTCTCCAATACACTATCCACATTATTATAAAACCTCCAGCGTACACACTTAGTAAGTTAACACAGGATCATGACTTAAGTTCAAATAATTGTGACAACAAATTCGTAATGCCTACCTTCCTTTGGTCAGTGCTACCAATGAATTACACATAAATGCTGTTACTCTTCCCAACAAAATATCCAACGAAACTCCATAGATTCTTTCACGTACATAAAACAGTCCAGACTCACCGAAATGGCCCCCCAAAAACTCCCATATTTTATTTCAATTTTTGCTCTCAATACATCTGATGCAAAATTTGATTTCTGAGGGAATGAAGCTTTTAACCACTGAGGGTACACATATGCCACTGAAGATAAAAAAACCCTTTCCGAAACATATACATCATACTAATTAATTAATTCGTGAATTAATCAAGTAAAAAATAAAGTGTAAATATACTTTACTTCCGAGTTTTCTCATTTCCAATCGTTTACATATAAATACATGCACATAATTACATACACACACACACACACACACATATATATATATATATATATATATATATATATATATATATATATATATATATCTTCGTCTATATATATTTGATATAAATTTTTAGATGTATGTATATACGTGTTTATACATATATATACGTAATTACTTCAATGACCCTGTAGCCTCATAAAAAAAGTAGGGAAGATATCTATTTTCCAACATGATCGCCTTCGTTGTCAATACAATTAATCCTGTGGTAAATACTATTCACATATTGTTTTACAACTACTGACTACCTACCAGTCTACAGACTGAATAATCGATCAACTCTTGAATATATTTCATTATATTACATATATTGCACTGAAATCACAAAAATGCTTCTTCTGTGAAATAGTTAATTTTGGAGCCCGATTCATGGTCTTAGATATGCTATAACATTGAAGATTTGAGTTTGTTTCTCGTGCGGGGTTTTTGATAGAAAATGTTGAATATTGATAAATAGATAATAATTCTTAAGAATTAAAAAAACGAGTAAATAAATTGAATGAAATAATGCATGTTGAGTTAAATCAATTAATTGTTTTAATCTAAGGCAATTTTGAAATCAACTCTGTTCCCTGTTTGCATTCGTTTTTTTTTATCATTTTGGGCATCCGTAGTCAATCTTGTTCATCGTTAAAATCTCCACTCACACACGAGAATGATTGTTATCAAAAAATCAGTGGGGCTTCCTAATTGGAAACTTTTTCAATTTTTTATCAAATATTTGACCCATCAAGATCCTAAACGCAAACAAAATCTATAAAATCAAATAAGCCAAAATAGGTATACGAAAATTCACTATTGAAAAACGGAAGCAAGCAGGAGGAGCCCTGTTTTCGGTAAGTAGGGTCAGTCTCTTTAGCCCAGAACTGTTGGCCTAAACACACACGTCCTCTTGTTATCTCCTTCAACTGTTAACACAGTTAGAAACCAAAGGCGGCTCTAACCAGCAATAACAAACACATAGTGATACAAGAAGATATAATACGAAAAGTATTACTTTATTTTGAAATGAAAAATTTTGATAACAATGTAGTGCAGTTGAATATTTTGAACCAAATTATTTTTCTAGCATTAGTTGTAAATCATGTAGGTTCTTTGCCAAAAGGGTAATGTCGTCTACAAATCTGATAATATTCAGTTATTTGCCATCTTTTTTGATTCCTTATTCTCCCGTCTCCTATTAATGCAAGATGAACTAAGTGACGAAAGCAAGAAAATCGGCTTACACAAGACATGACTTTCATCAAGACGAAGATCATGTGCAACAACCACGTCGCAAATAAGAACACTGAGATCATAATCGAGGATGCAGAACAAGAGAAAAATAACAGAAAATGACCAAAAAACTACCTAACAGTGAATCTTCATGGAACCCTAAAAAGGAAAAAGAAATCGGAGATTCACCCAAGGATTGCCAGCCTTTTTGCTGAACAAGCACAACTTTTAAAAAATCAAGAACTTCCTATTAATCCTAAAATGAAGGGTATAGAACCAATGTATCCTCCCAAATGTCACTTATAGAGCTGAAACATGGAATCTAATCAAGAGACAGACCGAAGCATGCAATTTGCACATGAAAGAATTATGCTCATCGTCGCATGAAGAGACTTCAAGACAGGACAATACATCCAAGAGAAGATAGGAGTCAAGGACATCAGTGAATCCATTGAAAAACTCAAATAGCAATGTTGCAAGAATAGCTAAAAACTGATGGACATCACAACCTACGACCTTGATCCCCAGAGATTGCATGTGAAACGGAGGCCAGAAGAGTACTAGATGGAGAGACGAAGAAGACTAATTCAGAAATTACTGAAACACCTGACACGTGACAGGAGTATTCTTTCCCAAATCTTGAGTATATATATATATATATATATATATATATATATATATATATATATATATATATATATATGTATATGTATATGTATATATATATATATGTATATGTATATATATATATATATATATATATATATATATATATATATAATTGAGAAATAGATATATAATCTGACAGAAATAATCATAATAATCATAATTTATATGACTCCTCTAACACTGTACTTGAAATGATATCCTGTTATTACATGTTCAATGTATCATTTAACCTGGACAGTGAGAATATGATATTAAAACTTCCTGCAGTAGCCCTGTTTCCTCCAGTTGTTAGAGCTTCGGATATTTTGAATTATTGCTGAACAAAAGAAATAAGACATAAAGAGATTTAGCATTCATCTATCTCCCATTTCCCACTTTTGCTGTTAATAGTCATAAGTCATGTTATGGTTTCTGTCAAAGAGAAAAATAGACTTTTAATATTATTTATTTATTCATTTATTCATTTATTTATTTATTTATTTATTTGTGACGTTGCTAAACTTCACAAACCTCCTGTCAAGGCCCAAGCTATTTTGAGCACTCTATCTAACCACCCCAAATAAATCTATCGAATCGTATCATCGCTCATGAGAATCTCCTTTGCCTATTACTTCTCCCAGTGTTACCACAACAAGAAGAAGGATTTAACAGTCAGATATTCTTAAAATATCCAGCTTCACATCGGGGAATATTCTTACTTTAACCTTATTCTCTTCAATTTATTCATTTCATATATATTTTTCTATTTGCATTTATATGTACATGGTAGGTGCGTCGTACCTCGTGGACTCTAACGAACAACGAGGATTATTTTATCGTGTGTTGTTTTCTTGTCATGATAAATCCATTAATATGTTATAACTTCAGTTTTTATTTTGTTCAATTTTCTACGGCTTTAATTGTCACTGGAAAATTAATTCAAATCCTAATTATTTATTACGATCTCGTGACATTATATTTACTAATACACTGTAGATGAGATGTTCAGACAGATATGAATGATACAAAATATTTTTCGTTACTTTGAATCCTCTACGTGATATGTACACATGTTAGAGTAAGGTTCGGTACATTAGTTGCATGCAGTTTTTCGCGTCATTTTCCAGAATAAAAACTGCAATTATTTACAAGTATATATGGTACCGATCATGTTGTCCGAACGTACAAGGAAGTGTGATGCAACATTATTTTCCTATCCCTACGTCTGAGGAATTTGGATGACTAAACTAAGCTTATTAAGTAGCATTAATTCTACATGGTTTTCTTATTCTTTAATGTTGTTAACAGAAAACTCGCTTCACCACCACCATCATCATCATAATCATCATCCGTCTGCAAGCGTTCGTCAACAACAGACACCAAAAAGCTGATGACGATAAATATGAAATGATCTATAAAACATTGTGATTACGCAATCCACCATTATTCAGGTTACATTCATCTTTATTTATGAAAGCCTATTCCCGTCGTTATGGAACGTAGATATCACATCACGCTATGTGATCGCTTAAATCTTGGGACTTACTCAAAATAAACCTTTCATATTTGTATACCGTACCCCAGTATATGTACACGTGTAATGGTATACCTTAAATGTTCTTCACCCCAACTACATTGGTAAAAAAGAATTGCAGATTGTAGTCTTTTTCATCTTAAATGCAATTATTTAAATGACTCCTTTGAATTTTTGATTTTCAATGCAAGACAATAGTATGATTGGATGCTATTTTGATTGCAGGAATCCTCCAGAAGGAGGTAAAGTTTCACCACCTCTCTGCTTTTGGAGCTTCATTCCTGGTTTAGAATTATCAGTCTCTTAGACTGATCGTCAACCAACTGAGTATTCCTTATGCCGAGGTTAGGACTAGTTTTTACGACTGCAAAGCTGGATGTTTTTCTTTTCTTCCAGAGTAACGTTCTCTCATTTGTGCAAGACTGAAGGGCTCACATTTCACTGTTATGTACCATTCGCTTGGTGATGAAGAGGATTCACACCTTCTCTAAAGGTATTCGTGCAAAAGGAACGTAAGCAAACGTGACCAAAACTCGGTCCGTTATGCCCATTCGCATCCAAAACCTGTCTTGAAAATCAGCATTTGAAATCAGCTTTCAACATTAGCTAGAACACCAGGAAATGTGTAGCAACCTCCAATACTTTTATATGCTCTCTGTTTTTTCCTATGTGATCAACTTAGGCTACCATTTGAACCTTAGTTCTATTCCCCATTTATATATTCTTTTCCAATGCTGTATCTACATTTTTCTGATCAAATAACTATTTTTTCCCATTCATAGTCAACTTATGCGTTTGTTGATTTTTTGGAACCATTAACCAAAACTGCCAACAAAGTTTTTTTTTCCAATTCTTAAGCCGCATGGCTTGCAGGTTGGCCATGTATGTATGTATGTATATCATAGGCTGCACCAATGAATCTAAAGGGTTGAGCAATTTAACAATTACTCTTTATCATACCCAGGAAAAAACCCTAAATTGCTTTTGACTTTGAGTTCAATTTTTGAAAGTAAATTAATGATGTATCAGTGCCTTGGGTTTTGTCGGGCAGCATGAACACAATCATTCTAAAAATTTGGATTTTTTTGGTGATCATATCCAACAAAAGTCGATTTAAGTGACATAATCACTGATCACATTTTTTTTCAAACTTTTAATTCATCACCCCGACTCAGTATGCTGTTGAAAGACGTTAATCGCAGGACGGTTTCTATTGAATGACCAACCAGACCTATC
>OY735199.1:45248538-45286038 GCA_963457665.1 Thysanoteuthis rhombus | reverse complement strand
AGACATTCGCAATTTGTTATTACACGTTCAATTTCACAGTCCATCCAAATACCTATCAGTCAGACGTATAAACCAGAGCCAAATGTTATCATTCCAATCTGATCAACTTCATTTGTGGTAAAAAGATCAGTGTGCCTGATCATGACTTTATTATAACTCAAAATATATACATCAATTCATAAAAGTTTCACACACTCATACACACACACACACACACACGCACATAGCTTACACTATGGAAACTATGGATGTTTGTATATTCATTTCTTCATGTATGTTTCATCTACTCCGAAACAGTTGCACTCTACAAGCCGATTAATTGTGTACAAGGATAATTTGAAACCAGAATGGGCATAGGGTCAGTTGTGCTGACCACTAGTGACCAATGAAAGATTACTTTAGGTTATGTTCCTCTGGTCAAGTCAAATTTAAAGGAGACGGGTGCACTTTACATGCCGTAAATTTATGTAAAAGTGTTAATATGAACCTTCTAAATATCAACACGCGGTCACGTATCCTAGGCTAAGTCAATTTTGGAATTCTCAAATAAAAACGAAGTGGCTACACCATACAGTAAACTAATATACAAGGGTAAGTAGACTTTAGGAATGACAACGGATTGGCGATGCTGGCTTTCTAAAGTAAGATTTACAGCTCGAATCTAAGGGAGACAAATCATTATGTGGGCTGATTGATACATGGAATGTTTCAGATAAATATTTTCGATTTTTGTTCATTGATTGCAGTATTGTTTGCTATGATTCAGAGTAGAATATTGGGTTCCAATAGGGGTTTTATTAAAAAAATAACATTATTATTTATTATCATTATTATCAGATACTCAGAAAAAATCCGGAGACACTTTTTCCCGACTCAGGTCTACACAATCTTGTTATCTGATATCTTTTTGATGACCTCGTACACAACCCACCTTAAGCCTGATTCATCTAAATACTCAGAATCCACTTAATTAATCATGATTCTCCCAACAAAAATACACCAATCCTGTATTATTGCACAATCTACAGTATCTCTATCATACTTTGTTTTGTTAAAGCTAGTGTGCACTGGCAAAACGATTAAATGAGTCGGATTAGCACATGCGTTTATCTGAAATAGTTATTAACAGATAAATCATAATATACACTGATATACTGATGATGCATGCACATACGTACACAAACACACACACATGCACATATACGCACACACACATATACACACACATATATATCTATCTCTCTCTCTACATATATATATACACAGACACATACACACACGTATGTATAAAGATATATATATATATATATATATATATATATATATATATGTATATAGGATCTAGATTTGCTAACAAACAAGTTCATGTTTCTGCCCTCTCTTGGCCTGGTTAGGCGAATGATTGTCTGTGTTTTTAGATTCTAGTTTAAAGAAATCAGCGAGAAACCTGTGATTGGGAGGAGTTATTCATCTTGTTTTACTGTTTTTAGTATTGTAAATATTTCTGTTGGTGGTTGCAAGTAACATGTTGAAGGGCATGAGCTAAATCTAGGAGTTATCTCTGAAAGGATGTTTAATTGTTTGCAGATGGATTCCTATTGTATAATTCCAGCTCTACGCTAAAACAACTCGACTTTTGAAGTATAAAGTTCAATGTATCGAACACTCTATGAAATAAATCCATCACACATCAGATGTTGTTTTATATTATGCTATATTGCTAACCTGATCCGTGCAATATGTATTATGTGCGTATATATATATACATATATACATATATATATATATATATATATATATATATATATATATATATATATATATATATATATATACATATGTGTGTTTGTGTGTGTGTGTGTCAGTATATACGTATGAATGTACATGCACATACACTCGCACATAGATACATGTAATCAAATGTATCTCAATGCAAATATTCTTTAGAGAAGATTATGTAAATCTAAATATTCCGACAGACACTCACATATGTACACATGTATCGGTAAATTAACGCAAAAAAGTAACACATCACTGTTGATGGGTGCTCAGTAACATTTTTCCCTTGCTGCATCAAAATATTTGAGATATTAACATTTTTTCTAAGGATTTCCAGCATTATTTTAATAATGCTAAAATCTTCTCACTTTTATTTTTGAAAGTTTTTATATGATTCTACATATCCTGTGGCTTTAATGTAAAAAATATTCATTCTAATTGACAGAAAACTCTCAGCATTTTCCTTTTTTGCCTTGTTAATACTTCCAAATGTGTCTACGAATAAAATTACTAATACTGAAATATATAGCATTTTTCGTTCGAATTAGTGTGTCCAAATTGAGAGAACATTAATCAAAAATGGGAGTAGATTCTTAGAAAAGATAGAAAAATGTGTTACATTTTTCTAAAACTTGAGAGATTTAAGGTAGTGCTTCAGTGCGCATTTTAGTGCGTATTCCTGGCTGGGAAGAAATACCTGCTTGAATCATTGCATTTGGACCTCTTTGGCTTCTGGAGAAAATAAAGGTTTTGCCAGGGAGCAACCTAAGATATAGCGGCGGTGCCCGCAGTGATTACAATGTTGTTGCCGCTTTTGCAGGTGCTCCAAACTATCGGCTTGAATCTAATCACTGTCCCCACGAGCCTTCTCTCCTATTTTTGCTCGTTTTAATAACTGTCTTCCTTTACAATTTTCTATATTCTGTGTAATGAGGTCACGGTATCCGAGCCAGCCAGGTTGATTTTGCCCGCATCTAGGTCACGTTTACAAACATTTATATAATGACAGACAGGTCATTTAGCAGGTCTGAAAGCAGTGACATGCTTGCTGTACAACAGGTCCTTGGCTATATCCTTCTTGTATGAGGGTTACTTGATTAAACCATTACAAGTGCCTTCGAGTAAGTCAGGCATACAAGCTAGTTGAATCTATGCATATTAACACATTTTCCTTTTGGACTTGTTACTTCCAGGTGATGCCCATAATTACTTTGTGACAGAGTAGATAGAGAGCTTAGGGTTTGCATTATTGGTTGGAATATGAGTTAGAGATTCATACTTTGCTGCCGTAAAGCTGAGTGCAAAGCACATAGACCGTGTACAAACTGATCTTGGTGTTATGTCATGAGACCCAAATATGTTGAGGATAAAAATAGAACTGTCAAAATCGAAAAGCCTGTTTTGAAAAAAGTATACCACTACATCTATCTTTGATAACTAATCTCCATGGAATCTCACTCAAAGAATCACGCTAGGTTGGTAAGCCTTCTCTTGGGCAAACTCAACCTTTGAGATCAAGAAAAAATACTATTAATCGGAAAAGAAGGGTCTACAACCAATGCATCCTACCAATAAACATCTCTGAAGCTGACACGTGGAAACTAATCAAAAGATTGACCCTCAAACCGACGATCATGCAACGTGTATAGGAGAAAATCATGCTCACCACCATAGAGAGATGAGAAAATTGCACAGTATATTAGAAGAAAAAACCTGTGTCAGAGATACCATAGAATCCATTAGAGAACTGAAATGGGATGGTCATGTCACTGGAATGTAATTCAACCGATGGACATCAGTACTCGCATGTGGATCTCTAGAGACTAGATGTGGAACTGTGGCCAGCGAATTATGAGATGGCATGACGAACGAGAAAAAAATCATAAAGTATTAACTCCACGGTGTCCATGAGAGAAACGTGCCGTGAATCTGAGAGAGGTCTATCTCAAACGACAGACGCTGAAATAATAATGATGATGATTGTTTTGTTATGACCCTCTTAATAGGCAGTCCATTACTGTTGCTGCCGATCGTTGTGTACAGCTCAGTATCCGGGGAGAGACTGCTGCTGGTAATGGATACAAGTCTTCCTCCCGAATTAAGATATGTTATGAAATTAAGGGAAATCGTTGTCGTCAACTTAATGAGAGTTCCTGTTGGTTGCATTTATTAGTAGAGTTGAAGGGTTATTAAATTTGAATATATCCTCATGCAAGAGGTTAGAACTTTATCTAAATCATGTTTTGAATTACGAAATAGTTAACGGAAACGGTTAAATGAGAGGCTACAGTAGTTCTGTTCATCAATAAAAGTACGTAAACAGCGACGGTAAAGTGTAATCACGGTAGATAGGGAATGAGGAATAAGCTCCCGGTAAGACTCGAAATCACATCCCTCAGACAAACAAAATGTATTTTCAAGTCAAACCGGGAGCTTATCCTTTATTTCAAATCGTTACTATTTACTCGCTGGCGTTGTTGATGGCCTAGAGTGACAGTGAAAAAAAGAGCTAAATTAATTGAGATTAATTTGAGTAGCACTATAGAAATGAATTAATCATAATTATCTACGATACTTCATTTAATTATTGAGATAGATTGTGAAATAATTGAGAATACTAACCGGCAAAACGATAAGAATAACGAGACTGTCTTATTTTAGACGATTTGAAAGGCTGAATATAGTGAAAAAAACAAAAGTTAGCGACGTTGTTTCCATATTGCATTAAAAATACGGCAATATTTTTGTTACCTATTTTCAAATGAGACCCAATCATTGTTCATAGTCGTAGATAATCCCTGGGCTGTGCCCTAGTCTGAGGCTGCTTCACTATGCCTGAAGTCTCAAAGAGTCAAGCTATTTTACTCGAAGCTGGGTTTGAAGTTGAGTCATTGCATTCAGCGTATAAGAGCGAATTCTGCCAGTTTGAATTTGAACTTGATGTACCGAGTCCATTTTCAGTGCACTTTAAAAGTTATGCCACTGCAACCTCTGATTAAAAAAAATCAAAGATGAAAATATTAATTGATATAACTCGTGGAATAACAGTACACTAATCCAAAAAATGTCAGAAATTTTCGAAGAAAATAGTAACAATATTTCTAGAAAAAAGTTCAAGTTAACCTCAGGGGCATTTGGACCCCATTAATCATCATCATCATCATCATCGTCGTCGTCATCATCATCATCATCATCATCACCAGTCTTTCAACGTCCGTCGCTGGACATAGACCTTCCCCAGGATTCGCCAAACTTCTCTGGCATGGGAGTCGCAGAGCAAGTACTTTCTGAATTTGTCTTGCTCATCTCTCTATCTAATATCCTGCCAGCCTCGGTTCCACATGTGATCCCTGGGGATCCATGTCATGAGTCGCAATGTCCATCAGTTGTCTGCCATTCGTGCAACATGGCCAGCCCACTGCCATTTGAGATTTTTACTAGATTCTATGATGTCCCTGACTCTTGTCTCATCCCAGATATACTATGCTATCTTGTAGTCTCTCCATGTGAGGCCCAGCATAATGTTTTCATATGTACGTTGCATAGTTCTCAATTTGCGCATCTGTCTCTTGGTTAGGTTCCATGTTTCAGCCCCGTAAGTGAATATTAGGAGGATGCATTGGTTATACACCCTTCTTTTTAGGATTAATGGGATCTTCTTATTTTTGAAGGTTGAGCTTGCCCTGCCAAAGGCTTGTCATCCTAGTGTGATACTTCGCTTAATATCTTCTTCTTTTGAGGGTCTCATGGATATTTGTTGTCCTAGGTAGATGTAGTGATCTTCTTTCTCCAGTTCTGTGTCCCTAATTTTGATCTCAACGTAGTTATGCATAAATATTACGTGTTCTCCCCTTTACAGATTCGATGTGCGATACAGCATGAGTTTTCGTTTCGAGCTATTTTGTCTTTTTGGCTTGGGTTATGATAGACGGTAATAAATCATGTCTACCATTGCTGTATTTATCGAACTCGAATGTTTATCTCCGTTATTGCAACCGAATAGGTCTATTATAATCTGTCATCGATTAGTGAGTGTAAAACAGACTTATTGGTTGGTTGGTACTAGATCTATTCGCTACTGGTATTCTGGTTCCAAAGGCGAGAGTTTTTGTAATTTTGTAATAAATGATTTATAACTCTATGTACCATTGTTGGTCTGATCCCCAAACTGTCTGGCTTGGTGGAACCTACCAAGAGCAGACACTTGTGTCAACATAGTTCTCCAGGTCATTGGTATAAAAGGCATTCCATCAAAACAAGGTGATGATATGGAGTGTAAACCGGTTATAGACAAAAAAGAGGTCCAAGTTTAAGATTCTCTTATTTACGGGTTATCTGGGTACGTAGCGTGGTATTATCCAACTCTTTTTGTCAGTGCTGAGAAGGAAATCATCACAAGTCTTTAAATCAACAAGAGAGGAATTAATCAAAAATCAATCTTGAAACGTGTTAGCGATAATACTCTTCTAAAAGCTATCCTCATCGAATTGAAAGCTTTCGTTCCTTATGCCTTCCCTAAATAACAAATCAACGTTTTAAGGACAAACAATAATTTTGCTTTTTTGAAAAATAGAAGGAAATCGATAAACCCAATGATTTAGCACAAATCGTTGAATTCCTACATCACTATAGATTACATAACTACGATTTATTTCATATGAGACCAGAGGACGATTTATTTACCTTCATAATTATACTTTGTTTTGTTTTCTTTGAAATGATTTATGAAACAAAAAAATTGTTTTGCTCTTTTAGATGAGAGAATAGCAGACCTTTTCCCGTATCTTGGTTCGTTTTTTGCACTCAACGTTTTGGCAGCTGTACCCTACGGCCACCATCTTCAGGTGATGAATGGTTGTTTTTTTTTTTAATAATCAGGGCTTCAAATGCATGCCTAATGTCCCTACGATTGTTAGCTATGATTGGTTTAAAACTCTTGGTTGTCTGAATTTGATGACTTGAGAAGGGCTTCTGAGGGAACCAGATGTATCTTCATTGGACACGGTCGGGTGCAACTGATTTTTTGTTTTCACAATTGTTAGCTGTGTGACCGCCCCTAGTTTTGAAACAAAGAAAATACAAATGACGGTTATTACAACGGACTGTGTCCTGCTTTTTGACTTACGTATCACCAGAAGATGACAGTAGAATAGAACAGCCGAATCACTGTGTTCACAAAATGAACCACGAAGAGGACAAAAGTCCACTAAAAACTTTACATAAGAAGGAAAACATCGATTAAAACGAGAGAGAAAATGAATGGAGTATCCGAACAAGTCATTGATATTTCAATTATAACACATCGTGAACCTGTTATGCGATGTTACTAACAATTAAACGTAATAAGCAAAATCAATTTTCTTGCTTTTCCGAAGTGTAAAAATAAATCGATGAGCCAAATAAAGGAAACATTAAATTCTTAAATCCATGTGAAAGATTCACTCGTCTAACTGTCTATGGCAGATTAAATAGTTTATAAGTAAATTTTGGACCAAAGCAGTCAAAATTGCAAAAATATTTCCCTTTTCACTTCTGAGCCATCAAAGGGTAAAATGTTTTTTTTTACTTCTTACCCCTCAAATGAAAAAAAAATCTCTCTTCCCACTTTTATTTGAAAAGTTTTTATATGATTCTACATATCCAGTGGCTTTAATGTAAAAAATATTCATTCTAATTGATAGAAAACTCTTAGCATTTTCCTTTTTTGCCTTGTTAATACTTCCAAATGTGTATACGAATAAAATTACTAATACTGAAATAGAGGGGGCTTCATGTCTGTCCCATGGAAACTATGAGTAATGATCCCCTTACTTTCATTTCTTTAAAGGGGAAAATGGTTTTCATTTAGGTTTATTCCGTTAAAGGGAAAAAAGTTGTCCTTCACTTTTGGGCATTGAACGGGGATACAGTTTCCCTTTTTATCCTACAGAAGAGGGGAACCCCTCCTTTTTTTTTTTTTTATTTCTCACCACAAAAAAGTCGTAAAACTCTTCCCTTCACTTTTGACCCTATAAAAGGTTTGTAAATACATACGCCATTCTCTCTATATATACTCGAATTGCATACTCTGGTCATGCAAACACGGAAGATCAGGTTGCTTGAATCGAATTTCCTATTTACCCAATGTCCTTCACGAACGACTATTGTCTCATCTCTCGATTCTGTTTAAAATGAATCCAATTTATAACAGAATAAGGCTCTCTTTTAGATTTTCATTTTGAACGAGTCTTGAGATACAAAAGGAGGAAAAAAGGTGACTTAATTATCATAAGTTTACTTCCAGTACCAAAAGATGTAAGATTTCAATGGAACAATGATGTGATAATTTGATTGTCTAATTAGAATTGCATTGATATATATTACTGCTATTATAATGCTTCTACATTAAAAAGGGTAACCCCAAAGACCTGAAAAACTACAGGCCTATAAGCCTACTCAACTGCATTTACAAACTTTTCACAAAAATCATCACCAACCGGATTACTCAAACACTGGACAAAAATCAACCACGAGAACAGGCTGGATGTAGAAGAAATTACTCGACCATGGACCATCTTCATTCAAAAAAACTGCTGAAAGAGAAGGCTGCAGAATACAAAATACCACTTGCCGTAGCACTTATAGACTTCAAAAAGGCATTCAACTCTGAGGAATTTCCCATGACAATGAAGGCCATCATCCTACAAAGTGTAGACCCTGTATACGTTAAAGTACTGCAACACATATACGACCACAGCAACTCATTCATTAGGCTACATAAGGACTCTGAACCGTTTTAGCTCCCAAAAGGAGTAAGACAACGTGATACCACCTCACCAAAACTCTTTATAGCCTGCCTTGAGATGATCTTCAGGAACATGAACTGGGAAAATAGAGGAATCAAAATAGACGGCGAATACTCGTGCAGTCTTAGATTTGAAGACGACATCGTCTAAACGTGATCTTCACTAAAACGAAAATCATGTGCAATACTCATGTTGAGATTAAGAAAATAACTGTCAAGATAGAAAATGCAAAACTCAGCAAGGTGGACCACTACATCCAGAACGAATCTCCATGAGACCCTCAAAAGAGGGGGAAATCAAGCGAAGAATCACTTTTGGGTAGCAAGCCTTCGGCAGAGCAAGCTCAACTTTCAAGAACCCGATGATCTCAATAATCCTAAAAAGAAGAGTATACAACCAATGCATTCTCCCGATAGTCACTTATGTAACCTAACCAAGAGACAGACTCGCAAACTGAGTAGTATGCAACGTGTGCATGAGAGAATCATTCTCAACCTTACATGGAGAGAACACAAGACAGCACAGTATATAAGGAAAAAAACAGATGTTTGTGACATCATAGAAAATTTTAAAAAACTCAAATGGCAATGGGCAGGGCATGTTGCAGGAATGAAAGACAACCAATGGACATCATATCTCACAACATGGATCCCCAGAGATCACATAAGAAACCGAGGCCGACAGAACACAAGATCGAGAGATGAACTTGACAGATTCAGGAAATACTGGCTCCGCAATGCCCATGATAGGAAATTGTGGTGAATCCTTGTGTAGACTTCAAAAGACTGATGATGATGATGATGATATGCACTGATACTTACCATAAGGTCAAATTGATAAAATGTGGATAGAAGATATAATTACGCCGAAGAAGATTACCTTTCTCGAAGATCTACAATCAAAACACAAACTTTTATCAGGGCTCAAGAAAACAACTTCGAACGTAGTTGGCAGAAACGCAACCGTGTTAGTCAATCTCCTCTTATATTTCCATCAAGCATTTCGTACACAGGAACAATTATTAGACCCATCCCCGGCTTTCAAGACCTGTCAAAACTTTGTTCTACCTAATGCACCTAGCATTCCAAAACGGTTACCCTTTTAGCTACTAACCAAGCTCGACTTTGCTTTACTTGACGATCATATGCGTACTGGTGTATCCAACTTGATTTGATCCCTTAATCTAAATCTTTGTATCAGTTTTTTTTTTAAATTTATTAAAGAGACACTGAGATCCATTTTCGAAATATATTGTATAACTTGACGGTAGAATGAAGTGTGAAACCGGACCAGAGACAAGCACTCTACCATTTGGCTCCACTGATCAGTGCATATATTCTTTATCTGGGCTTATGTAAGTACATCACAAAGCCAAACATAAGAAATGAAACGGAGATGGTTGTTTTACACCTACTCTGAAAAAATGCATTTGAAATCCTAGGGTTTAGTCGAGTTTGAAGAGATCTTTGGTGAACTTTTTAAATATTTATCTATTGCAGCTTTGATATTCGAATTCAACCAAGAAGAAAACATCAAAAGGTGTACAATTGGCACCTTTTAAAGCTTCACAAATTAGAAAACTTTATAATCCAATGCATTGTAAAATTCTAAAGTTCAGTCCGATATAGGGACACAAGATTTCGGTAAGATCAAATCATGATAAATGTTGTAGTGTAGTCTGCTATTTATTGGCATCGTAATCACCACCATCACCATTTTTTTTTTGTTCTTGTATCATTTCTATCAATATTTCCTTAGTTGACTCTAAAAGTACCTGGATAGCGACGACAAATAACGTGATAATCACTTTCATTCTGAAAAAAAAAAAGGTTCTGATTTTCGTGCTTAATCAAGCCATCGATCTCTCTTACCGGTGAAAATATAATTGGGAATGTGACGCCGGCAAAACTAACATAATTATCTCCCTTTGTTTAGTCTGCAACCCCACAATGGAACTCCGTGAGTGACGCCGATAATCTAATCGGATAATTGCATTGGACGCTTGATAACCAATGGCACGTTCTTTCAAAACCGTCCTTATAATAATTTGGGTCAAGTCTCGGAAGGCTTACTTACTTCCCAAGGCTCACGCAAACTAATTGGATTGGAAAATGTCTTGAATGGAAGTCAAAGATCATAATCGCTCACTCAGAACTATTTCCTCTTTAATTACACACGCATTCTATTAATTTGTAATAATGTTTCTATATTTGGCTAGTAATGCTTTTTGCCATATGTCGTCGATGTTTTTGTCTACAGACTGGGTTTTCCAGTCCGGAGTCCCTAACTTTTTCCAAGACCCTTAACTCTGCGGAGAGGTCCTACAGTACCTGGAATTCCCAGACGTTGATGATCAGCCTCGACCTTGCTTTATTCCTATGATCTTCCAAAAACCGATGTGCCCAACGCAATATTGACAGTACTATCGTCTCAACATGATAATGCATATTCATTGTTACTATTGACTTACTTCTGTTCCCTTTCATAGAATCCAAACACATTTTTTCTGTCTGTAGTGCGGGAATCCCTGAGAATATAGCTTCATCGTATTATCCCTTTCAACATAAACCTATCAAATTTTTTGATGCGTGAAGTATTCTTATTCTGAGGAACCAAAGTTATGTCGTGATACATTTGTCCCATCAGGGTTTTATTCCGGTGCAAATTTGTCCCAGTAGCCATTAATTATTGGTAGGGTTCAATCATCATTCTGAACAGAAATAGATATAATATTAAACTATCAAGTCGAGCAAGAACAGCTGGAGTTGAAACCACTCGAAATTTAAGTAGGCCCTCAAATTGAATGGCTTTCTAGAGTGAAGAGAGAGGGATAGAGAGAGAGAGAGAGAGACAGACAGACAGACAGAGAGAGAGAGTGAGAGAGAGAGAGAGAGAGAGAGAAGTCACCGATGAGACTAATCCGACCCCGCAATACCCCCAATATTAGCCATCCGAAAGGAATCAATAAATGTCCCCATATATTTACAGCTCAGCTTTCGACGGGAAGAGTCCGTGGGTGATTAGCGGCGTTTTTACCGACAGTTCCGAACAAAGTCAGTAAGAGCAATGAAGAAGTGGTTGTCCAGGTTAAGCTGTTTGAACTTAAGGCTATCAATCCCAGCTCAGAAGGTCAAGCTGACCTCAAGAAAGAGCTTTTCCTTTGATGAGCGACATCCACTCGGTCATTAATTGCTTCCGATGACCGGTGACCGTGTTGCTGGCCACTCTGTCGGCGTTAGTTAATCCGTTCACAGTCGTTCTCTATATGAACTCAATTTTTGGCTGTTTGTTCGTTTTTTTTGTTTTTGTTTTTTTTTGTAATCTGATAAGAGTTCTCCAACATGAGGACGTAAATGGCGATTTTAGGGCTTGGGAAGCTCGTCTCCTCGAATGGGTTTCCCCCATCCAGCATTAACCAGAGTAATTTTCAGTTTGAGACTGGCATAAACCCATAGAGGTTCATGATGGTATTACTGTTGGTTTGTGTAAAGACCTCCCGAATGTACCGACATTACTAGATATCAAAAGGCCCAGATGTGGGGTATGGCCCCCTGAAAGCCCCCTTAAATATTTGTTGAGATTTAATGTTGTATGATGTTAGCAGAAACGCTGTAAGAGATCTACTTTTTATAGAGTTTTTGAGAACCTCTGTGTTGGGGGATCAAGGGGGGTTTTTCAAATCGTCTTCACCTTGTCCCTAAGTTACGACTCTGCTCTAAAATAATTATATTATCTTTAGGTTTCTTGCAATCCAAATACCACAGGGATTAGTCAATGGGAAATTCTTCAAGCATTTTTGAAAATGTCCTCTATTCAAATAAATTCATAGCAAGATTATCAAATGATCGAAGTCATTCATTGGATTTCTAAGATATTACGCCAGATTGCAAGGGAATTATAGCGCTAAAAAGGGTTCACATTTTGCTTCAATTAATACCCCGAGGAGTTAAAATAAAAATGATGAATAACTTGATATTGGTTGAACTGCTGATTACACAGAGAGCATGGCACGGAAAAAAACAGCGCATTTGCAACATGAGGATAGGCATCGTCATACAACATATTTGTCTGTCAACTTTCTTGTCCCCCAAATGATATTTTTTATTCCAATTGGGGATTAGAATATGCAACTTACCCAATAGTGCTTTACACTGTAACTACGTTTCCAAGTTCCAGCAATACGTGAGAAATAATTCTTTTTGAGTCACATTAAACACAAAGGAGAATATTTTCTTCCGGGTGAGTCTGTTTCAGTTGCCATGTTGGAAGTTATTCCAGATCCAATGAACGAATGTTTTAGTTAAGTGCATCAGCTCAGGATCAGCTAAAACCAATCCTGCAGTCCAGCAAGGAATAGAAAAATAATAAGACAAACAGGAGGTTGATATTATTAAGGGATAGACAGACGGACATACAAAGAAAATGACAGGCATACATACATAGAGGCGGATCGAATGCTGTTGTTAAATTTTAGATTCTTGTAACAAAAACAGGTATCATTATTAGATTCCATTAGTATTTTACAGTGCTGTTGATTCTGACACACATGGGGAAATGTTTTGCCACTGTTATCTGGACCAATAACTTTGCTGGAGTTTATTCCATCACATTCATTAAAACCTCTTTCATTTTTAACTTTTTCAGGTAACTTTTGTGCGAACTGGATTGAATTTTAGATCTAAACATTAAATTGGAAGAAAGTATTATCAATTTGAAATTAAAAAGCGATACTGCTTTGTCATTATTTAAATGCGAAGGAATTCTTCGGTATGGTTAATATATTTCGTAAGTTATTTGTATGTGTTTTCCCTACCCACGAATTCTAAAAGTACCAATTATTTTGTCCAAGAGACGAAAAGTACAAGTCTTTAAACGTTGACCGCTGTTTTTTTTTCTTTCTTGACGTCAATGTAGAACACGATTCTTTGCTTCAATTCTGGTAAGGCTGGTAAACAACGTACTTTGGTTGACGATTCGTGTAAACAAGAAAAGACGAACCCCAAAACCATCAAGGTCACTTCTACTATTACCCTAGTGTCGAGTAAATATATCTTTCGGGGCGTTTGGATCGATATTTTATGTACATATAGATTTATATTCATAAATGAACACAGAAACGTACATTGACATATCAAATATAATTCAGAAAAATAGGCCCACAGTTATTTAATTTTTATTATATAAGTCAGAAGTATTGAGAAAATTTCTCAATATTTCCATAAATGGATATTGTACATCCTTATATTCATGACAATAACAAGAACAAGAACAACCCTCACAAAAATTAAGGTCTTGAACTGATTTGTAAAATTCACAACCCTGCACGATGATTTGAAATCGGGGATCAATTGATTGCCAGTATTTGATGAGTCTTAGATATTAACAGATATTTCTTGTAGAAATACACAAAGGCTGATTTCATTCTAACCCACACGCACATACACACACACACACATACTCATGCATACATACACGTGCAAACAGTGAAAAAAATAATGAAAGCTATTATATTCCTAAAATATGGGCATTTGTTCGTTTATTTTTGTGATCCAGGCCATACCGTTAATCTACAGACTTAAAAATTGACATCGGTACTCCACGAGACAACTTCTAAAAAGTTTTCCTAACTTTTGGAAAGGAAAAGCTCATTCAATTTTTTCGGGGCATTATTTCAACGAATTTAATAATAACATTCAGATACTCCTGGATATAGATGTTTGAGATACTTTTTAATTCGATCTTAGGAGTTTAGATAATGCCACTGATGTCATAAATAATATTTATTCTGACCATATCCATTTTTCTCTGGACTTTCTTTTGCATGACTTCAAATCGTGACACCAAGGAAGCTCAATTATTGACTGCGATGGCGAGTCTTATCTAAGCTTATTTTTGATTAACAAAACCGAGGAATATTTTTGTTCCTTTGATGTTGCCTAAACAAAAGCCATAATGTGAACGTAGTGCTACTACGTCACCATTTCCCTACAACGCCAGAGAATTCATTTTATTGAAAGCCTTTGTGCTTTATTTTGTGTTTGACTACAATCACGCAAATTATTTTCTTTTTTTCAATTCGAACATTTTAATGATCGAACAAAAGCGAAAGAGTAACCTATTCATTAATCGCACCCTTATTCATCAATCAACTCACTATTTTAATTGATCATCCTCAACCCTGCCTGGTGTCAATGATGTTGTCAACATGACACTTACTGTTGAATGACTGACGAATTTATCATCACAGACAAATTTTCAAACGACAAAGTAAGATTTCAGTTATAGCTTTAGCAGTAGATATTACATACACACCAACTCTCTCTCTCTCTCTTTTACGCTCACTCTGTTCTTTCTATGTCTCTTTTTTCTCCCTTTTTGTGTTCATCTCTCTCTACCTGTGTCTTGCTTTTACATTGTCTCATTGGTTTCCCCCCATCTCTCTCTCCCACTCTCTTTCTCTCTCTCTGCATAACTCTTTCTCTCGGTGGTATGTGTATATGCATGTGTAAATTCTTACATGTGTGTTTGTGTCTTGTATGAGTGTGAGTATATTTTGTGTTTTCGACCAAACATCGTTCGATAAAAGGTCGTGGTACCACTAACACTACTGAAAGTGACACTCTTTAGTTATAGGTGATAAGTCCAAATGTTAATCCCAGTATTAGACAATCTGATTGCTGTCAAACATTGGTGAAAGGTGGCAGCCGAGTTGAAGCAAGTGTTAGACGGACAAAGAAACGAAGGAGGGAGAAGAAGAAAGCGGTTATATCATTGATTATTGCGGTTAGAGCAGAAGCTGCCCAAGGAAATAGTATACTATCTATTGGTATTTGTCCAACACGTACATTCTACCCATCTCTTTGACACCAAATCTACGGATAGTTCATATACGTGGAAACAAAACGTATAAAAGTAACATAGAATTTATTATAGAACTAGTTTAACTTCGTTTATTTGAATCCGGCATTTGATTAGAAAACATACAATATTCGTACAAGTTACATGCAAAATCTTGTACGTATATTCTGTATATCATATCAAGATGGTACATTATTGTATAGTCCACACTGCATACATTTCATGCAGACCATAGTATCTTTGTCTTTCGCAGTATTTTCTATGAATACTCAACAATTGTTTGCAAGTTCAATACACGGAGAGTTATTGAATGGCAGTTGATACTGTTCCTCTAATTTAAATGGTGGTTCTTGTCAGTAGGAACCATGAAAAAGCAGAGTTACCTATTTATGTTCATCCGATATATATATATATATATATATATATATATATATATATATATATATATGTATATATATATATATATATATATATATGTATATATATATATATATATATATATATGTATGTATATATATATATATATATATGTATATATATATATGTATATATATATATATATGTATATATATATATATATATATATATATATATATATATATATATATATATATATATATATATATATATGCGCTATTGATACTTTTACAAAGTATTTAGTTCTACTATCAATAATCCCAAATTAACCCACACAATTCTCGGAATAAAAACCACAAAAAATTGCAAAGGGACCGTGTACTCCACAGTTCCTCAGCCAGAAGGTTCATTTATCTTGCGACTGAGCTTATATTATAGGCAAACTACTGAGTGAGTTGGGGCAATGTGGCTCTTGCAGTTCCGAGTGAGTATCAGTGTAGAAAGCAGATAAGAGAGAGAGAGAGAGACAGACAGACAGACAGACAGATAGAGATAGAGATAGAGATTCTGGTCGGCATTGGTAGATAAATCTAGCCTTTCTCAATTATTGTAGTAATATTTTTCAGCAAGCCTTAGTTTTGGTTGAACTTCAATTCGGTATTACAATGTTTTATACACCGTCACTATTATAAAAATTTTGATACTTCTATCCACTTTCATTCTCATTTTTTAGTTGCTTCTTTGTCAAAAATATTATCTTTTATGATGAAAGATCGGGATGTGAAGAAAAAATTCTACTGATGATTTAGATACTTCATCCAATAAAAATAAGTTTTTGAATTAATTTCTTGTTTAAACAATTGTCGCCATTCCTGCATTATTTTGGCCAGAAATGTCTCCAAACGACATTTTCTTCAAACAGCTTAACATGTGATTAAAACAGTAACAAAATAATTCATTTCCAATTAAATATAAGTCAAGAAGCAACATCTAATTAACCAGTGAAAATCATAGTGTGTTATTTATCATCCAAAACACTCTAATGGGTTAGCACACTGTGGGGTCATGATCTCATCATTCTAAGTTCCATTCCAAATTAATGCAGGAGGCCACTTACTTCAAGTTTTTATGGCGCCTCAAATTCTGAAGTTTTTTTTATGAATCGTGAACCCTATTTGTTCAGGATCTGCCCATTTCATTTATTTACGTTCCCGGATCAACTTTGCTGACAGCGAGTGTGTTTGGTAGAAATCGTCTCTGCTAACTACTCAATTTTCTTTTCAATACGTTTTTTTGGCAACTTTTTTACCCCACGGTATTTCATTTATTCCTTATTGAGCTATAACTTAATAAAACATTTTAAAGTTAGTATCGCTTTAGCCTTCATTTTTTCATTGAGTTCTGTTGGAATATATATATATTTTAATTTTGAATGATATGTCAATACATTCTTATTCAATATCAAGTTCAAATATTAGGAATTTTTTTCAGAAACTCTAATGCATAGAATAATAAAAATCAATAGTTATGACCTCCTTGCTTCCTCGGGAAAAGAGTGTCTTGACAGAGAGTGAACTTCAATAACTTGAATTTTCACAGTTGTCTATTCATGAAAAGGTTAGTATTAGGACAAGAGGCTGTCTCTCACCTGATATTAAGATATCTCAGTTAGGAAAAAAAACAATAAGAAGTGTATTCATTGATTTAATTTGGAATAGCACCAAAGGAAAGGTTAGTTGTGTGGTTGTGAAAAGAAGAATACATTATTCTGTTTTCCGTGTTTGCTGTTTGGAAGTGATATAACATGGACAGAAGAAAAACTGCTTTAAAAATATGGATAAAATGAAACCAAGAGAAAAAAAACAAAAATAAAATTTCGAAGAAGCGTATATATAATATGGATTTGCTTCTGCTTTCAGGAAGCGTGGATATAAAAGAAGAACTTAAAGACTTGCAGAGCTTATGAACTTTTGATTAATTAGCATTACAGGAAAGCTACCAGGTACCGTGAAATCTTACCCAAGTTAATTGATCGCATTATATTTTGTGGGAAATTCGAAATTCCATTTCGTTAAAATGATGAAAAGAATGATTAATAAATCCAGGTGAATTCAGGATATTAATAAATTTTGCTTCTAGATTACACCCAAATTGAAAGAACCCTTTATGAACCAGTACAGTCTTCAAGGATATTTCTGAGACTGTTCAAAATAGGATGCTTGGCTACCTGCTGGAAATATACCAGATACAGAGATGAGATAAAAAAAAATAACATCGGGAAAGCTTCATCTTTAGTTGTCATGGCTGATGACACAACAGATATTTCATAACACACTCAAATGGTAATTGTCCTACGGTATGTGCAGAATGAAGGAATATTAGATAATTTTGGAGATTTTTTTCCAGAGAAATATACTGCACATGTCTATTCAAAATGTAATCAAGAACAGATTGGCATAATCCTTCAAGGAAATACACACAAACAGATAACTCAGACATTTGAAATGTCATGAATTGCAACGGAAAGAAAGAGTTTGTAATAATGCATGTTTCATTCACTGCTATACACACTAACTGATTCTGAAAACGAAAAATGCAGCCAGTACCATGTGGTACTCGAGAGTATTTTTCTCTAACGTTTATGGCTATACCATCATTTTTTCTCCAAATCGCCACAACATTTATCCATTTTCAATAAGTGTATAAACGTCAATGTTCTGCTCCCATCATCTACAAGGTAGAACTTTAACAAAATTTGTTGAAATTTGCAACCTTTAAAAGGCTGCCTTGCTGAAATCCAGTCAACGTTAATTGCAGATGAAACCATTTCAGCAGCAACAGGAATTTAGCACCACCAGAATGATAAGAAATTATCTTCTGAATGGAGCTTTTTCATCAGATTACGCCTCAATTTGAGGTAATTTACAACCAAATGGATTTTCGATGAATTGATGTACTTAAAGTACATTAATATGTAACACATTTCGAAACTGCTATTTTAGAAATAAGGAATTCAAATTCTGTGAAAATCCTTCGAAGACACACACGGCTGAAGGAAAAGAAGTATGTGACTATACAGATGTTGATATAGTGGTGATATTTTCCAGTAAACATATGGTATATTCTAAACCATCCGAGAACTACTTTATAGATTTTAGGAAGGAAAATTGTCCGGGAAAGAGATACAGTTGACCACAAAAGCATATCCCATGACTGACGAAGAAAAACTTGTGATTGAACTCAAAGTATTCTACAGTAGTATAAAAACATAATCATATTGCGGGGTAATTAACCTGTACGTATTAATTTTGGATAATAATTTTGATGGTGTTCTCGGGAAAATTGCGAAACCGATAAAAATCCTCTTGACTACATAACTCTAACAACATCGGAGTTTGAGTGCTGCTTTCCAAGATTAGAAATGAAAAAAAAAACTTTTCTGAGCAGCACTATAAATCAGAAGAGACTAAATGCACTTGGAATGATTTTAACGAAGAAAAATCTACTTCAACTGGCATCCAGACATCAAGGAGAGAGTTATCGACCTTTTCGCTTGAGATAAAACAAAAAGAATGAATTTTATTTTCATGTAGATTTGTATCAAGCTGGATTTGGGCATTTTATCGATAAGTGGTAAATTAATGTTTATTCAAATCCCTGTTACAATACTCTTAGTATTTTATCATTATATATATATATATATATATATATATATATATATATATATATATATATATATGTTTGTGTGTGTGTGTGTGTGTGTGTAAAGGGTTCATGGTCACTCTCTTGCATCAGTCGACGGGAAAAGAGAAATAACTTATTGACTGATCACTTATTACCCCATTTCTAAAACTTGTCCACCCTCCTTCTTACACACAAACACACACACATGACAAACAATATGGTCTTTTGGGGGGTTGGGTCATGAATGACGTTACTGTCATTGCTCAGAGTCACTGCACCCATAGATGACGTGGTTCCTGATCAATTATTTGAACACAAGGGCATCACTGACAAGTAAATATTCTCACCTTTGTTGCTCTCCCAATCACAACATTTGCAAATCATCGATCTCCTATTGTTATCGGGAACTAAGCCATTAGATTTTCGGTACAAAATGCCGGTGAAGATCAAAAATCGATTGCTTCAAAAGAGGAGCAAGACATGAATATCAGACGGAATGAATCGATGAACATCAGGTCTAGTCAGTCAGTCGATAGAAATCATCACATGGCCAACGTTGTTTGACAGTACTTCGTATTGGGGGTGATCAATTAAAAATATTTGAATTTGTGGTTGATGAATAAATCAATGAAAAGACTGCATCTGAGAAAAAAGCAAAAACGCTACCAGACATAAACCTATCTAAAGTGTTCTACAGAACTTGTTAAAGATTGAATGTTAAGATTTCAGCCCTCTAGCTTCATGGGTAATGCCAGTATGAATGACACATACATACATACATACATACATACCCACTCAGCAAGACAGAGGGACTGACTTAAAACCGAAGAACCTAGCGCTTTCAGTTTTGGTATCAGTGTTACTTGAAGTAATCTAACCACAATATTTTGCGTCATAATGAAACTCTATTCTGAAAACAATGCTCATATTGCTGCTATTACGTATAATTCTATTGTTGTTATTGAATTTTCTCACGGAAGATTTCTGGGTATTTTAGCTTGACATCATGAAGAAGTATTCTCAGAACCCCAGGGCTCTCCTCAGTTTTCTTGTTGACTTGAACATCGTGGTCGAATTTGAATGAGTTGTGGCTGCCATTTCCAACGGATTCGTCCACTATCAACATATTCTCGAAGACCTCTGGTTAGTTGCTCGCTAGGTACCGCCATGTGAACAACGTCTTTTTGGCAGTATTCAGTGCTGATATTGATCAATCGAAATTTGGAAAAAAATGTGATCAATGAATGTCACTTCTCTTCCTTTTTGTTGAGTAATGATTACTAAAGAAGAAGTGAAAAAAAAAGCATGAACGTTGCTGGAAATTGACGGATGAACGTTGCTGGAAATTGACGGATCAATTTAGCATAAAATTACCTGGATAATTGAACGCTCCAGCAAAATCCTATGTAAAGGAGGAATTTTTGAAAAGGAAGAAATCAGGGCAATTTCCACAATAAGATCTATGTTATTTTTTTGTTGTTGCAATAACTGAGTGTCCTCTTCACAAAAAAAGTTGAAGTAGAGACAACCTTCAGCGTCTATTCTGCAGCATGCACTTATAGAAGCCAAAAATATCCACTTATTCTCTCTCTTACACCCCATTACCCAATACCTGTCACCAACTAAACCTGATCTCCGACTACTCAACCTAAAGCACTATTATCGCCATCCTGGGGGTTATGTCTTATTCCCATGTATAAAATAATGGTAATTTTCCGTTGTTTTTCGGCATTTGGGCATACGAAGAGTTTTTTGAGTAGTATTCTTCTTTTTGATATTGAGGGAATCTTTAGTTCTTCTGAACGGGTCTGAAGATTAAAAAATCTCAATTTAAGGTTCTATTTTGCTAATCTTTTAAAACAAACTCTGAAAATAAGGACATAACAGTCAAAATCGAAGATGCAAAACTGGGATCGGTAGACCATTCCATCTACCTAGGAAAACGAATCTCCATGAAACCCACGAAAGAGGAAGAGATCAAGCGAAGAATCACCCTAGGATGACAAGCTTTCGGCAGAGCAAGCTCAACTTTCAGAATTAAGTCGATCACAATAACCTAAAAAGAAGAGTATACAACTAGTGCATCCTCCCGATAGTGACTTATGGAGCTTAAATATGGAACCCAACCAAAAGACAGGCTCGCAAATTGAGAAGCATGCAACGTGCCCATGAGAGAATCATGCTCAACATGGAGAGATCACAAGACAGCACAGTATATAAGGAAGAAAACGGGGGTCAGAGACATCATAGACTCCATTAAAGAACTCAAATGGCAATGGGCAGGCCTTGTTTCAAGAATGACAGATAATCAATGGACATCACGACTCACAACATGGATCCCCAGAGATCACATTCGAAACCGAAGCTGACAAAATACAAGATAGAGGGATGAACTGGACATTTAGAAAATACTGACTCCCAACGCCCACGATAGAGAAGAGTGGTGGTTAGTAAGGAAGGTCTATGTCAAACAACGGACGTTAAAAGACTGATGATGATGTAAGTTTCAGCCGATGAATCATAATATATGGAGATCATTATAAGATGAGACGTTTGATCTTTGATTTTCCTTTGATCGTAATGCCTTTGTTACATGGAAGTGCTTATACAGAATGCATGTTGTGGATATGATTGCAGTATTCATCGAACATATGAATTAGAACAATCCCATGCGTTTTCCTGAGACGTAGTATAATTTACAATATCGAATTATCTGCAATGGAAGGACCGAGAACATTATCATGAAGAGGAAATTTTGGTTATGATTGGTAATCAGCATATCGGAGTGGATTTCATAAAACCGCTTGGATACTGGCTTGCTTGTAATGGGTGGAAAATAGCAGGAAGATGTGACTTCATCTGGCTGAGCAAATACCATATTCAAATATTACCCTCCCATTATGCCAACCAGGTCACTACAGCGGTATTAAGCACTTCGTACCTGATGATTTATGAAGCATAAATTGAAAATGATTCTGAAAGAACCCGTCTTTAGTGAGTGATGTGTGCATGAAAGCAGTAGGCATGCACAATTGAAGTACCCCACAGAGTAAACATGTTTTTTTAACGTTCATGTAACGTTTTCACACAACTTTCTGCAAACAGTACCTAAACAGAACACAAATATTAAGTAGGGAACAAGTAACAATTCATGCATAACTATCCGAATATTTGCAAACAGCAAGGTGTCGTACAAGTAGTAGCCCTCAACCAAAGAAAAATGCTTGTTCCCGAATGCTTATGATGCGCTTATACTTTTTTCCCTTGAGCACTAGGGGAAAATATATATAAAAGATTGAAAAAAAAAAAAAAAGGATATTCACTCAATTACTTTTAATTTATGAAGTTTTATAAATCATCATTGCACCCTCAGCTTAATTTCCCAGCAGCTTTTTTTTAACCAGACTGGATAAGATTTTTGATTGGATATCCCTTCCCCGTCGATCTTGATCTTTTCCTACCTCCTGCACTTGTACACCTTTTGAAAATCTTCCCAACAAAATATCTTTCTTGTGCCCGGAAGACATAAATAAAAATGATATGTTTCTCCAAAAAGAAGAAATATCCTTTCCTGAAATATGTTTCGGTGGCAGATAAGAAAAAGTAGGTACATCCATGGATGAGTTTCCATAGCTTTCATTTCGGTTGTTTGAAGAAGTAAAAAAAATTACCTCAAAACTTGAACCAAAAGTGAAAATCAATTTTAGAAATTAATGATAAGATAATTTAGAATACTCCTATTGAATAAAATTGAATGAAAATATCTTCATTTGACACCCAGTTACTTCGTTACATTTTCGTCAAGTTCTCGAACCGAAAAAGACAAGGGATTTTTTTCCGGAAAATCTTATATATACGACCAATAACAAACTCACTTCCATCCATAGCGTAAGCTCTCTGTTATTTTGTCACACCGAAGACTAAAAATGAAATTAATTTTGTTTTAATCTAAGATAAAAAAAAGTGTACAATTAAGGAGATATTTAAATAAACCAACCGTAGAGTTAGAAATTCTAGATTCAAAATTAGAATGAATGGGTAATTCTACTATGTAACTTGTATGTTAGAATACCTTCAATTCCTTATAGCCTGATCTAGTTATAGGATATATGCTTCAATTAATTAGAAATTGAAACAACCTTAAAAACGGTTTTTCACTCATATGACAAACCTCTCAGTACTAAGTATATGTTTGCTATCATAACTGTAACAACACTTTCTTAGGCTAAGGTAACGTATCAAATTCAGAATGCATATTTTTTTTTTCATTGGGATTGAGATGAAAGTAAATTACTTGTACAAATTGCAGTTAGGTTGGGAAAAAAAACTTACCTCATAATGCAGCGATGATCCATTTAGATTATCATTTTGAATTCAGTTGCAGACTCACTTGATTCTTTTGAATCACAGAATGGGAAAAATGTTGAAACACATAGATTGTATTTGAAGAGCGGAGTAGATTCAATCATACAAATGAAGAAGACGCCTCACGCAAATTTGTGCGCATGCGTGTCCAGCTACATTCATCTGGCCGTCTTTGTTGACTGGATAGTTGTACTCCTAAATTTCATTGACCAGTAAGTCCACCCTGACTCATTGGAAAAAGGGCGAGGTACACAGTGACTCAACAAGGTGACCTAACTGAAGCATCAAAATCCTACAACATACCAGTCTGATGTGGCTGGAAAGTTGCATGCAGAGGCCACCGTAAATTGAATGATGTGTTCCCAGGTTTGTTTTTGCAATTTGTCTTATCTTTTCTCAATGTATCCACTATTCTTCAAAATTCTTCAAAATAGTCAACTTCCGAGATTTTTTGCTTTAGTCACAAATTGTATGATTGGTTAACTAGTAGACTATTGAGTTCAATACGTTTATGAGGACAAATTGGAAATTGCCCTATCTGCTTTCTAGTCTTGGAATTCAAGCTAAACAATGTTTTCTCACCCAGATGTTAGCATTATGTAAAGAATAGATCTGACATCTTCTCTACAGAAATTGAGTATTCTCACCAAATTTAGTTGGGCTGGATCCATATCTAAACGTTTTCTATAGTGTGACAATCACAAGGGTTCTTTCACAAAAATACATATATAGATATAGATAGATGGATGGATAGATCGATCGATCGATAGATAGATAGATAGATAGATAGATAGATATTTTCCTATAAACAGGAATATACAGGAATATTCTATGATTCAAAAATCTTGGACCAAACTTCTCTTTTGTTAGCCTTTTCAAAACAAGCTCTCGTCACAATAAAGTATAGTTTCCTATAAAATAAAAAATATATATATATTTCACCTATAAAAAAATGATATTTCATATAAATCTTGCCTATATTCTGTAAACATGTTTTCCTAT
Organism: Thysanoteuthis rhombus; assembly: GCA_963457665.1. Lineage (NCBI taxonomy): Eukaryota > Metazoa > Mollusca > Cephalopoda > Oegopsida > Thysanoteuthidae > Thysanoteuthis > Thysanoteuthis major. The sequence goes on along the minus strand of OY735199.1, from coordinate 45,261,208 downwards.
CTAGTGACCATAGTAAAGAACTCGGTTTATCAGAGAACTAAGTCTTGCGTTCAATGTATTTATAACGGCGAATTGAACATTGCATTGTGCGCTTTAAGATGTCCAAGCTGAACAATTTTGTCTGGCTTTCTGAAATGGTAGATAGATATGATTCCATTGACTCGGATATATATAAAAAAAAAATACAAAAAAACCCCAACGAAAACAAAAGCAAAAACAAACAAACAACCAAGATATCAAAATTGAAATATTTGATATATCCTTACCTACAGTGTACAGAAAAAAACATTACGCGGAAACTAAAGAGCGTTTCTTAGAAAGCAAGTAGCTATTATGCTTTCTTTAGATGAGATGGAATGGACGTGTGTGTGTTGGGAAATGGTGTTTGGATCGGTAAACAATCTTTTTCCAATAATGTAAACTCGCGATTGTCTTGTATCTGTGGCAACATGAAGTTTACGTTTACGCTAATAAGCAAGTAAAAATATCCAGAAACCCAGGAAACAAGTAACACAATTATTATTACAATTGTCATAGATACAGCTTCTGGTTGTATATATATATATATATATATATATATATATATATATATATATATATATGTATATATATGAACTTAACTGAACTTTCTCTCACACAACAGGATGTTCAAAGCAGATGAGATACCAAAGCTCCTGGTCGTGGACTCATGTTTAACATCAAACCTATAGCTCCCAAAGGCACACACACACACACACACACACACACACACACACACAGAGAGAGGGCACACACAACTGAAGATGGGAATACCTCCCGAAATATGTCTTGATCATTAATGAAAGCATTTATAGATAAATAAACCTAACTTCAATACATTTTTACTCCTGAGTCTGTCTGACTCTGTATAGTTCAAATTATATATATATATATATATATATATATATATATATATATATATATATATATATATATATATATATATTCTAGGCCTACCAAATTATCGTTTTGCTCACAATACCTGATATCATAGTGGTCACCCATCTTGATACGGACCGTGTTCTTCCTTTTTAAAATTCAGCGATCTCACCACTGATTCAGCGTAATCTTTGAAAGATATTGAGAATAATTTTGAAAATCATTTGGTATGACTCCCTGTGGATTGATTAAGAATCAGATATTCAAAAAAATCTCGTAAACAATTGAGGATATCAAAACATTTGATATTCATTACATACAATGTAAGAACAACGTTATGTTACAGCATTAGGCATGGGTGAGAATAACCAAGGTACGCTTATTATTCATGATTCTTGGTCATATAAGAAAGGGATGTGTGCTATCATACACAGAGATACAGTAGTTAGCATAGACGGCTAAAAGGGCTTATCAATGAAATAAGAGAGACGAAGTCTGTCTTTTGCCTAGTTTGAAGTGGAACAATGTGGTTATGAAGTGATATGTTCCGATAGTATTCTAGAGCCCAGAACAAATGCATTTAATCAAATCATGACGGCAACATTTGGTCACATGTCTAAATTTAGCCAATTGATATGAGGGATGCATATTTCCAATTTGAAAGTGTCAAGATTTCTTCAGTTGGAAAAGAGGAATTCGAGGGGACCAGTCATTACTTATGGCAGCTCCCGGTGTGTGCCGGTCTGGTCTTCAGCCCAAAATCTTTTAGTTGGAGTTAATGACATCTAACCAGAGGAACGAGAGAGAAAGACAGTAGGACAATACAGAATGACAGCATTGATATATCTTGAGAAGTCAACCATTTGTAATTATGGAGAGTACGACTAATATTTTAAGTAAACAGTATTCTTCATTCACAAGAAAAGGATATATATCTGAGTGATTTCATGTGCAAGTGTTTATGCACGCAAGATGACATCTTCGTATCAACGGCAAGCATTTTGTTTACTGCCACTCCCGTCGAAAATTGCAGTGGAAGAAAACGTATAAAAGATCATGCATTGTTCTTTATCAGGAAAACTCTTCTCCCTTCATTTTGTTTTGTTCATTTTGTTTGTCGATTTTCAAACTCAAACAGTTTCGGATATCATTTTGCCCTTCGTTTGTTTCTCTCGTACTCTGCTCTTGGCAACCCATCCCGAATCAGAACGAACTTCTCAAAAAACCAGCACCAATGAACATATAGGACGCAGTAGGTGCATCATGTTGTTTTTTTCTATTAAAAAACACTGATAACGCAACACAATTATGATTAAAATGAAAATGAAATCATAAGGCCACCAGATCAATTTATTCAATGTATGTCAAGTAAGCTTGGAATAGAAATATCAATATTCAATCGAAAAAAACCGTAATCAAATCCGTCAGTAAAAAGATACATCTTGAAATTTTCAAACATCCCTTCAAAAGTAACAAAATATTAGAATATCTCAAAGAATATCCCAACAAGTGACTCAGAGTTACGATCAATGAAGTGACGAACAATTTTGCAATTATATGTAAGAGCTACAATATCTAAAAAATACTGCCTGGAATTTGCATATTTAGATCGCTGTCATTGATATTAAAAATATTTTAAGAAGACCACGAAGGAATCATATAAAAAAGTAATCTTAAAGGCTGAGGATAAATTAAACAAAACATCGTAAATAGGTCACCAATAGTGAACATCAACTGATGCTCAATTTATTATCGGTTCTGATACATGTAGTACTCAACTGTTTCAGACTGATATACAATCAAATAAATAGATTTTATATGAAGAGTAATGTTTAAGATAAATTAAACCTACTATGGGTGATAAACAGCCTAATAATAATAAAAGAGAAACTGGATCGTATAAACACTCATAAAAAAGTTGAATCTATTTCAACGTACTATTTTGATACACTTTATATCAACATTCCTCACACAGAATTGGATGATATGATAGGTCGGGCGTTCACAAGGGGTCAGATTAAGTACATGAATGTCACGAATTCTACAGATTTTTTTAATCCACTTATCCCATATTTACTTTAAAAACCATCATAATGGAAAAATAGACATATTTGTCTCCTCTTCAAAATTAAAAAAAAAAGAAAAAAAGGGCAACAAATCAATTCTACTAACAATCAGTGTACCTATGGGTATCGACCTTAGACCTTTCCGAGCTAACTCATCTTTACAGACCAGAACATGAATTTGATTCCAAATTATGATTAACAGTGCACACAAATTTCACAGATGAAAACATTACATTATAAGTGTTGCATGAATACAAATGACTTTGACAACTCCTAGAGATATATACCTGACAGACCATAAAAGAACACGGGCTACATTCCCTGATCTAGATATCAAGATCGTAAATGGAATATTCATATATTATTTTATCAACAGTATAAATTCCCATTTCATACATTGCATATGCCACATAGGTGTACCAACCGACCACCATATATAACTCATATTGAAGCATGTTATCTGATCATTTACAAATAGCACAAGCAACCAATCAATAATCAGAATACTTAAACAAGATGAGATCAGACATAAAATATTGATACAATACACTAAAGCAATGAATATGTACTCGGGAACATTTAGACAATACCAGACGGGAAAATCTAAATAACAGATGGTTGGAGGATGGCTGAAGAGAATATTTGAAATATTTATTTAGTGGAGAATATTTTCTTATAGTGAAAAAACTTATAAATGAATCAATGAATCGCACTAATTATAGTACTCTATACCATAAACTATAGAAATGACAAAATATAACCTATATTGATACCCATAAATAAGCTGAAAACATTAACCTGGATCAAAATATTGAAATGAAATATAACGTCAAGCCAAAAGTTAGAAGAAAGGTGAACTGATAAATACTAGTTAAATTTCATTTATCTGTATATCTATATTCACTGATACGATTTATCTGAATAGTTAAGTTCCAGTAAACAGATGACCTCTAACTGTTACGGACAGTTTATAGATGAAAAAAAAACAAGCATATAAATAACAAATGATACTGGACTATGGAGACAGAGAGACCACTTGAAAGGGTTTTATTTATCATACAATCTATCATGCCAGAATTTCACTTGCCACGGGTCTGGCTAGTTTCAAAATGTACCCCTTAAATGATGAAAGATTTATAGGAAGTAAACATATGCAAAAATGCCCATGTTACTATCAATGCATGGAGGATAAAGAGGTGACAAAAACAAAACGGCACCAAAAAAACAATTGTACATTGAAAACACATTCATTGTAAGGGGAGCATGGTCCCACCTTAAAGGTATTTTTCTGCCCCCCCCCCCGGAATATAAAATGAAACACATAATCTACAAATGGTGCAACAAATAATCTTATACCTTTTAGTTTAAACGTGCACTGAAATATTGTCTTCCTGAAAGCTTTTAGAAATTCAATCATGGGTCTTACCCACGGAATAAAAATCAAATAAGACACACATCTCAACTGTCGACAGATATTGAGAATATGATATTAATTCAAAATGTTTCAGAATCAGGTGAGCCATCAAGTTTTTGGGATTCTTGATGTGTTTATATCATCAGCTTAAAAATAAAAATTAGGAGGTAATTATATTCAACGTCTCCAAACTCACCATTAACTATATATGAACCATATATTTACAAGAGAAACAAATGAAATCAACATAGAATCCCCAGAGTTTATTGCCAGCTGTACAGATTCAAATCTGCAATAAGAACGACAGAATCGGTCAGTTAGTAAATATATACCGTTCGGTTAAAGTGAAATCAGAAACCTTACTGCTCAAATTTTGTTCAGAACATTTTTGATTGGACATCATTCGAAATATATCTCGTAAAAGACAACTTTTAATCATTTATGATGACAAACTGACGATTTGTCAAAAATCTCCCAGGCTTGCCCGATGCTTATATCACGATTCGTCTTAGTTAATGAAACTTTATATGCCAATGTGTACTGCATCAGTCAAAGAGACATATTGTACAAGTTCATATCCTACGAACTATGTGAATAAAAACAGTAAATCACAATCAGATAGCGACTTCACTCTCGTCTAAAGAAATAAGTATGTCAATGATTATTGACCTGCAATAAGAAAGAAGCCCTGTACGACGATTAAAAACGATGAAAGACCCAGCTATCTACAAGTGACACTAAATTTTGATATGTTTTTTATGTTCCTAAACTAATAGAAATATACACGAATGTTTTGTTCAGCAACTGCATGTTCAAACAAGCGATTTACTGACTACCATTATAACCAGTTCATATGCTATTGGTTACAGGTCATGAAAGATCATCTTGTAGGATGCCAAACTTTCGATAGAGCAAGTTCAACATTCAAGACAAAGAAATTAATCCCCAAAAGAAGGGTGAGCAACCTTGCAATAGTGATTTATGGAGCTGAAACATAGTACATAACCAAATGATCAACCCTTAAAACTGAGAATCATACAATGTGTACATAAAAGAATCATGAGTCAACTCAAATGGCAATTGGCTGATCGTGAAGCAAGAATGTCTCACAACTGCATGACATAACAAATCATCATGCAAAATATTGGACGGCTGAATATAATGAAATGATGGCAAGACAAAGCGCACATGTATTGGCTCCTCGAAGCCCAGAGAAAGGTCTGGCAAATCCTGGGGAAGGTCTAAGTATAACGACAGACGATAAAAAGATTATATTGATGATAATTATATGCAGTTGGTAGATAGTTGAATGAAGACCACTTTCACTGCTTCTCTTCCTGCCACTTCTGGGATCAAACTATCCAAACAAAAGTAAAGATCAACTTTGAGAGTTTTTCAACCGTTTTAAATGAGATGCACTAGGGAGTAGTTGTTACAATTCAAGTTACGAGAAGTGTGATACAGGATCAATCGCAATCAAATATTTTCATCGGATATCGGATCTCCATTGGAACATGTGAGGAAAAAATGAAAAGAAAAATCACTAACATGGCAAGCCTTTAGCAGAAAATGCTCAAAATTCGCGAATGAGGGAATCCCATTTGTTCTAAGACGAGTATACAACGAATGCATCCTCCTGATAGTTGAAACATGGAACTTGACCAAGAGATTCGCCCTAAAACTGATAACCATGCAACGTGTACATCAAAGAATCATTCTCAAAATCACGTGGAGAGATCAATAGACAATGCTATATATAAGAGGAAAAACAGGAGTCTAGGACGGCACAGAATCCATTATAAAAACTCAAAAGGCCATGGACTCATCATGTTGCCAGGACTGCGCACAACTGATGGACATCACGACTCATCACATGGATACCAGAAACCACCTGTAAAAGCAGGGCTGGCAGATTACAAGATGGATAGACGAAGGTGACAAGTTCAGGAAGTATTGGCTCTGCAACTCCTATGATCGAATAATCCTTCGATGAGGTCTATGTACATAGACAGACGATAACAAAATGATGACTTACACACACACAAATATATATATATATATATATATATATATATATATATATATATATATATATATATATATATATATATATATATATGTATATATATATATATACTATAAAAGGAATTGACATTTTCATTAAACAAATATAATGTGCTTCAGTATATTCGAGGAATTTCTTGTATATTTTTAATACTTCTATACGAGAACTTACAATTCAATGCGAAACATACTTTCCCACTTATATTCAACATCGGACAAGATATAATGAAAATATTATATGACAGCTATATGGATTTATGATACAAATAATGTGCTATGGAGATATAAGTGACAACCCTTCAAAATAAAGAACACACGCACACACTTATACACATATATATTTTCTGCTTATGTCCCCCTCTCCATTTATTTCCATTAGAAAACTTCATCCAAAGTCTTTTATAAATCTAAAGGATATTTTACCGAATCCCTTGTTGATTCATCCCTCTAGAGATATTCTCAGATGTCTAGTGGATGAAACTCACCAAACACCTTATACGAGTAGGCATCTAGCATCGTCAGGCATTTGATAAATTTGAAATACAAACCCTTGAATTACATCAGTTTCTTTTTTCACGCGTGAATTTCTAAAAGCTTTCTCTGCTCGATCAGAGCTGGTAGAGGGATTCAAAATTCTGCCTTTATTTAGCTGTGGAACACCTTTTGATCTGTTGTAGCTAAAGTTTAAAAAAAAGAAGTAAGATGTATTCAAATGCAGAGAATCATGATGGGCAACAAATACATTAACTTGCAGCATGTGTTCCTTTGTATTTTTAGAGGTGTCCAGTATCCCTAAACGTTACTCTGTCGGTTCAATGTTAATCAACGTCATTTATCATTTCTAATCAATTCTCCCGATATAATAAAATATCTGCAACTTCTCTTCAAGGGAAGTTTTTGTCATCAAATAAAAATGATTTATTCTTTTTTTTTCTATTGATTCTAATGATCGATATAAAATTACGTCATCAGCGTTCACAAGTATGGGGTAATAGATTAAAATTAATTTTAAAAAAAATTCAATCAATATAAAATATAGTTTTCTTTTGAGTGGTCCCCATTATCTGCTGTTAATATTTGGTGGCTATGCTTAATCATTAAAACGATAAACAGTTCCGATTTACTCCTTATGGGCGGCTTTCTTTTCAGTGTCACTTTGACATACTTACAGTTCTGTTCTTGTTAAGCTTACAAAAGATATTAGTTACGAAGGAACTATTGACGATACATGATATCTTGCCTCATATTGGATACACAAATGCACACACATGCATACACACGCACACACACGCACATACATGCCATATACCTGTGATATATATGATCATAAAATACGTTATTACACGGTAAATTTATCATTTAGCATAGGAAACGTAAATAGAATGAACAATTAAATGGGTTTTTTCTGCTGTCGCGTTGAAAGAAACAAATACAGAAGATATAGTCCGTACATGAGCAAGACGGGAAATTGGGGGTTGAGACAGTTATTCAGGCTTCTGCATTATTAGTGGCTGTTTAGCTCATTGGTGAGAGCGGTACTACGCTGAAGCAGTTACCCTATCGGTGAAAGGTTAAATCCCTGAAGCTTTCCGATTTTCCTTGATCTTTTATTCTATTTGCATCGTTTAGGCCAAATGGTACATCCACCGTGTAATAATGAGTGATAATTTCAGATGAGACTTTCTATACAACATAACGCAATTTATTATCATCCTGTCAGATCATATATCCATCCCTTAATAGCATATATATATATATATATATATATATATATATATATATATATATATATATATATATATATATATATATATATGTCCTTGATTATACTACACATATATTCTGCCTAAGTATTTACAGCTTAGTTTGACGCAAAGCCATAGTAATGGGGTCCTCAGTTAGGTTCGAACTCATTACAGTAGTATTGGTCAACATCATGAACTTATTAACTATTTATACACTAATTATGAAATGAAGGTTTTTTTTAAAATCATCCAGAGGTTCTAGAATGTTGCAAAATCTCTAGTTCCGCAACCTTACTGTAAAATATATACTGCAAAGGATAACAATTTGAGTAAAATAACGAAGGAAAAAATCATTTGATTTCCCCCGAGGATATTACACAGATTCCTATGATTATTTAGACATTCAACTTCTCCAGAGATATTTCCAAATGACTTGAGGTATTAACTCCGAAAACATCGACACGTGAAGCCTTCGGGCATGGATTCTGTTTAATCTTGTGAGGACGTCTCAAACTGCTGCAGCAAGAACTACAAAAAACAAAAACAAAAAAAAACCAACATGTATTTAAATGCAGAGAAGACTGACCTTTTTGTCAATAGGGAATCAAGATGTGTAAGAAATGCATTAACCTGCGGCATGTGCATCTCTGCATTTCGCAGCTTACGAAAAAGACGAATAGTAATCACTTACCACATGCACACTTACATGCATATTTCACAAAAGTATATCCTAATCCAGAAGAGAATGACCTTTCTTAGTCAATGGGATTGAAGATGTGTAACAAATGCGTCAACCAATGGCATGTTCATCTTTGTATTTCTAGACTTACAAAAGAGACGAATATGGAATGAAGTTATCACATGCAGATAAACTCTTGCCACATATTTTACACACCACGCACTCAGAGTTAAATATAATCACACATTTTATCATGTATCATAACACTTTATGAAAGTTTTTGGCAGTTTTTGAGAAAAAAAATAAACCTTATATAATACGTTTGTGCATGTATGTGTCTCTTTCCCCCTTCTCCCCCCCCCTCTCTCTCTCTCTCTCTCTCTCTCTCTATATATATATATATATATATATATATATACATATATCATAAGTCGCTCTACACATGAAATCCCCATTGCTCAGGCTGGAAGGTTATTTTGCACACAGGCCAACCTAAGAATCTTTGTTCACGGAGCCAAGCATTATATATATATATATATATATATATATATATATATATATATATATATACACACACAAATTTAGAACTCTATTGATGTTTGTGGACTATATATGTATATATATATATAAAGGAAAATCCTCTAATATATCAAATTTGAGCATTATTATTATTATTATTATTTGGAATCTCACACCAGTTGCCTGGTGGTAACCGCTGGAGTTTGAGTGACAGCAAGTCTCCTCAAGTTTCCAGCCCTCCTCTCCTAGTACTCATAGGTCGCAGTAATTGTGCGATTTACAGTTTCACACCGGTTGCCCAGTGGTTATCGCTGAAGGCTGAGTGACAATAAGTCTCCTCAGGTCTTCAGCTAACGTCTCCTCTCTCTTTCGCATATCATGACAGAGCTACGATTCGTTGCAGTATTTATATCTCTAGCACCTTCCTCAGTATCCGTGCAGTTCCCAGTAGTGCTGTGGTCTGTACAGTCTAAATCCTTCCCCTAATCCCGATCTTCTCCAGTCTCTCCCTCAGCGTTTTGGGGACAGTTCCTAGTGCACCCACTATGACCGGTACTACCCTGGTTTTCATGTTCCACATTTTCTTTAACACTATTGCTAGGTCCTGGTATTTTTCCCGTTTTTCACTTTCCTACTTTTTAACTCTATGGTCTGCAGGTACAGCAACGTCTACTATTTGGCAGGCCTTCCTTTTTTTGTCTACTATTACTAAGTCCGGCCTTCTTGCCTGGATGAGGTGGTCAGTTTGGATGTCAAAGTCCCAGAGTAGTTTGTGGCTGTCACTCTCCAAAACTGCCTCTGGCTTGTGCTGATACCACTTTTCCCCATGGTTGAATCCCATTTGTTTACTTAGTTCCCAGTGTATCATCGTTGCTACTCTATCGTGTCTATGCTTATACTCCTTCTGGGCGAGTTGACTACATTCACTAGTTATGTGGTTCACTGTCTCATCTCTTTCACCGCACATGCGGCATTTGCTGATTGTCTGTGTTCTGTCGATTTTTGTTTTTATGTAGTTTATCCTTATGCTTTTGTTTTGGGCTGCCATGATGAACGATTCTGTTTCTCTCTTAAGGTTTCCTTTTCGTTACCACGTCCATGATTTCTCGTCTGCTACATCTCGTATCTGCCTTTAAAACTCGCCATACATTTTCTTCTCTTCCCATCTTTCTTTTTTGTTTGCTGTACTGTTCCATTGTTTTCTACTTTGTTGTTTGTTGCACTATCTCTCGCACTCTTTATGATTTCTTCACTATTCGTTTGCACATACCTTTCTAGGACTACTTTAGCTCTCTGGACACAGTCTTCTATGCTGATGAGCCCCCTGCCACCCTCTTTTCTTTTAACGTATAGTCTATCTGTATCATCTCTAGGGTGTAATGCTTTATGCATTGTCATAAGTTTCATAGTTCGCCTATCCATTGATTGGAGTTCTCCCTTTGTCCATCCTAGGAATTGTCCTGTATATCTAACTACTGACACAGCCCAGGTGTTCATTCCTTTTCTTAGATTTCTGTAATATTTTCCTTCTCCTTCTAAGCTATTCTCTCTTTATTTTTTCCTTCATCTCCTCCCGTTTTATCGTGTCATATTCAAGGACGCCTAGGTATTTGTATTGGTCTTGTGCAGTCAATGTTCTAATCTTGTTGTTGTCTGGGAGTTCAATTCCTTCAGTCATTGTAAACCTTCCTTTGTGCATTACCATGATTGCACATTTTTCTATTCCAAACTCCATTCCGATGTCCTCACTGTATTCCTTTACTTCGTTTAGCAGAGTCTCAAGCTCTCCCCTGTTTTTTGCGAACAATTTTATATCGTCCATGTACATTAAGTGGTTGACCTTTGCTTTTGTTTTAGAGAAATGGTACCCTTTGCTGTTCTTCAGGATTCTGTTGAGCGGTATCATTGTTAGAACAAATAATAGTGGAGACAACGAGTCTCCCTGGAAGATTCCACTTTTATCCCTACCTCGGCTAGTTTGTCCCCTGCGGCTGTCAAATCTACTTTCCAGTTTTTCATCGAATTAACAATGAATTTAACCACCGGTTCGCTAATTTTAAACATTCTAAGGCATTCGAATATCCAGCTATGTGGAATCATATTGTATGCCTTTTTGTAATCTACCCACCCCATTGCGATATTTTTCCTCCTTCTCCTCACTTCTCTTAAAATCATCTGGTCTATGTAGAGTAAATCATTTGCCCCTTTGGTTCCCATCCTACACCCTTTCTGTTCTTCTCGTAATAGTCCCTTTCTTTCCATCGATATGTATATTCTCTCTGCTATTTGCCCGGTCAGGATTTTCCACATAAGTGGTAGGCACGTGATTGGTCTATAGTTGCTTGCTATGTTCCCCTTTTCTGGGTCTCTTTGGATGAGGGTGGTTCTGCCTTTGGTCATCCACTCTGGTGCCTTGCCTTCGCCTTGACAACTTTGGAGTAGGTGGCTGAGTCTGCCGTGTAACGTGGTGAATTTTTTGAACCAATACCCATGGATCCCGTCGGGACCCAGTGCTTTTCAGTTGGCTACTTTCCTAAGAGTATGTTTCAATGTGGTTTCATTCAATAATATTGGTTCTCCATTGTCTATATCTTCTAGTTCTTTTCTCATGTTTCCTATCCATTGCGGTGTTGTCTTCCAATAGTTCTTGGCCTCTGTGGCATCTGGTTTTATGTCCTGCCTTCTTTCCCCATTTAAATCTTGGTAAAACTTTTTCTCATTGTTTTGGAATGTGCGGTTTTGTGTGTATTGGGCCGTTCTTAGTCTGTATCTTTTCAATCTTGCCTCTTTGGCTAATCTTTTCTGATGTATCTCTTCGACTACAGTTGCGATGCCTCTTTGTGTTACTTTGTACTCGTTCCAAAGTCTTACTCGTGGTCTGTCCGTGTGTGGTGTATTTCTAAGCAGTACTTCATCTCTCTGTAGTTGGGAGGTCTGCTTTTGTAATCTTCTTTCCCAGTTGGGTTTCTCTTCTCTATTATTGCTCGGTGTCCTTTCTTGTGTTGTGAAGCTTTGTGCTACCATTTTCACCCCAGCGTAAATTAAGTTGTTGAGTTCTAGGAGGATGATCGTTTCTATGGGCTGTAAGAGGCAGTTGACCTGTTCGGTCACTTCTCCGACTTTCTTTCTGCCTTTGTCTCTTAGGGAGGGGAATGTTGTTTTCTCTCCTCGCATGATCTCTTTCAAAGCTTGTATTTTGGTTTTCTGTTCTTCTGTTGGTGCCTCGTCGTCACCCTCTGGTGCATGGTTTACTGTGGGGGTCTCATGGGGAATTCTTCCAGTTTGT